>VZRZ01007581.1:109219-141646 GCA_013398175.1 Climacteris rufus
GCTGCGCTGCCGCCGATGGAGCCCGCGGGCCTCACGCTGAAGCTGCTGCTGCTCGGGGACAGCGCTGTGGGCAAGTCCAGGTGCTGCCGCGGGCCGCGGCGGGGGAGCCGCGCTCGGGGCCGCGCTGAGCCCGCTCTCTGTGTCCCCACAGCCTCCTGCGGAGGTTCACGGGCGGCGCCTTCGATCCCTGCCTGAAGCCCACGGTCGGTGAGTGCGGAACCCGCCCGCCCGGCCCTGCGGGGCTTCTTGGCGGGCCCGGGGCCGGAGGAAGCGCTGGGGAGCCGGGACCGTGCGGGGAGCGGCAGCTCCCGGCGGTTCCTGCTGACAAACCTGCCCTCCTTCCGTCTCAGGCATTGATTTTCGAGTGAAGAAGCTGGTGGTGGAGGGCCGTGCGGTGCAGCTTGCCGTGTGGGTAGGTCCTGTTCGGACAGCTGGGGACAGGCTGGCTGGCCATGGTGCACTCGCTTCCAGAGCATCCTTTGATGGGCTTTTCCCCGCTCCTTTTCCTTCCTCCTGCTCCTCTCTCTCTGCTGCAGCCTTCTTCACGCTGAGATGTTGTGCTTGGGCTGCAGTGCGGGTGGGATGAGTGTCTGTCCTGATCGTACAGCGGTAGTTGCAGGCAAACAAAAACACTTCTAAAAGCTTCATTAATCAAGGGCTGGGACTTCCTTCAATTCCGGTAGAGACTCTGAGTGCTCTTTCCTGCAGTTTCCCGAGGGCTCTGTGGGGAGTTCAACTTCTGAAGATGTTGGCATGTGAGAAAGCGTTCCATGCCCGCATGAGTCAGAAGCACATAAATGGAGTAAACCCCAGAAAGGTGAAACGCTGGCTGATTTCCTGTAGGGGCTATGGAGAAATTCTGTGTATATACTACACCAGAGTCGGTCCAGATGCTTTATTTTGGTTAAAATCATGCAAAAAAACCCCACCAAAACCTAAAACAAAACAAAAAAATCAAAACTATTTAAGGTTGATTCAGATTTACTGGGAAACCCGAGCATTTGTCCTGAACTTCCTGATGCTCTATCTTCAGCATCTGCAAACTGTGAAATCAGACTTCAGCTATGTGGTCAGGATTATTTATAATCTAAACCAAACATTTTATTCTTCTAAGTGGAGTGAGAGAGCCTTAGGAAGGAGAGATTTTATATCTATGGTATTTGAGAAAGAAAACGCCATTATTAATTAAATAATTGGGACTACTGGAAAGAGAGCACAAACATGCTTTGGGCTTGTATTAACCAAAGTAATATAAGTGCTAAAACTTGAATTATTTTTTTTGTTTTTAGTCACACTGTGTACAGAATGCAAAGGGGTGAAGTTACACTTGTTCCAGGCAGTGAGCATAGGTACTGGCTGTATTCTCAATATGCTGCCAGAAAAGCAGAAGCTTTTCTGGGAGTAAGCATGGTATTTTTTCCCTAATCACACCAGGGTGTGTCTCCTTGATGTGAAATTAGAAGTAAGGCCAGAACATGCACAAGTTTTATAGCTGGAAAAGACACTTTGGCAGCAGTCTGCAACAGCCTCAGGAGAAACTGCCAATTGTGGGGCAGACATGACACAACAGTCCAGTTGCACAGTGATAAATAAAAACTTTAATGTATAAACTGCATCAAAGTCAAAAAGAGCTTTCTGCTTTAGTGTCCATGTGGCCATAGATGCCCCAAGTACAATCTCCTTAGTAACAATGAATCCAAGTAAGTAAATCTGTTGCCAATTTTAGTTTTTTTAAAAAAAAACAAAGAATAAATAAATTACAATATAGCTGTTAGTCTGTCAATTGTGACCTGTACATAAAAGGAAATAAAACTTTTTTGAAAATTCCTATGTGATTTCTTGCCTCCTTATTGTTTGTTTTGAGGGTTTTTTGAATTTCATATTGAACTTAATACCTCACTTGTTCTCACTTATTCAGAAGTGTGACATACTGCAGTAATAATGGAATGAAGCTACTGATTTAAAATTTCTTACCTACTTAGGTTCATAGCACCCAGAAGTAGTTCTGGCTAACTGCATTCTCCTTGCTTGCAAAGGGAGATGTTTGGAACCATTTGTGTCTCACTGGAAAATCAGATATTCCTCCCCTCACCCTGGTTTTACACCCAGCTGTGTGGCTGCTTGCCTTTTATGCATTTCTCTGCAGTCCCTTTTCCTTTCTGTCTCACTCCTGTTGCAGGTGCCTGCTCATCCCTTGCACTGTCACTCAATTCCTCTCCAGGCTTTTCTACCCTGGTTATTCTCTGCTGCTCCTGCTGCTGTTTTCTGCCTGCTTCCCTCATTCTCCTATCTGAATATTTCCTGTATCCTTACTGGTCAGGAAAATGTGAAATTTGCTTATCTTGTTTAGCTGGAAAGACCTTTTGTTTTGTTCTAATGCATTTGCTGTTGTGTGTTTGGGGTTTTTTGCCCTCCCCCTCCAGGACACAGCAGGACACGAGCGCTTTCGGGCTCTGACTCCCAGTTACTACCGAGGAGCTCAAGGAGTTGTTTTAGGTAGGAAGGACCTGGAAGAAAAGCATCATTACAGAAACGGTTCTCTTTATTACTCCTAAATGTCCTTGCAAAAAGAGGTTGTCCCAGAAAATCAGAGGAATATTTATGGTTTTTACAACATTAGTGCTCATTAACTCCAACACTGAGCGTGCAAAACCACTGCTGCTTCAAAATATTTTACATTAAAAAGACACAGATGTCCTGCTGCAAGCTGGTGAGTGGGTGAATTATTAGCTTTGTATTTCTTGCTTAGGTCACTTTCTGTTAGTAATGCAAATCAGGGTTTGTGTTGTGTTCTTTTCCCCATGAGGCTTTTACTTTTTTTTCCCCCCAGAAACTATTGATGTGATTATTGTGATTATGGTAAGACTTGAGGTTTGTACATGGGTAATGGACAGCTAAGCCCTTTCTGTGTGACAACAGCAATTAGAAAACAAAGGGATTCTTAACTTCAGGTTTGTAAAGGCTAACCTTAACCTTGCTGTACAAAATATTCTTTCTATGATTTTTAAACCTTAGTGATTTACATGAATGCAGTTATTAAGTTACCAGTGCCCAAAAGTAGCTTTTTACTCAGTCCATGTTTTCAGCAGCAGTGTGTGCATGTAGTTACATATTAAAATAGGTGACAAAATACCCATTTTAATATATTCTGTGTGGCCCAATTCAGAACCACCAACAGGGAGACTATTTCTGTTGGTGAGTGTGATTTTCACTCACAGAGGTGCTTCTGTTCTGTAAAGTGTAAGTGACTTTGTGTGAGCACAGCCCAGTGTGTTCAGCTCTGGGAAGATGCCTCTTTCTGTAATTCCCTAGTACTGGTTATTTTTCCTGGGCAGTAGTTAGGAAGTTTGGACTGAGTTGTGCCACAATGAAGTATAAACATTGTTCAGGGCTCTGCAGCTGTTAAGCTCCCTTTCCTCTGTTGTCAGTGTATGATGTTACAAGGAAAGACACTTTCACAGGACTGGAGAGCTGGCTGGAGGAGCTGGAAATGCACAACAGCAACACTGTGAAGATGCTGGTTGGCAATAAAACTGATAAGGTCAGTTTGGGAATGAATCCTTTTACATTCTTCCCCAAATTTTTGACTCATCACAGTATAAATGTGAGACAAGGGCTGTAAGGAGCACATCTGCTGTGGGAGCAGGTAACACAGTCTGTAACTGAGCTGGGAAGGCTCTACTTAGGACATCACTTTAGAAGCAGATATTGTTAAAGATTTAAATGGAAACTTTCTTGGAGAGATGCAGCTGATGATATTCCCTCCAGAAGGTGCAAGGCTCTGCCCAGAACTGCTAACACTGAAGGGAACTGCAGCACAACTGCTGCTTGCTTTTTGGCCAGAGTGTTTTGACAGGTGGTGGGGAAGGGGAATTCAGCTCTGGACTGTGCATCTGTGTGGCTGTGAGGTGCCCTGGTTGCTGTTTCTGGGGTGGTTGGATATATTTACATGCCCACTGCATGGTGAGGAGCTTTGCTCCTGCCTTGCTCCAGAGGCTTTCAGTGGGGCTCTCCTGAAGTAGGTTCCCCTCTGCCCACTTTTAGAAGCTCTGAGATGCCTTTTTCTTTACTCTGCTGTGCCTTTCTGGCATGTATCTGGCTCCTCCTTGATTCAGAACATAGCAGCACTTTCATTTCCTCCTGATTTGGCCCACGGTGTGATTCTTGGGGCTGTCCTGTGCAGGAGCAGGAGTTGGGTGATCCTGCTGGGTCCCTCCCAGCTCAGGAGATTCTGCTTCTGTGCTTTGATGTTGCTGCCCAGCACTGAGCTGGCAGGTGGGAAATGCAGTTCATTAATACAAATTGCAGACATTTTGTCCTTTCAGCAAAGCCTCACCTCTGCAGTGGTGCTCTCTGGGTACTTCTGAGGGTGGCAAGTGCAGCTTGTCTCAGTCCTGCTCTTCCTGTCTCTGCAGCCTGAGCGTGAAGTGCAGAGAAAAGAAGGGCTCCAGTTTGCCAGGAAGCACTCCCTGCTTTTCATAGGTAGGCAGCTGGGACAAAAGCTTCTGTGTTCAGGTGTTTCTTGTGATATTGCTAATAATGAATGTGCAATTGTATTTCTGGGTGATGTTTTGTTTTTAATACCTAATTAATAAGGGTTCCTTTTGCTGTAATTCATATGCATGGCTGTAGGTTTCAGTTTTTGGCAGAGATGCTCTGCAATGACTGCAACTAGGAGCACTTTTCTGTTGATCAGACTTACTGCATCTACTGCACAGGCATGAATTTTATATTCTCTTGAAACCAGCAGAATTTTTTAATTCAGAGCCCAGAAGACTGAAATTTTTCTCCTTAGTGATGTCAGCAAAGACCTTGGCTAATCTTTCATTTCCAGGTTTCTGTTGCAACTACAGAAAAGACAATATTCTTAGAGTAAATATTCTTAGAGACAATATTCTTACAGTAAAATGTACAATGTGAAGATCTAAAGATAGGGAACAGAGTTTCTAAAGAGAAAGCTTCTTGAAAAGTTTTCTAGGAGAAACTGAAACACATGAAAAACATGTAATTCCCTGTGTATTCTTTATTTCTCAGCTTCATTATGGAATAATTATCTTCTAGGTTTACTGTCACAACCTGAGAACAATTTCTGTTTCTCAGTTACAGAGAAAATGGGGCACTGTGGATTTTTTTTGAGGTGGAAAAATGTGATGCTTCAGATTGGGATGCATTTCTGTTTATCCTGTTCAACTGAAGTGTACCTTTAAGAGAGGATGGAGAGAAGGTTCACTCATTAAAAAAATCCCATCTTCTCTCTGGTCCCAAAATAAATTTTTACAAAGTGGAATATACTCCCTGCAAATAAGATAAAATATTTTTCCCCCTCCACCAGAGACCAGTGCCAAGACACAGGATGGAGTGCAGCATGCCTTTGAGGAGCTGGTCATAAAGGTCCTGCAGACACCAGAGCTTTGGGATGAGAGCACAGAGAAGAAGGGAGTCCAGCTAAGGAAATCTTCAGCACAAAAGGAGAAAAGCTCATGTGGTGCATTCTGTGCACTTACTTAAATGGGCAGGTGGCTCTTCTGCCTGACTGGAGGGGACTTCTTTTAAAAAAGGGGGGGGATGGGGTTCCAAGCACATGCCAGCAGTTGTGCAGATCCAAAACACAAACTCATTAGCAAAATACATTTTTATTCATTAACAAAATACAGTTTCTCCTTCCCTTATGCACAACTGCTATCTGCAGGTATTTTTCAGGTAACATTCAGACTTTTCACTCTGAAATCATAGAGCTGCTTAGAGTGCTCTTGCTGTGTGACATTCACCATGGACTTTCTGGAATTCCTGCCTTAGCTTAAATAAGGCAGTACTGAATCTTGGAATATTGAAAAGCTTCTCTTCCCTGGGATGGCACAGGAGTCTTTTAGGCACCCAAGTTCCCCTCATGCAGGGAACAGGCAGGAGCAGTGGAGATTTCCCACTTTGGGGTGGTTTTCAGGTCAGACCTGCTGCATGTCCCCAGCCAGGGAGTTGGGTTGCTGGGCACTCTGGGGGCTGCCCTGAAGGGATGGCAGGGACATCCCCCCTCCTGGGCAGTGCCCTGGGCTGCCCCACACTGCTCCTGCACACTCTGCACAAGGAGCAGGTGCAGCCACCAGCCTGGGCTGCCTTCCCCTGGGGCTCTGCCACCCCTCTGTCCTCTTCCAGCAACAAAACTCAATTTAATACAAAATGTGCTGGCTCTGGAAGACTTTCCACTCAGGTGAGTCTGTCTGGCACCAATCCCATTATGATGTTTTTACCTTTTATACTTTTAATGGCAAGATTGTATTTTGGTATCTCACATTAAAATAACTGAAAGCTTCAGGTGTACATTTTATGTAACTTGTGCCTCACTTCTTGTTAATACATGTTTTTACTCTGAGACTATGTGAGATCATCACACATACAGCTTTATTTACTGCTAGTCATCCAAAATATTTTAGATGTTAAGATAGCAACCTTGCTTGAAATAAATTCAGACCTTTAGTTTTCTTTAAATTAAATCTGTGTCTTCTAAACACATTTATGTCTTGCAGACTGTAGAAACCTCAACACAGCTCTAGGGTGAGATCATGAAGGAATCTTTGGACATTTCTGAGGCTGTGGCAGCAGTGCCAGGCTGCTGCAGAGCCTTGACTGGAGCAGTGCTGGTTTTTGTGCCAGTGGGAACAGCACCTCAGTGCCTGTGGGCAGGACCCTGCCTGAAAAGTGCCATTTGGAGATGGGTGACTGTTGTACACAGCTTTTTGGGCTAGACAAAATGTACATTCAGGGACACTGGGATGTAAGAAATGTGCTTTTAATATGCAACTTTTAGTTCTGCTAAATGTCATGGAACAAGAGTAACATCATACTGTTAAGATTCAAGGAACAAGGCTGGTACAGCAAAAGGTCTTGGTTCAAGGGCACAACACACAGGAAAGATGAGACCTCAGCAGGCAAGTGCAAACAGGAACTGGTCACAGTTAACATGCACCTGTACAATGCTCTCCCCTCACACCCCCCAGTTGTAAAGCACAGATACTTCCAGAATCATCTCTCTATTTTCTTATCAAGACCCCTTTAAAAATACTGTATATTCAGGTCTCCTCAAATATATACAAGGCCATCCTCTAACAGTTCAGATTTCTTCTTCAGGCCAGTGAGATGCTCTGGAAACCTTTACCAGATTTGGAACAGAAGCAGTCAGAAATGCTGGAAGGATGATGATTTTGAGCTGTAGCTCAGCTATTTATTACTTCAGCTGCCTCCTTTTAGTGCCCTTTTGGAGCTGTTACATTGGTGTCAGGCTGAATCCCATGAGGTAGCACAGGCAAAGATGTTCTGCAGAAAAAAGGCTGCTGAAATGTCCTGTTTCAGAACCAGATGCAGTTGTGCCCATGTACACTAAAATAATCTGTGTTTTAGGAGCTGCTACTCACCCAGGTACACCCAGGTTGTGTGGCATTTATCCTGTGGCAGGAGGAAAAGGCTGGGAAAGTGGCATAAGGTGTGGATGAGCAGACTGGTACCTGTGCAAGACAACCTGGGCTACTGGGAAATGTGATGGACATAAAAACCCCTATAGGTGCTTTTAAACCCCCAGTTTTAGTGCCTCACTGGGAAGGATTTGCAATGAATGCTTCTGAGTGAAGGAAGTTCTGCTGGCTGGGCAGCCAGGTGAGCTTCTGAGTGAGTGACCTGGTGGAACCACTCTCCAAAGAACTCCCCCCCAGCTGAAGGAGTTTGTTCCCAAAGGGGCTTCATGCTGAGGCTTGAACTGGAGCCACAGAAATTGTGGCTCCAATTGTGGCCAAAGGATGAAACTTCCATCTTGTCAGTGGCTCAGCACTAAAATGCTTTGGAAGTGTGGGACCCTCTGTGAAACTTCCCTGTACAAAATGCACTATTTACAGTCTAAAGATCAGTAAAAGATGGGACTGGCTTATTTAGTCTGAGTATTCACTTCAAATGACAGCTGCTGTTCAAAATTTTGACTCAGAAAGGCAGTGTCAGCTTCTTTTAGTTTTATCCTCAAACAGTCTTTATATATTGCCTTCTAGGTAAGACCAGCACTTTTGAAGCAAATTCTACATATTTCCCTTTTCTAATTCACATATTTACAAGACATTTTTATACAATCTTTCCCTTAAACAAGCTATGACCTAACCCAGCTGACTGGCACCCAAAAGGAATCCTTGTTTAGTTTCTCTAACACACTTTTCAGCTGGTTATATGCACTCTGGAGATCTTCTTTCACCAGCACAGTGTCAATTAGATGGCCATACTGCTCTTCAATGAATGCTGCTGAATTAATAATTTCTTGCTGTTCTTCATCCTGCTGGATCAACACAAGATGTTGGTATGAAGTTTACAGCATGTCTTTCTAATTACCAGCATTTTAAAGTATATTAGCACCACGAGTCATTACTTTGAGAAAGAACATGAAAGAAAAGCTGCTACCACTAGGGAAAGGTATTGAAGATATTACAGCTGAGATCAAGGAGCAGTGGCTGTTCCAAAATCTGCAAGAGGCCTTAGGGAAGGGGGGAAGATGTGTTACAGGAGGGGCATAAAATGGTGACACTGCATTTTATGTAGTTAGAGTTGCTGCCTAACTTAAGATATGGAAATCACACTCCACAAAACTGAAATCTTAAATACACTGTCCCAGGTTCAGGAATTTTGAGGGCTTACAGAAAAACTTACCAAGTGAACTAAGTTCTGTAACATAAATTCTAGTTCAGGTTACCCAGAGTAATGCCATTATACATTTCAGTTGTGTTTAAATTTACACATCACCAGTTTGCAGCTGATGTAGGTTTGATCCTCCTACGACATGGCCAGACTGTGTTTTGTGTGTACACCATGAAAGATTGGGTGACACCAGTGTAGGGGTCACTTTGGGGGTGGCAGAAATAGCTGGCTGCCATCACCATTTGGTGGGACTGCTCATCAGAAATGTAAAATGATTATTGGGTTAGCTGAGTTCAGCAGCAGCTTCCCCTGCTGCAGCCTTGCTGCTGTGCACAGATCCATATGGAAGGCAGCACCTGGCTTCATGTTAAACCTGAGTCTCTAAGGGTCAAAAATCCCATTCTGAAATTCCAGCTGAAAGGCTGGATGTGCACAGACCTCCTCAGTGCCCCACTCTTGCTGTCAGGGAAGAGGAGCTCTTTCATGTCATACAGGTGCTAGCCCAAATACTTCTTTCCTGTCATACAGGTGCTAGCCCAAATACTTCTTTCATGTCATACAGGTGCTAGCCCAAATACTTCTTTCCTGTCATACAGGTGCTAGCCCAAATACTTCTTTCATGTCTAAAAAGAAGAGATAAAAAGTTGCAGTACTTACGAGGGGGGTTGAGATTTCTTCTGACATGGGAGATTTCAAGACATGTTTTTTCTTTTCTGAAATGAGAGGCTTCACAAAGATAACATAAGGCTTGAACTCAGGAGTCCTCAAGTGCTTTACTGCCTGTGAACAGATGTTTTGTGTTATCAGACCTCATTACATGTCAATGATTCTGTCAAGCTGGTTTCAGTTGTTTCACCAGTACACACTGAGCCTGTACTGTACATCTGACCACAAGAATCTTTTGCTCTTCCAGCCCAAGGTTCCTGTCAGTGTCCTGGCTAGCACACAGGAGTAATGGTGCATTCCCCTCAGGGCACACCTGCCTTGCTATGCACTGCTAATCCAAGGAGCAAGACATGGCAAAAAATACTGAGGAAAGTATAAAAAAGCCTGACTTCATGGGCAAGCTGTGGTTTGCTTCGTGTAAGCAGCCAAACACTGCAAATTGTAATCTTGGAACTCATCTGAGGTAGCACCACGAGCCTTTTCCTAGCCCAGTTACAAAATGTGAATCAAAATTTCAAATATGAACTCACAGGATGGAGGTATTGAGAGCAGGTTTACTGGCACTGCTTACAACCTGCTGTTCTGGGTGATTCATTATGTTACTGTACTGGATCTCTGTGCCCCAAATTGTTACTGTACCCACAAGATCCTACACAGGAGAACCCTCTATGTGTAGGGGGTGTGGGTGCCATCACTGGCACCAGCGATCCCAGGCAGCTTCTGGGGTTTTGCTTCGTGGGCTGCTTGGTCTTTGCTCGGGCAAAGGTTTTTTTATTCCGTTTTTGGGTTCTCTGTTGTTGTTTGGTGGGTTGGGTTTTTGGTTTTTTCCCTTCATCTCGGAGATGCTGCAGCTCTGAGCGGCCTCGGGGCCACTCTGGGTCCAGCCCCAGGCGCTGAGAGCGGCGGGGCAGCGCCGGCTCCGCCCAGGACGGGACAGAGAACAGCGAACACCGAACAGCAAACAGCGAACAGCAAACAGCAAACACACAGCGAACACACAGCGAACAGCAAACCCCAAACACACAGCGAACACACAGCGAACACACAGCGAACACACAGCGAACACACAGCGAACAGCAAACCCCAAACACACAGCAAACCCCAAACACACAGGGAACACCAAACACCCAGCCAACACCAAACACCCACCCACCAAACACACAGCGAACCCCAAACACACAGGGAACCCCAAACACACANAAACCCCAAACACACAGCGAACCCCAAACACACAGCGAACACACAGCGAACAGCAAAACCCGAACACACAGCAAACACACAGCAAACACACAGCAAACCCCAAACACACAGCAAACCCCAAACACACAGCAAACCCCAAACACACAGCAAACCCCAAACACCCAGCAAACCCCAAACACCCACCCACCAAACACCCACCAAACCCCACACCCCGAGCGGCTCCAGCCCCGCCGCTCCCCGTGCCCAGCCCGCTCTGGGGGCTCTGGGGATGCTGAGCTCGGTGAGCAGTCGGCTCCTGCTGCCGAACCGCTCCTGCCTCCCCCCCGAGGGATCTGGTGCCATCTCGGCCCCTTTGTCTCACAATTCCCGGGCCGTCCCTGCCGGCTGCCACCCTCGGAAGGGCGTTGCCAGCATTCCGGCCTCTATTTGTTCCTGTGGCCGTGGGGGACATGACTTTCTGGCAGTTTGATATCTAGCAGCTATTTTTTTCCTCTTGCCTGTTAGTGTTCTTTCTGTTAGTAAGCTTAGTTCTTCACTTCTACCTACTCCTATCTGGTTCCTTACTGGTGGGAAGGGATTGGCTGCAATCAAGGGGAAGGTTACCCAGTGCAGGAATTCACCTCTGAACTGCCTCAAACCACGACAGCCTGGTAACCAGTAAGAGCTGGGAAGTACCAGCTCACCACCCAGGGACATCCTTCAGAGGCAACAGGAATTAGAATGAAAAAACCAACTACCCAGTGAGTATTCTAAGGCTTGAGCAGGCTGGGACAGTGATGCACAGAAGTGAAAAGTCCCCCAGTGAGAGCTACCAGAGTGACATCCAGGCTGGATGAACTGCATCCAGGGCAGCAACCACACCCCAGACATGTGGAGCTGTACCCACTGCACTGTGCTCCCAAGAGCCCTGTCCTGCAGAAAACAAGCTGTGAGCATCACTGTTCCTTACAGAGCAAGGAGCCACAACTGGTGAACAACATCCATAACTTAGGCTGGCAGCATAAGAAACAATATTTGCATTTTTTAGAACAAGCTGCAGAACTTACTTCAGGCACCACATCCACCAGACAAACCTTCTTTTTGGCCATCACAGAGCGGATTGCCTCCAGACTGGTGCCATACAAGTTCTCTTTGTATTCTCCATGTTCCACAAATCTAAAAAGTCAACACATTTAAAAACATCATCTACAAAGAATATTAAGAATATTTAACATAGAACATTTGGTAGCTGTTTCCTGAAATCAAACAGGGAGAAGAAAGGCAGAAAATCAGAGGGGGTGGGTAAGGATTTCATTTTTCCCCACTTTTTTTTCCTTCCTTGCTCAGCAGCAATTCTTTGTGTATCACTAATAGCTCATCAGCACTCCTGACAAAAAGGGGAAGAAGAAAGGATGTTTTTCACAGAAAATAGAACAAAACTGGCAAGGAACTGGACTGAAATTCCTCCATCTTTTGGGAGACCAGCACAAATTTGCACTTTGAGGAAGCACACTCAGCCTCCCAGAAAGTCCCTGACAGCCACAGATTCACTCCACCACATACTTGCAAGCAGACTTGTGAATAAAACTTTACCCATCACATTAAACAGAGAGTAAGCAGGCCCAATTAAGTATCTGTTACTTTCACTACATTCAGTTCTGACCAACCACAATACTTAGGATCTGCAGGTTTCAATTCTAACTTAGGATACTCCCAGTGTTACCCTAAATTGCTTCCAGCTAAACTTCTGAGTTCACTCTAACAGTCCAGACTGAATAAAGAGCTTTTTCCTTAGAAAGCTGAATCCTTCTAATACAGCCAGTCCAACTTGACACCTCATTTTGGCATTCATATGATGTCAGATTTAACAAGGAATATTTTAAAATAGTCTATTATCCCAGTATTTTAAAGTCAACTCACTTGTTTTGCTGCACATCTGTCTCAAAGGATTGCTTAGAGACAAAATTGTATTCTACTCCCTCTTTCTCATGACTTTTCTTTGACCTTGTTGTATCTGGAAGAGAATGGAAGCAAGACATGGGAGACACATCAGCCCCTGCAAACATTTTCTCTCTTTAGTTCCAGTCACATTTTCATGACCTCAAACAAAAGAGTTACACAGCTGCAAATTCAAATGAACAAAATGTAAATAAAACCATATAATTCTGTTTTAAACTCAATCTCAAAGCTTGTATGACCAAAAATAAACTTATTTTGCTCCCAAGAGTGCTGTAACTAACAAAAAATTAGGAGGCACAGTTCTTACACCTGCTAGATGCAGCAGAGTATATCTTACAGAAAACAGAGTGTTCCAAACTTAACTACTTGGAATACTGGACTCTCATTTTCTTTGAAAGCTCAAAAATAAAACCAGGAAATACATAAAGTCCTATTTTGTTGCCTTTGAATTTATGGTAAGGACATTGCTGGCTGTTTTTCCAAGCTACTGTGAAGTTTTTAGCATAATTAAGGGAGTCCCTGACTTTTAGTGTAATTTCTTTTCATAATTGTTTTACTGTAGGAGAAGCTTTGATCATTCTACAAATCTATGCCTGACCATAAAAGTAATGTCTGCCTTTTTTTTTCTGTATATGTGTTTAAATTCAAGTAGGAATTACCCCTATGAGTTCTTCTGCTACCTTGCTGAAGTCTGCCTGAAACTTTTTTATGTCTTAAAAAACATACAAGCAGTGCCCTCAATGTTAATTTTTTGGATTAAAAGAGTAGGGGAATACAAATATCAGATGGATTTTTTGTGTGTGTCTGATAATTTCTTTGTTTTAGAAAATAATCCAGTAAATGAAAGTCAGTCTAGCCACAAAGCCATGCAAGAATCACTGATTTCTCTCTTACTCTGACTTGCTTGAACAGCCTAGATGTACTGAACAGCAATTTAAAATCTTGCCCAAATTTTGACTTGGTTTATTGCTGTCTGCCTTTTTTTTTTTTTTTAACTGCAGCTGTAATGCTATTCTCAAGAAAAATCACCCTCTTTTAAACACACAATGTTTTGGTTGACTCTTCAGATACCAGTTTAGCACACCATCTCTCTGAGTCACACCCCATTTCTCCTTCCTGTATTAAGTTTTTTATTCTTTTAACAGACAGTGAGAAATTGCAATCTGCCCACTTGGGAAAACACAATTAAAAAAACCCCACAGAGCAGACCGAATTCCAAAGTGCATACCTGCCAAATTACATAATGATTTATTCACCTATTAGGGCAAACACAGTATATTATAATGAGAAAGATAACTTGAAGTACTTCAGAAATGTGCATATATCATCCATAGAATGCAGATTATCATCCAGCAGTGCAGCTGGCACTACATCCATGAGACAGCACTGAGGGAATAAAGAGGCAACACACACAGGTCAGGGAATTTGACTCACGTGGAACTGCAACACCATACTCCTGGGGGTTCTCTGACACAACCTTCTGCTTCAGCTCACTTAACTTGGCCCCCAAACAACCTGAAAAAAGAAAACTGACTGATGGATTTCTGTGTGAAGTGAAATATTGCAGAAAATAAGTGTATCATTGTCACACAAAGAATGTGATTCAGGAGTGTGCTTGAAGAAAGCTGTTATGAGTGACCTCAGGACCTGCTCTGTCATATTCTGCTCTGAAGAGCATCAGGAACAAACTGAATTCCTTGAATCTGGCAGACACTAAGTCAGAAAATCTGCAATCTTAGCAGTTGGTTCTATGAGATACCCTTGGATTCTAAGGCATCCTGGGGAACTGGCTAATACTACTGAACTAAAATTGCATGCAAAATCCTGTTAGATAATTCTAACCTCTACCTCTTCAGCAGCTGTTCTGACAGCCTAAGTAAACATCTGAGTAACAACCAAAGGACAGGCAATCAGAACAACGAGAAACAGTCCTACATAATTCTTTTCAGCAGGATTTGGTGAGTTTGATTCTTTGTTTGTTTTTTAATGTAATTTCAAATAAAAGAGCAAGTTCTAACAAAACCTAGAAAAACCTTTTAAAAAACCCACCAGAGCCACAAAACCACCAAACCACACATCTAAAGAAAGCCCCTTGAAGTGCAGGTGATAAGGGCAGAGGGAGCAAGGTGAAGAATTCTGCAGCCAATGTGTTTCTTACCAATGAGAACCACCAGCCTCTGCTGCTCACCAGGCTGCTGCTGGTACTTGGTGACCTCTTCATAGGTGAGGAACTCGGCAGCCTCTGCCTGCTCTGCCTGTTTCCCCTCGCTGCCCTGGCTCTCCTTCTCCTTGCGGCTCAAGCGGAAGCTCCTGCGCAGTCCAGCTGAGAAAAACCCAAATTGTTCCCAGACTGTCAGCTTGTTCAGCTAAAAGTGACTGTCCCCAAACAGCAGTTATTCCCACTCATTCTGGTTATAATCCAAGCACTGCATATATGCTAATATTAGAGAAGAAACATCTGTATATGAGATATAAAACCGAGCACCCAATCTATTATTATAGAATAATAATGGAATAGAATAGAATAACAGAATAGAATAGATTAGAATAATAGAATAGAATAGATTAGAATAGAATAAAACAATAGAATAGAATAGATTGGAATAGATTAGAATAATAGAATGGAATAGATTAGAATAATAGAATAGATCAGAATAATAAAATAGAATATATTAGAGTAATAGAATAGATGAGAATAATAGAATAGATTAGAATAGATTAATATAATGGAATAGATTAGAATAATAGAATAGAACAGATTAGAATAATAGAATAGAATAGATTAGAATAGATTAGAATAATAGAATGGAATAGATCAGAATAATAGAATGGAATAGATCAGAATAATAGAATGGAATAGATCAGAATAATAGAATGGAATAGATCAGAATAATAGAATGGAATAGATCAGAATAATAGAATGGAATAGATCAGAATAATAGAATGGAATAGATCAGAATAATAGAATGGAATAGATCAGAATAATAGAATGGAATAGATCAGAATAATAGAATGGAATAGATCAGAATAATAGAATGGAATAGATCAGAATAATAGAATGGAATAGATCAGAATAATAGAATGGAATAGATCAGAATAATAGAATGGAATAGATCAGAATAATAGAATGGAATAGATCAGAATAATAGAATGGAATAGATCAGAATAATAGAATGGAATAGATCAGAATAATAGAATGGAATAGATCAGAATAATAGAATGGAATAGATCAGAATAATAGAATGGAATAGATCAGAATAATAGAATGGAATAGATCAGAATAATAGAATGGAATAGATCAGAATAATAGAATGGAATAGATCAGAATAATAGAATGGAATAGATCAGAATAATAGAATGGAATAGATCAGAATAATAGAATGGAATAGATCAGAATAATAGAATGGAATAGATCAGAATAATAGAATGGAATAGATCAGAATAATAGAATGGAATAGATCAGAATAATAGAATGGAATAGATCAGAATAATAGAATGGAATAGATCAGAGTAATAGAATGGAATAGATCAGAGTAATAGAATGGAATAGAGTAACAGAATGGAATAGATTAGAATAATAGAATAGAATATATGATATCATAGAATATATATCATAGAATATATATCATTATAGAATATATATTACAGAACAGATATTATAGAATACATGACATTATAGAATATATTATAGAATCCCCTCATATTAATTTGAGCTGCCACATATTGCTTATGCCAAAGTCCAATTATGCCCCTTCACAGAGATAATCTACTTTATGAATGTATGGGAAATGACTATAAACAGTCCAGTTTGAATTTTTTTATGTGGAGGTGGGTTTTTGGGGTGGTTTTATTTGGTGGGGGTTTTTCGTTTTCATTTTGGTTTTGGGTTTTTTGGGGGGTGGGTGTGTTAGGGAAGAATTAAGGGGTTTTGGTTACTCACCTATGTACTGTCCATTGAAATATCCTTCACAGTCACAGTCTTCTGTAAATGAAAAAAAAGGAAGTGAGGGTAGGGCACATGAGAAAGAGGAATGAGAGGGAGGAGGAAGAAATCTCAGTGTGTGTGGCACAAGTCTGGCTCATTGGCAAGGAAATAAATTTTATATCCTGCACTGTATGCACATACATTTTTAACATAAGAATTACTGATACCAAAAAAATACTTGCCTTGGCTTTTGGTTTATGTTTGAAAAAAATCCTTGACTTTGATATTGAACTGGAGAATTTTACATCTTGGTATTTACAGTTGCCAGAGTTTGTGCATTTTCAGCATTCCTGACATTTGATCAGTGCTGCTGCTGAAAGTATAACACTCAGGCTTAAGTAAACACGAAGACTCCACAAACACAGAGCTCTTTTTTTAAATTAATAACTTTATAAATGGGTGTGATTATGTAAGAAATTTGCCTCTTCTGATATTCCATCATCATTTGGGTTTGAAAAAGGGAATCAGAAATGACAAAGATGAACTCTAACCCCCTTCATTTTGACCCAGTTAAATTATTATTGCTTATTAATTCTTTATTAAAAAGGTAAAGATTTGATGCTTTGGTCACATGCATGTATGTAAAATAACATGTTAAAAACCCCCAACCTATCCCTCCTCAACTTCCAACCACCCCCAAGGCCCCTGGAAGTATGCAAAATAAAACCATGACATTCAGCTGCAAAAAACTGCAATCCTCAGACAAATCCTGAGCTCTCCCACTCCCTGAACAAGGGCTAACCTGCTTTGGTAACACTGAGGCACCTGAGTGCTTGCAATATTTACAGAACTCTGCATTTTAAGGTGCTGGTGTAGGGTTGGGGATAAACCCAACCATAAAACCTTAAACAAAAACCTTTAACAAAAGGTGCCAGTCAGGAGAGGGCTTTGTTTCCTAAAGAGCTGCAGGTATGAAACCAAGCAATGCAATGTGTACTCCTAAAGCACAATGCCTACATTAAAATAAAATACAAATAGAGTAACACCAAGCATGGCTAAGATCAGAGCTCTTCTCTGCTGTTTTATGGAGGTTCTCTCAGACTTGTGCTTTGACAGTTGGCCATGACTGCTACACCCTAATCATATATAATTAGTATTTTCACTGAAGTTGATGGAATACTAATACTTGGAATATGAATCTCAAGATGCAACTGTAATGTGAAAAAAAAATCACAGCCTGCAGAATTCAACAGGAAATACCTGATAATTGGTACAATGACATATGAACTGCATAAGCCCACAAAGTTGCTTATGATGAAAATAACCCAGAAAACAGTAAATGAACACAGAAGACAAATCACTTTGGATTGACACAGGTGACCTCAAATGTCCAACCCCAATACTTCCTTATTTTTTAATCATGACTGCATTTAACTTGCAACTCTTTGAACCCCCCTCAGAAACCTACAGAACATGTAAATACAGATCAGAAGACATAAATCTTTTCTCTTGAATCAGAAGCAAACTTGGAAGTTATCATTACTGAAATCACCAATCTGAATTAATTTAAATAATAATTCATAAAGAAAAGATCCTAGAAGCACTATTTCTACTATCCTGGAAGTGTAGCAAGTATTTTAGAAAATGCATTGGTTGTTTATATTCAGACAGAAAGTGGGTTAGGAGAGTACCTACCTTTGTCAGAAGACTGATCATCTACAGTTAGCATGAAAGGCAGAATTGGCATGACATTAAAAGATGGACAAATAATTGACCAAAATTAGAGCAGATGGAAAGGAAGGTTCTTCTGGTTTGATTTGCTTAACAGGCTTTTCTATCTTAAAAAAAAAGTACTGCAGTAATATATCCTTATCAACTGATTAAAGAATTTGGGGCTGAAATTTAGTATTCTAACCAGTTATCAGCTTAGCTGTCTTCTTTTCATCCCTTACAGCAATTTCATCACAAGTGGTGTTTTTATTGTGAATAATTCAGTGACAGAGGCTTCAGAGATGTAAACAAGAATCACTCTCAAGTCTACTTCAGACCAGCTCTGTAATATTAAGCCCAAAATACAGATTGTATTTCCAGCTCCAGTGATTTTCATCCTCCTTAGAGCTGCACTTTATTTTCATATGAGTTTAGAGTAATTTTATGCACTTATATAAGAATGTCAAGAAGTATGCATTAGGTTATTTTGCAGCTTTCAAGTTTCAAACCATAGAAAAAATGTGAACACCAGCAAATTGTAAAGCATCTACATATGTAAGGCCTCATGTTCTTGAGAGCAGGAAGAGGGGGACAGTTAATGGTTTTTGAAAACAACAGCAACTCTGGATAAAGCTGAACCCCAAATCCTCCCCTGTGGCAGCTTGTGTCCATGCACATCAGTCAATGCAGACTATTCAAAATGTCAATCAGTGGTAAGAGATACTCAAACACACCATTATTGAAATAACAGAAAAATACTGAGAACTTAATGAAAACATCACTGAAAGAACAGAGCAGACTCACATAATGGCTTCTTCAGAGCTCTGGCATTCTGCAGAGTGCCTGCTGTTCTTCTGTAAGTCAGGCGTCTGAATGGAAAAGAATTCTATTTTACACAGGCAAACTCAGAATCATTGAGAATTTACAGCATGTTATACACATAGCATTGAAAAGAAAGCATGAAATAATGCTTTTTCTTAAAAAATTCTGATTCAACTATTTAGAAGACTTTCTGCAAAACTGTGGCAGTCCCAGATTGTTACTGGTAAGGGAATGAGAGAGAAGATTCTAAAGCATTTTATACTTTTATACATCAGAGCACAGAAATCAACAGTTTATCAATCCTTTTTTTTATATTTCCCTTTTGCCCATATGATCTTTTTTTGCAACATTAAGAAAAGTAGATAACTTCTGTCCAAAAGAGTCATTGCAGCTCTGCCTTTGTAGAAATTATTCACCACTTTCCAGATCAGTTTGGAGTTTTCTGTTATTTACTAGTAAACAAACCAAGTTACCCAGCTTGTGTGAAAATGGAAGAACAGAGTATCAAGTAAAATTTTCTGAGGTGTTAAAACTACAAACCAGATCCCAGTTCCTATTGGTTCAACACCACAAACCCAACACCACAAACCCAACACCACAAACCCAACACCACAAACCCAACACCACAAACCCAACCCTCAGGAAACCCCTTGCTGTTGGCAATGGAAACCACAATTTCTTCCCAAGTGGTTTTTTGCAACAGACCAATATTTATAACAGATGAAAGAAGCTGCTCAGGCATTTTTGCAGTCACTCAAGGGGAGCAGATACTGAAGCAATTTCTCTATTTCTATATACATCTTTTTACATCTCATGAATATCTGGGAAAAAAAATACTGCAGTGCAGCAGCATTTTTGGACAGGTATTAATGCCCAGGGAGAAGGAAACAGCTGTTCAGGCAGAATCTGCCCCCTGTTTCAAAGGAGTTTGCATAAAGTGGAGCCAGCTCCTCTATTAGGAACCTTATGAAATCCTGCAGGCCACCAAGAGAACCAGACCTGCCCAATTCTTGGACACCCCACCTCTGTAAGACCTACAATCCAAAGAAGACATATATACTGATTTGGAGTAAGAATCACAAAGTGAGACCAGGGACTTAAAAAAGATTCCTTCTTAAATACAGGACTTCTGTGAAGACAAGAACTGAAGAATATTTTTGTTTTAGAAGATACATGTATCTTGCTGTGAAAACAGAGAAACTTCAAGTTCTAGAGGATATCCCAGTCTAAGCCAAATACTCTCTTAGGAGCCAGAAGAAGGGAAGGATCAGGTACTTTTTTTAAAAACTATTATTATATGCATAAATTCAAAATAATGACAATAAATCTGTGGAAGTACAGTGAAATAGAGTGTCTGAATAAGCCAAGAAGGTGAAGAAAGTGATATTCTACATTTCATTTCATGCATGTTTGTTGAGCAAGTGCTTCTGCCTTCATGCCACAAAGCATTAAGTTAATGACAAACTTAAAGTTTAAATCTTAAAGTTAACAAATTTAAAGTTAATATCCAAATCAAGCAGGGAAGTTTGTTATACAATTGGAGAGGACAGAGCTTTTTAGCACTCTGCTCTAAGCAGCTGCATTTATCCTGGCATGATCCAACTGTGAAAAAAACCCAGAATAAAATCAATGTACACTATATACATGTGAAAAAAAATTTAAAAAAAAAATCGGTAACTTTTGCTGACAAACCTTTCTTGGAACTGCTTCGAGGGGATCAAGCCTGCTCTGAGGTTGGTGTCCCCAACACGCTTGGCCTGCCACCAGGTGGGGTCATCCTGGCTCACAACCTCCAGCACGTGGCGTCTCTTAAAGGGCAGCCCAGCCTCCTGGCAGGGGATGGCTCTGTCTTCTTTGGGATTGTAGCAGAAAAGGGCCCTCATAAACACCTGGGAAAGAAAGTAACAGGTCATTTTTTCTTGTCCTGTCTGGAATTTCAAACTGCCTTTAAAAGGCTTTCCCCAATGCTAACACTCCTAACTATACATATATTTTACCCCTCTCTCAAGCACTCAAAAATACAGAAATCTAGCAAGCTGCATCTGTATTTTGACCTACTTATGCAGAAAAATAACTTCACTTTCCAGCACATACTCAGTCATTACATATTGGTGTTGTGGAACATGAGACTCAAAAGATCAAAGTCCCAAGCAACACACATCACAATCTACATTAAGTAAAAAATGCAATAAGGAAATGGTGGAAAAAAATAAGGGGAGGGAAAAAACAAAAATGGATTTATGGTAAAGCTGCCCATTGTAAAGACTGTCCTTAAAATGCTCCTTCAATGCATCAAAATCTACCATTCAACTTTAGATTTGTATATTAACACTATTTAACATCACCACTTAGAGAGTGATTTGGGGGCTTCAAGGAAGAATTCAGCAACCAAAAGCAGGGAAGGAGACACTGGCAGAGGAACCTTGTAAGGGACCAGTTGAGAAGTTATTGCTGATCAAGGAGGGCAGATGAAGTGGGCTAATGGGGCCACATGATGAATGCAGCTCTGTTTGTAGATGGGTCTGTTTTGACTCAAGAGAGTGGCAAAATGCCCAGAGATAATGGACAGATTGCAGCTGCCATG
Source organism: Climacteris rufus (assembly GCA_013398175.1). Lineage (NCBI taxonomy): Eukaryota > Metazoa > Chordata > Aves > Passeriformes > Climacteridae > Climacteris > Climacteris rufus. The sequence goes on from VZRZ01007581.1 coordinate 130,726, forward strand.
GTAAGAGGAGACCAGCACAACACCAAATTTAATTAGGGGAACCAAAAAGAAGAGGTAGATTTCAGAAATGCTGTGGAAGAACACGTGCCAAGATGAAGAGGAGAAAAGCCACTCAAGTAATTCTGCTGAATAAAAGGGCACTGCACAAGAAACCACTCCACTAGCTGTGTAATTCAATTCTGTGGCACTGCCCACAGAACCAGCAGCACTGCTGCATTTACAGATGCCAGGCTGCAAATGAGCCCCAGGTTCACTGAGTACCTTGCTGTCCTTCAGACGATCCTCCTCCTTGATGGCTGGGATGATTTTTAACGTTATTGACCCTCGAGACTGCGCCTGAGAAAAACAGAAATGGATTTGGACTTTGCAAGCAGGACAAGGATGCAGTGCAGACTGCTGAGGCTGCAGTGCAGGAGCCAGCAGCTCCCCTCCCAGGGCAGGCCATGCACTGGTGAACTGCATTACAGAGACCACCCTGATGCTGCACCACTCCACAGCAGTGTCCTCCCACCCACACACCCCCAGCAACTGCTTGGCTACAACACACTGAGCCCTGCTCTGAAATTCCTGTTTGCTTTCAGCAACTGCATTGATTCCTGCCTACAGTGCACAGGACATTAAATACTTCTGTGGCTTTTAGCACAACACCGAATTAAGTTTTTGCAGACTAATAGTTTTAAAGTGCTGCTTTGGAAAATACTGCTGTATTTTCTCCACGTGGTGGCTAACTCGTTAAAGTGAAATGTAAACATCTACAAAATAAACACCTACTTTCACTCTAAAAATCTTTGCTAGTAAATGTCAATTATTAGTCAGAGTAAACGAAAAAGCACTTTTAGGTGCTTCAGAAATCTAGAATGGCTTTATTTAATCTATTTTAGATGTCTTATTTTGCATGAGATGAACTGTGTTGTAGAGAAGCCTGCAATTCTACACAGATTAAAAAGCAAACACAAACATTTGTAGCTTTTTTCAAAAAATAAACCATGAAAAGGCAAGTGTTACACTTCAGGCATTAGTTTACATGGGACAGATAAAATTAGAAATTACACAGGACAGATGAATAGCATCCCAAGGTCCCCATAAATAAAACTTTACACACTATTTCAAAGTGATTTTGACACCTCCACCCCCCCAGTTAAAAGCAGTCATTGTCATTATTAACAATGATTTTGATCTACATTTAAATTAGGTGATGGAACAAGCCAGTCTACTGTGTTGCCAGTCTTTTAATTGTGTCCCTAACTCCACTCCACACCAAGACAAGGGGGAACCATGCCAAAAATGGGAATTCAGAGATAAAGAAACATAAAATCTACAACACTTTCTACCAAGATTTGTGGGTATTCATGTTAGAGAAGCTTGAAGCAAGAGTGTGCTCTGTCACCAGGAATGTGCTGGTAAAGAACACACAGCCAAGAATTTCTTCAGCTTCCTAACATACCATACTCCATATTATGAATGAACTGCTCTTCTAGGAATGTACTTGTAATTTGCAGTTTGCTTGTCATAAACAAAGCAGTAAAGGGAAGTTCTTGACAGAGCAACATGTTCACTTTGTATTTGTATCTTACTTGGCACCAATCCGGTTCGCAGAGGTTTCTGAAGTCAAAAGGAGAAGACTAATCCACTGGGAGAAGAAAAACTCTTAATGCAAAGACAAGCAGGGATTGCATCTTTTAGCTCTATATTTTAAACTCATGGTTAAATGTCATCATCTATTGTAATTACTAGATCACCCAACAGAAAAGATCTTGAAATGAAAATCAGTGCAGACCAAAATCTGACTTATTTCTTCTGGTCGTTTGTGAAGCACAGTAATACCATTGACTTCTCTTAATTCATCTCCAACATGGACAAGACCTGAAAAGATGGTAAGGAAATTAAAATAGGTCTACAGCCTGGAAAGCACCACTCCTCTGATGTCCAGCCCAAGTCATTAGCTTGATGCATTTAGTACTAGAGCCAAGTGCCTTTGCTGGAACTGTGCCTCCAAGTCTCCTGCCTTTTTTCTCCTGTGTTTTTTCATGCAGCACAGCCTCAAAGGAGCCCAGCAGGCAGACAGGCAACATGTGCCAAGATACTCTGCAAAATCACTATTTGGATCAGCACTAAATATGCAAAACTGCAAGAGTTTCATGAGTGTGACCAAATCTTAAAAGGTCAGGAGACACAGTGCTGACTGTAAGGGCAGGAATGACAGGTCTGTCCACTGACAGGTCAATATACACAAGCCCAGAAAGAATGCCAGGCTAAATGCTTTTTAACAAGCCATGAAGAGGCTCTACAAGTTTTAGGTTTGTTTATCCAGTTCAGTAGGAAATGCTGTCATATACAAACAGCTACTGTTAACCCACACAAAAGAATTTCTCCATAAAGCAAACAGAAAACAACACGTGATACACTGAGTAAACCAAGATATTAGATTAAAAGTAAAAAACATTCTTTGCTTTTGTCTAAACCTCAAACCCACTTCTTCCATCTCTGTTTTCATTTTTTCCTAATGGCCATCTTACTAACAAACATAGATAATTAGATTAACAGATTACTGATGAAATACAGAAATGCTAAGTGCATGTTTTGGAAACTTAAAAGGTTTAAAAATGCAACTAAAAATCCCCTTTCCTTCAGAAATTCACGACTGCAATCTCACCACTGCGATCAGCTGCACCACCTCTCATGATCCTTGCTACAATCACAGCTCCTGTGTGCTCATCCCTTCTGATGGTGGCTCCCTGAAACAGAACACAGCCCCCCAAAAAAGGGTCAGACATTTGCTTTTAATACAGCAAGCAGAGAAATAACATGGACACTGTTGTCTTTTAAAGTGGAATTAATTTGTGCTATGGATTTTCTCTTTCTCTTTGACAGTTTCCACCATTACTCAAGTTTTGCCCATGCCAAGTGATGATGGGAAGGTGTGCACACCTTATTCCTTTCTGCTGACTCTGCTAAGTGCTCACACTTCCCACGTTACTGTGGTCATTGAAGTCACTCAAGTGTGCAGAACAGCTTATTGTAACAAATCTTCTGAATCTTTATACAACACAGTCAGCACTTTTATAGAGAAAAACAACAAAAGCCAAGTAATTAGACTTTTTTTTCCCTTCTCCTACCTCTGCTGGCAATACAAAGCTTTAGTCAGCAATTCAGTCACTTCTCTCTTCTACTACTGTGATATAGAAAAAGCAGATTTCTTCCCCAACACAACTGGTTTTTCTTAGGGAATCATTTCTTCAATTTTCATCTGTATGAAATTAGTACCTTGACAATATAGTGCTTACACACAGGTATCAGACACATTCTCACCATACAGCACTGACTCTCATGTAAATGAATATATTAAGTCATTGAATGTTAGCTACAGTATGAAAAGAATTCATACACATAATAAGCATCACTGCTTCAGCATTTACAGTTTCTCCTGTGTTTCCTGTGCTAACCAGCATTATAAACCCATGCCCACAAAGCATCTAAACGCAAAATTGTGAAGGTGTATTTAGCAAATTTTTCTTTTTTTGTTATTTTACTAGCTTCTGAACACTCCTAGGTTTTGAAAGCTATTTGGTGACATCTCCAAGCATCTCCTCCATACTCACAATAACACTCTTGCACTATAAAGTTTCAGGACTAGAGTTGGGTTATCTAATATGTACCAAGGGTTCTTTATTTTTCACTAGACGAACAATTTTCACTGATTCTTCATCAAAATCATCATCAAAATTATCAGGTAGAGGTGGAAGGGCTGGGTCAAAGTTCTTCTGTGCTACAGTGTCATGTACTACAAGCATTGCCTGCATAAAAGAAATAAAACAGTAATGTAATGGAGTAATACCACAATTCCCAGTTCTCATGTTTCCAGTATTACAGCAAATTTAAACCTCCCCCTTTCTACCCTCACCACAAATCCTCTAAAAGAGATTTAGCAATTATCTCACCCATCATGTAAACTTTATACTGGTATATGTTGGTATTTAAAATAAATCCAGGCAACAACAAAGCTCAGCCTAAAGAAAACTTCAGTGGACTATGAAAAACAAAAAGGTTTCTCTTCCTTTTCTTTGCTCAGAAAACAGTAAGGATGGGAGCAATGGAGGACAGCATGGTGCACTATGCAGGAAAGGCCAGTGCTGTCTCTTTTCCATTTCTTTTGCATCCTAAAACCTCTGCAGGAAATCCCAGTGGAACAGAAGGAATTTGCAGGAGGTTTTTCCTTCCTCCTAGGGACACTTCAGGATAACTTTTCTGTTACAAAATGTTCTACTGCAGTTCTGCAAAGGGAATTCATTCAGGTCTCCAATGTGTTTTTACCCTGAGATGTGGTGTTGACAACAGCTGAAGCAGCTCTTTTTCTTCATTATTCACTGGTGCTGTCTGCAACTCTTCTATTACCTTTAAAACAAAAATTTACAACCTCAAAATGAAAGGAGTCCACCAAATAAGATCAGGTATTCACATTTCTCTGGAAATGCTAACATCTATCATCCATCACAGTAGTGTGCACAGATCAAAACTGATCCCAGTCAACAGTGCATGAAACCTGAAAGAAACCAAAGCTTCTTCAGCTATTTTTATTGGATAGTACAGAAGACAGCATTAGAAATCAGAATCACAATCCCTAACCATACATTTTAAGAGTTATTCCACCAATATAATTTCAGGAGTGAGTTCTGAAATTTTCAATTCTATGTGGAATACATAAATGATATGTGAACAACACTCCTGTGCTTGTACTATTTGGTAAAAGGCTTGAAACCTTTCTGCAATCATGTAATACTACCCATGTGGAAAATGCAACATAACTTCCCTTGCTCCCCTGCAGAACCTGGATACCAAAATATGGCCTGGAGTCTCAGGCCTTTTAAATAAAAGATTAGAGAAATAATGGAGGCACTTCTGCACTGGGCTGGTTGGGTGGGAGGAGAGGGAAAGCTGGGTGGGAGGAAGAAAGGGAAAATGGGTTGAGGCAAGAGAGATTTCCTTACCCTGTTAAGAGTTCTAAATAGGGAAGTCATAGAGTTCTGTAAAAAACTTCTCTGCTATTCTGAAGATGGAAATTTTGTAAGACTTGACAGGTATCAATGCTGAAACTTTTGTGGAGGTGGTGTGCTGGATGTGGGGAAGGGAGAGGGGGTGTGCTGCATGTTCAGATGGGGCTTTGGGGTCTCCTGACTTTGAAAAGGGAGATGTTCTGCCTCCCAAACCTTCCACAGCCCCTTCCTACACTATGGAAGAAAATAGGGGCATGTGAGGAGCCATCAAATGCAGGGCAAATGTCACTTTCTGAGGCACACAGCATCATGCCACACACAAATCTAAGATACAGCTTTGCTCTGTGAACAGACTGGGGCATGACCTGACTGAGAGCAGCCCTGCAGAGAATGACTTGGGGGTACTGGCACAGGAAAAATCAGATACAGGATGGCAATGGGTGCCTGCAGCCCAGAAACACAACTGCATCTCATGTGCTACAGAGAAGCAGGGCCAGCAGGGCAAGGGGGTCATTCTCTCCCTGTTCTTGTTCTCAGGAGGGGCCCCAGCTACAGTGTCCAGTTCCAGTCCCCAGCACACAGACCTGTTAGAGGGCATCACAAAAATGCTCAGAGGGCTGGAACACCTCTGCCATGAGGAAAGGATGAGACAGCTGGGGTTGTGCAGCTTGCAGAAGAGAAAGCTCTGGGAAGACCTTATTGCTGTCTTTCAGTATATAAAGGGGGCTTACAAAAAAGAGAAAAGCTTCTTACCAAGGCCTGTAGTGACGGGACATGGGGCAGCAGTTTGGGATTGAGAGAGAGCAGATTTAGATTGGATATAAAGAATTTTTTTCATGATGAAGGTGGTGAGATGCTGGAAATGAGGTTGCCCAGAGCAGTTTTGGATGCCCCACAACTGGAAATGTTCAAAGTCAGGTTGGACAGGGCTTTGAGCAATCTGACCCAGGGAGAGCTGAGCCTGCCTGTGGCTGGGTGGTTGGACAACATCACCTGCCAAGGCTCCTTCAACCCAAACCACTCTATGCCAACAGCAACGCTGTTTGTGTTGTGATGGTTTTAAGTCTGAATGCAAGACTGAATGCAAGACTGAATGCTTAGCTTGGACAGCCCATTGCCCAGAAAGGATTTTTGCAGCCTCTCCCTTATGAAGGCCATTAATAATCTCCTTTTGTTCTACCTCAATGTGTCCATTCTTCACCAGACATTTAATGACTTGGTATTTCTGAGCTCTCATTTCCTTGATTAATCATGGCCAACAAACTGGGGAAGATGAGAAATATGTTCACATACAGCTCAATTGCAAAGCTTTGATTTGTTAGAAAAGCAGGCTTAAATAATAGGAAAATTAAGAGACAAGAATTTTTACTCACATCTTCAACTAATCCTGCTGCACTGTGTAAAACAGGAGTTGGACTCTGCCTTTCATAATGACGGAGTTTTTCATGAATCTGAAAAAAGATCATTCAGGGATATTTCTACTGAGAGATACCAAACTTTCTAAACATACCTACACTGGGATATTTTTCTATTCAAGGAACATAATTGATCTGAGATGTGTCAGAAAAATAATCTCCCTTGGGGTTATTGTTTTTTTTTTTTTTAGGAGTCATTTAGTTTTCTTTTTGCTTGTGGTAGTTTCAGACACTCAGAAAATCTTTTAAGGCTTTAGGAGCGTAAGGGGAAAAAACAAAGCCATTTCACACTAATTTTTAGCTACAGGGCATTGTGTCTTCATTTTAGCAAGAAGAGCAGGACAATTTATTTCTGAACAAAATATGCTCATTGTCACACATTAATGTTTGTGCTTAAACACACATATGCTTTGGATGGTACAGAATTCTTCAAAAAAACAAGGTTTGGCAAAGTAAATGGTTGATAAATCAAGGCAACAGAGAAAAAGTAAACTGTAGGGAAAATGTACATACATAAATGTAAATTTTTACCTTCATGAGGTAGCTGAGACTCCTTTCACTGAAGACATCCCTAAGGAATCCCATTTCCTCTTTATGATTTGAATCAGGTCTTAGCTGAGATGTCAAAAGGGCCAAAGTTTCATGCAGTCCTAAATTTAGGTTCAGGACAGAACAAAAACATTGTACAGAGCACTTCTCAGGGGCCCTTCCACTGCAAACTTCACAGTCACTACATTTACTTGGGTACCACCCTGGTGATCAGCAGGTTTGCAGACAGACTTGTGTTTATCTACCCCCATTTTGCAATGCTCCCTTCCCAAGTGGCAAACACAGCATCATATTAAGGCAAAAACCATCAAAGCAATATGTATTTTTTAAAACATTTTCCTTCAAGTTTCCCACTTCATGTTAATTACCCTTTGTTTCTAGAAAATTAGCCCTCTAACAAACTTTGAATTTTTAGTGCCACAGCAGACTCTCAAGATGACTGAACCACCTCCTTTGTTGCACAGGTACCAGCTCTATTCCCTCAGCAACTTTGCTTACAAGGGTTATCCTGCCCTTTCTGCTTCTGAGGCTCCTGTAAGAAGCCAGCTCTGCCCAGAGGAACAAAGGACTGGTGTAGCTTTCCATTGTGGTGGAAGCAAAGCTTGTGGCCAGTTTTCTAAAGAGTGTTTAAATCACCAACATCCCAATTTTGCAGTGCACAGGGCCAGACAAATGCTAGGTTTTTTATGGTGAACCATATCTGGGAAGACAAGACCAAAACAAAACAAGAAAAAAAAAAAGAAAAAAAATGAGGGAGGAGGTTAAAATCTGTCCTGTGGCTATTCTCTCCATGAACTCTAAGAGTGCATCTGGATCCAGGAGACTCAAACTCACTTGTGCTTTAACAATCATTCAGTGTGCATGACTCCACCCTGGGCAGCATAGTGGAGAAGCTGGTTAGGTGGCCTTGAATGAAACCACTGTCAACTTTTGTCAAAAGGAAGAATATTAATAAAGCTTAACAAGCCCTGTTCAGAAAATATTAAGAAGTGACAGAGCAAGCAGCAGAGACCCCTGGGCTGATCTTTAATAAGCTCTTGTAGAAGGCACTGCTACAGAGAGCTCCAGGTTTGCCCACAGGAGCCTGACTATCAGAATATATTCAGGTGCTTTAGGGTTCTTAGCAAACTGTTTCCTGCCAAACTTCATTAACCTTCACCTTTTACACTCCACTTTCCTTCCTGTAGGCAATTGCTAAAACCCTCTAGTTGAACTGCCTTAATTCTATTCTATTTTACTCCAGTCTGAATTCATTTTATGTGTGAAACACGTGCCAAGACTGCAGTCACTGTTCTGGTGAGAGCATCAGCTGAGTTACCTGAGTCTTCTGAAAGCACTGGCATGGCTTTGTTCTTAATCTGAGAGACAAATGTTCAACTTCAATCAACTGGATTGTTTCTTCTTTCTGGACTGTGAGTCAGAGGCAGTCCTGAAATGAGCAAACACAACACCTCAGCTCAGGGGTGGGAGAAAAACGTCAAGCATGGAAGAACAGCAAATTCCTCGTGCCCCTTTCTCTCAAGTTTTCAGTTTAACCTGAACCAAGCAGAGTTCTGCAGCTATCCTGCTATGCAAGTAACAAAAGGAAAAATACTGGGTTCTATAAAAACCATGCTGTATCTTGGATAAAGCTGATGCTAAAGAGAGTATGTCAAGGTAGTTTAGACAGGTCTAAATAAGTGTCTGAAAAACCAGGAAAGAATGGATGTTCAAAAGCACTGAAAAATATCACATGGACAAACAGAGCATGCAGGAAGATGCCACATGACAAGATGTCCTGGGGCTTCCCAAAATCACATCTCAAAGAAATTTCCAAGTGCCTGGAAGGAATTCTGATGAAGACCATTCTACAGTTACAGCAGCTCTTTAAAGGTAGCAGGGCTGTCCCTCTACCAACCTTGGGCACAGGCACTAAGGAGGTTATAAAAAAACAACATTGACTGCTCAGAAATTGCTTTAGATACTTCTGTTGCAGATTTCTCTTGTCACTGAGAGCAAATTACTCCAGAGCAATTTTTATTTTTTTTTTTGCAAAAAAAAAAAAGCAAAACTGAATCTATGCTTTTAATTGCCAGTCCAAGATGAAACTGTGTTTCAGGGCACTTATAATCTTGTTCATGCTCATAAAATTAATCAGACCAGTATTTGCATAAAAATAAACTTCCATAACAGCACACTATTCCAACCCTTTGCTAAATACAATAAAGGAAGCTCTTCTGTTTCTATTTGTAGATAAGTCTCTGATATTTTGATTGCATGAAACAAATTTGATGATTTACCAATTCAGCATTTTTTTATTAGCTGTCTGAAAATACCATAGGACTGCATGGCAAATTAGGATAGACCTACTTAGCATTTTCTGGATTCCTGAGTTTCTCTACAATGCAGTCAAATATTAAGCTAAACAGTCACCTGTGTTTTATACCCTGTATTTTCTACCACTACAATTAATTAATCCATCTGGGCATCAAAACATAACTGGAGTTCTCTAAGTAAATGCATTGAGTGTTGAAATTTCACTCTAATCCATAGATTGTACTCCAGTGTATTATAAACACTATACTTTTATTTAAGCCCTCTTATTACCTATTGCTTAGAAGAAATAAACATTTCACCCCCACACACAGGTCATGCCAAAAGAAATGTACAGGCAGTTCATTCAACTGCTTGGGTTCCTTGACCATGGCATTTCATTTGACACATTTAAAATCTTCTCAAATTATTACAGCAGAGAACTTTAATTGCACACTCTTTGCAACAATGCCTGCTTCCTACAGTCAAACCCATTTAGCACCAGACCCCATGAAAACCCAAGTTATTTTCCAGATTCTTAGTGACAAAGCAGCCCACACAGGAATGTGGAAAACACACATTTTTACCATCTTAAAAACCTGACAGCAAACTCAGGAGCATCAGAATTAGTCGAGTTAGGCTCAGCAATCAAAATGGAGGCTTCCCCTAGAGGCATTTTCCATGCTCTGTAAAAATCCTGTTACATGGGGCTGACTGGAATGAACACTCTAAAGAATGAACAGCAATTCCATACCCAGGGCAATACTCAGGGCTGGCTCTCAAAGGTATTAAAATCAGCTCTACCATGTGGTATTTTGCAGGATGGCTCTCAAAACCATGACTCTGTCCTCTCATTATTGTAGGATGAATAGACTCAAATACACTTTTCCTCTTTAAAAAGATCTACCTAAACCCTAATTCATTTTTCACAGATATCCTTGCCCAGCTGCTCCCAAGACCGAATGCCTGAAGCACCTTTCTTACCTAGGAAAAGGACTGTTAATATTTGGAAAGGGCTAAATAAACTTAACTAACGCTCTACATGGGGTCAAAGCAGGTGATTAAACAGAAGCATAATGTGATTTGGCATATCCCCATTACCTCGCAAAATAAACCTATTGTGGTTCACAGCCTAATACAACGTAAAGCTTCTGTAATCCAGATAACAGACTCCAAAGCTGTAGTCACTTTCGGAAAGCAACTGCAGTTTAACATTTTTCATGGCCCTAGCGATTGGGTCAGTACCTCTGTACGCTAACTGGGCCATAGCTGAGAGCCACACAGGCTTTCTCCTCTTGCCCAAAGCCCGGCGAAGCTGCCTTTCGCTGGGTACCGGAGCTGCTCCAGCACGGACAGCGCGGCTGACCGAAGAACGGAGAAATCCGCGGGTCGTTCCCCGCTGGGCACACGGGCCAGGCTCTTCCCCGGGCCCCAGGTGAGGGGCGCAGCTCCCCGGGTCAGCCCCTCAGGCCGCCCGGGGCCCGGCTGACACCCCCGGGCAGGGCTTTCCTGCCTCCCGAGAGCTTTCTGGGAGCTCCACCGGGCTCGGGCACCGCTGTCTCTGCCGGCGGCACCTGGGGAGCCGGACCCCTCACAGCTCGGGGCGAGGTTCCTCCCGGGCGGACTCCCCGCCCGCCGGCAGCGAGCGATCCCTGCCTGACCGGCTGCCCGAGC
>VZRZ01007581.1:149117-169820 GCA_013398175.1 Climacteris rufus
ACAGGACGTGGCTGGGGAGGTGGGGAGGGCTCGGGGAGGTGGGGAGGGCTCAGGGAGGTGGGGAGGACTCGCGGAGAATTTGGCGGAGCTGTCCGTAGTAGGAACCATGAAGAGCCAGGCAGGCAAACAGGCTCATCAGAGAGCTCCCGGGCGTTTCCCTGCGTTGTGGGGCTGGCAGAAGCCGGGCTGGTCAGCGGGATGTGTCCGGGTGCAGGATGGCTGCAAGGAGGGTACCAAGGCGTGCTGCTTAGCAGATGAAGGCTGGCAGTAAGGGATTGATTTGTGGTGACACTAAACGAGGATAAAGATCAACAGTGACATCCTCTTCCCCACGGGGAAGCTTGGTGAGCTTTAACTTGAAGTTCTTTATCCCAGTGTTCCAGCTAGTGACCTCACAGCTTTTCAGAGGGATTGTGTAGGTGCTTTAGTGGAAAGACCCTTTAATAAACAGTATCTGTTTATTAATCACTGACAATGGTCAGCATAATGCAGAATGCAACAAAACTGTAATTCAAAGGAGATCATAACAACAAAAATGATCAGGACAGTAGAGTTTGGCAGGTATGGAAGTCTGGAAGATAAAACAGTGTGTGACATGCTGAGCCAGCAGTGTAGCATCTCACAGCAGCTCTGTCTTGTCAGGGGAGTGGGCTTGGTGAGGAGCTCTGTGAGAAGCTCCTCAGCTGGCAGAAGCTGATCCCAATGATGACATTAATTTCAGGATATCATATTTGAGTGTTATAAATGTTCTGTACTCTGGTAATCCTCTCTTTGGAGCAACTGCCCTTTTTCATGATCTGCATAAACAACAATGAAGCAGTAGGTGATGGAGCAATGGTAAATATGAAAGGTTGTTTTCCTTCTGTTCTGTGCCAAATGCTCGACTGAGCTGTTAATTTTTCTTGCTACAGAATACCTTTTAAAATGGAGAAGATTCAAAAAGAAATTGGATCTATATATATATATGGGAATAAGCTGTAAGGAGCTGCAGCAATTTTTGTAGGAATTGAAAAGCCAGCTAAACCACGTTTTTTTATTGCTCTCTAGCAGGAAGCCCCTCTGAAGTATTTAATTCCATAATTCAAGATGGAATACAAGTCAAAGTGGAATAACAAGTGGTGTTACATTGTGCTTTTACAGAGATGGTGACTAATTTGCTTTTGAAATCAGACACTGAGTATACAATCTGATGTGCTTTCTGCTGACAGTTCTATTGCTACACAATGCTGCTATGCAGATGGTTGGGGCAGAAAACTCAGACACATTTGGTGGACCTGCATGAGCACTGTGTCTTAGGATAGCTGTTTCCTAGGCAGGACAATGAATCAGTGAGCAATTCCTGATTTTTTTTTGTATGATCATCACGCCCATGACTTGTCTTCAAGCTGCTTTGTGACCTTTGGCAAATACCGGCTATGAACAGAAGAAAATTTTAAACTGAATGTGCAATAGCTGCCCCCTCAGTCCTCAAGGAAAGGTGTGGTTTTAGTTCCCATGCCTTTCTGTAAATCCTCATTTTGTTAAGGTCCATTGAACTGGATGCTCCATTCTGGTAGCCAGCAGTGGCTGTTCAGGTCACATGTGAATTCACATCAGCTGCTTTGAAGTAGCTTTGTGTGTCCTGGAAACTCCTGGTGAGGTGGCAGAATTGGCCTGGCACCTGTCTGCTCCAGTTCTGCCTTTTTGTGATGGGAGCTCTGTCCCCTGCCCTTCCTGCAGTGCTGCCAACAGCTCACCTTGCTGCACTTCTCCTGCTGCAATTATTTTGTACTCCTGTCACAGTGGAGGAATGTGAAGAAATGCATCTTACCACGTTTTTGTACTTGAGATAGGGGATATATTTAGTACTGAATGCAGTGTTTTGGTCAGTCCATGGAGCTCTGAGGATTTGCCTTTGTAAAGGAAGTGCAGCAATGCAGGTCTGTCTGAGTGGCATTTGCTGGCAGGGGGATGTGTGCCCTGGTGGATTCAGGAGATTATAAAGGTGCTGCCACACTGGGCTGGCTTTTCCTTGGGTGCAGGGACTGCAGCAGCGTGGCATGGTGATGCCATACAAAAGTCTGAGGCTCTTTTTGGGCTGAGTTGTGGGGAGTTTAGAAAACAGCTACAAGCCTAATGGTGTGTGTTTCAGCAAAACCTTTTCCAGAAACCCAAGTCTTTCTAATTTACACTGAGTGCTGTAGAAGCTGGAAAAAAGCAAAATCCTGGGGTAAGAAACAGAAAAAAGCTGTTTGGAAGTAGCTGCTGAAAATGGGCAGTTTCAGGTCCTGGACTTTTCAATGTCCCAGTGAACTGTATTTTTCTGCCTGTTGATTCTGACCTTACTCGTGTGCCTCAGGCAGCAGCCACCAGTGTGGCAATCAGTACTGATGTTTCAACACTCAATTACAGTACATATTTTTACCTTCTCTTGATGTGTCTACGTGTGTCATTGATAAACATGCCAGTGTTGGTGTGCAAAGTTGTCTGTATGATGTTTCAGCCAGCACTGTAGCACATTTTGATTCTGAAAGTTGAGGAATGTAAAATCATCATAGCCTGTTTTCAACATGTGCTAACAATAGTTTTAAAAATACAGTTATGAAGCATGATAGCCATAGAGGCAATGGGCTTTGGGTTGTGAGCAGCAGGCACCTGTTCCTCAGACTGTACTTAATAACAGCTTTGAATAAACTGAAAGCAAACAACATTGTGACAGAAAGTTTGCAGATGGCAGGTGAAAGGCACTGGAAATCAGTAAGAAGACCCATTGTGATTTCAATGAGTTGATAAGCAGGGCAGAAAGTGAAAAAAATACTTTTTTACAACCTGCTACAGTATTAAGCTTGATGGTTCTGCATCTTTTGCCTCCCACTTTTTCTGCTCCAATGCTTCATTAGTCTACCTGGGTATCAAAACACAATTATGTGAGTTCTCTAATGAGTGAACTGACAGAGGGTTAATAATAATAAAACTGCATCATGTCTGGTTAGAGAGAGATGTGCATAAACAACAGGGTTTAGAAAAACAAAGAGAATGAATAAAGGATAGGAGTGAAGATTTGAAGGGCATGATGTGTTTGTTCAGACACTGAAAGAGACTAAGTGGTGATGCAACAGAAGTCTGCCTAGTAATAAATACCAAAACAAAGATCCAGTGGCAGGAAGTTAAAGACACAGGAGGATTTTTTTTTTCTTTTTTCCTTAGCTGTGAAGCAATTAATCTTTGCAGAAATTCTTTGAGACCTTTAGATTATCCATCTCTGACCACATTGAAATTGCAATTTAGGGCATATCTAAGTAATCATGCCCTTGTTCAATCATATATTAATCTGCAAATTTACTTGTCTTTGTCTTATGTGGATGGTGAAAATAAAGACTCACAAGTGTTCCTTCCAGACTTATTGCTGACAGTTTATGCTCCTCTGCTTTGTTTTGTGATCCTTTTGAGTAAAGCCATGTATGTAAAACAAAGGTCACTGGCCAGGAGCCTCAACATATTGGGGCTATTAAACCATCTTCACTCAGGTTAACTTCTTTTTATGCAACAAACAAGTTTCTTTAAAAAATTCTCCATGCCCTGCATAAGTCAATCCTGTATGTAAGATGCTGAATACCTCAAACACAACCTTTTGCTTTCTCCCAGATCTCTGTCTAATCACCCTGCCTGGATTTGTTTGCTATTGAATGGATTTGATCGAAGACTCTTCCACAAAGAAAAATGGTTTGTAGATCACCCAGTTCTTAAGTCAGTCAGGCAGCAGTTTGTGCAGATGTGCACATTTTTGTCTAGGTAAATGTATTTGATGAACCTTTGGGACGATCTGAGATGGGGTTTTGGTTCCCACAGCTCCCACAGAACCAGGCACTCAGTGCAGCCCCTGAAGGAACAGCAGAGCAGAGCAGAGCTGGCTGCAGCTCAGTGCCCCAGGCTGCCTCAGGGAAACAGAAAAGTTGTTTTTGCAGCAGGCTGATGACACCTTTGCCCATGAGAGCCTGGCATGGCTGCTCTGCAGTAGTGGTTTCATTGCTTTTATTTCATAGCACTGCCTTTCACATTTCACATCATAAAGAAATTGTGAGAATGCTTTCACAAGCAGCCAGATGATATTTTCCCTGTCTTCATCAGTAATGGAGAAACTCTTGTCCTCCTGTGTAAAGGAGAACTTTGCTACTTAGATTGGAAGAATTTTTTTTTCTCAGCAGCAAAACAAACATGTAGCACATAAATGAAATAATGCATTGCATTTAATAAGGAGCTGTGCTCTAGCAGCTCCCTAGCTGGTTGTGGAATCTCCAGTAAATACCAGGCAGTGATGAAGCCAGAATTTTTAAGATACATGTGAAGAGGAGAGACTGTATGAAGATATACTAGTAGCTAGGGGATTTTTTTCAAGACAGAAGCTTCCTTAAAAGAATACTTGTCAGATCTGAGTTGAAGGCAAAACTGCTACCTTTGGCTTGCTCTCAGTGAATAGTGTTTCCAAACAGCAGAACCAATACATTTGTCAATACAAATCCAACACAACTAAAACTATTTTTGTTATTTATGTTTATAATTTGTTATTTATGTTTATTTATATTTAATTATTTGTGATAGTATAATTTATAATAATGTTTATTTGTTTATTTATAATGAGTAATCATCTTCTGAAAGAGTTCAGTGCTTTTTAATCAAACAATAAGCAGAAATCAAACAATATCAGCTGTGCAAAGCTTCTAATTTTAATGGGCAATTTCCACCAGAGACCTTCAAAGCAATGAGGTGAGGAGCTGCCTGGCCAGCTGATATCATTTTAGTTATATGTGAATACCAGGAAAGTTTGGAGGGAACACTATGGGGTGGAGGGAAGCTATCATATCAGTATTTTTATTGGACCCATGAAATGAAGGGAAGAAAAATGAGGCACTTTTCTTAATAATGATTATATGTTTATTATTAAGGTCAATATACAGTAGGTGGTCCATGCAAGGGCTGATACCATCATCAGTATCAATTCAGATGGTTTTGTGAAAGTGGCACTTATCAGACATCCTGTCCAATTACTGTGTTTACCTTTGAGTTAGTGCATCACAGTGCCTGCCAAACAAAAGTCAGGAACATACAAAGAGAATGAAACATGAATTCAAACAACAGAATCAAATGTGCCCAGCTTGCAGGTTTGGTCTCGGTAACAGGAACTTTTGCCCCAGGGTGTTCATGTTGAACATTTATTGCAAGGATGTAGTGTGGTACATGATGTTTTTGTGAAAGTGTATATATATAAATATATATAAATATAGATAAAAGTCATAGTAAAGTTTGGAGGTGGTGATGGGATCCAGTGGCATAATAAGAAAAGTCAAAACTGCTCTTGCCTAGTAGCCTCATAGCATTTAGCATGACTTACATCTCTATTATGAAGACCCCAGACCTAATACAAGTAGATGATAATGGCATGGAAGAGGCAGGTTTAAGCTTTATTGCATTGGTTTCTTGTTTGCCTCCCACTGTGATTGCTAAATCATCTTTTTGTCTTTAGTCCAGACAGACACCGGAGGGAGAATTTCTGCCTCTAGACCAGTGTGAGCTGGATGTTGGATTTGGAACTGGAGCTGACCAGCTGTTCTTGGTTTCCCCTTTAACCATCTGCCATGAAATTAACTCAGAGAGCCCCTTTTTTTGTCTCTCACAAAGATCACTAAGGAGTGAGCAATTTGAAATAGTTGTCATCCTTGAAGGAATCGTTGAGACTACTGGTAAGGATGATATGCACTCTCTAATTTTTAGTCTTTGTTTTCAGCCCTGATATTTTTAGCAAGGCAGCTGGCAGCCCTGGATGCTCCAGCAGATGCTGCCATATGCTACAGAGCTTCAGTGCCTTTCACCAGCCCATAAGGAGAGCTCCTTTCCCCAAGGACTCTGCATTACCAGTCCCCAGAGTGGCCAGGGTATCCAACAAGAGACACAGCCTGCCACTCTTGACTGTGGCATGTGCAACAGCTCAACCCTCTCATGAGGCTTCTGTTGTAAGGACCACCACTCTGGAAGAATGTGCAACTTTAAAAGTTGCCAGTGCTGCAAAATTTCTTTCAGCCTAGCTTGCACTGAATTGAATTCAGAACAAGAAATCCAGTTTTACAGCACAAATACAGATTTCATTGTCCCAAAAATTGTAGGCATATGTGGTTATTGACAATATGAGCAGGCTTTTTTTTTTTAATTTGGTTATGGTGTTGTCCAGATGACAGCTGGCTTTGTGGCCTTGTCTTTTGAGGACTCAATGATTTTATGAATCCCATGAAAATGGGCTCCAGTTATATAAGGAGCTCTTCATCAATGATTCATGACAACTGTTAATGTCCACATCATTCAGTATGGCCATCAGCATTCTGATCTGCCTTCTTTTGAGGATTTGCTAAACTTTGGTTGATCAAAGAGCTTTTTTGTCCTTTCAATAAGATTGCCAGCTGCCTGGTTCCTGCCTTGGAAACAGTGATGTCCCTTTGGTGCCCTGTGCAGTCACCCCATTCTGGACTGGAACAGAACTGCCTGGTTGCTGTGCACTTGCTGGCCTGAGCCCTAAGCAAACACACAGTCCACAGGGGCAGAACACTCTTTGGCACTGAGTGTGGCAGAATTTAGATCCCTGCAGAAGCCTCTTCTTATCCTGCAACTGAACCATTTATTTCAGATCAACATGCGTTCATAACCTCACTTAATGCAATTACCTGTCTGGAGATCTGAAGGGAAACATTTCACACTTGTCTGAGAATCCCTGTAGCAGTAACCAGAGAGCAAATCAGAATTTGGCCTTACTGACTGCTCCTTCTGCCTCTGGAGACTACCATGGCAGGGAGTCTTCAAGTTCTGCTCACCTGGGATATTTGCACAAATTATCATTTGTGATAATTGCTGTGGTGAGGTGGTAACAGATTTGCCAGCTTGGTTAGAACACATTGGAGCTGTGAGTTCACCTGGGTCAATACTGCCAGTGATGTGTCTGCACTAAGTGGAACAAAATCTTCAATGAGTTTACAATGTGTCCTAGCAAGGAAGACAGCTTCAGTGTCCCTGCACAGCTTTTGTCTGGATTGTTTGGAGAAAAAATAGCACAGCCTGTAGCAGAAATGCAAGATCACATTTTTCATTTAGCATTGGCTCCCCCAACACCTGATCCTTGCCAGAGAATTCTGTAAGCCTTTGTCAAGCAATAGTTCTTTCTCCCAAGGTGACTTCCAAGAAAGAATGTTACTGGCTCTCTCAAGGCTGAATTGGGGTTGTTCAGCCTGGAAAAGAGAAGCTTTGGGATGAACTAATTGCAGGCTTCCAGTACCTGAAGGGAATTACAGGAAAGATGAGGAAAGACTATTTACAACAGCATGTAGTGACAGGACAAGGGGGAACAGGTTCAAATTGAAAGACACTGTTTAGATTAGATATTGGGAAAAAATTCTTTACTGTGAGGGTGGTGAGGTCCTGGCACAGATTGCCCAGGGAAGCTGTGGATGCCCCATCCCTGGAAGTGTTCAGGGCTGGGCTGGATGGGGCTCTGAGCACCCTGGTGAAATGGAAAGTGTCCCTGCTCATGGCAAGGGGTTTGGAACTGGATGATCTTCAAAGTCTCCTTGCAGCCCAAACCATTCTGTGGTTCTGCAGCAGGAGCTGTAAGATTGTTGTTGCTGCCAGGCTGTCCTGGTTTAACCCCAGCCAGCCCCCAAGTCCCACACAGCCACTCACTCACTCCCCACCAGTGGGACTGGGGAGAGGATCAGAAGCCAAAAGTGAGAAAACCCATGGGCTGAGATGAAGACAGTTTGATAGGGAAAGCAAAAACTGCACACAGAAGCAAAGCAAAGCAAGGAATTCATTCACTGCTCCCATGGGCAGGCAGGTGTTCAGCACAGCAGGAGAGCAGAGCCCCAGGACACCTAATGGTGACTTGGGAAGGCAANTGAGATGAAGACAGTTTGATAGGGAAAGCAAAAACTGCACACAGAAGCAAAGCAAAGCAAGGAATTCATTCACTGCTCCCATGGGCAGGCAGGTGTTCAGCACAGCAGGAGAGCAGAGCCCCAGGACACCTAATGGTGACTTGGGAAGGCAAACTCCATCACTCCAAACATCCCCCCTTCCTCCTTTTCCCCCCACTTTACACACTGAGCTGATGTCATTTGGTCAAGAATGTCCCTTTGGTCAGGTGGGGTCACCTGCCTTGGCTGTGTCTCCCCTCAACCTCCCAAGCACCCCAACCTCCTCACCAGTGTGGCTGTATGAAAAGCAGAAAAGGCCTTGGCTCTGTGTGAGCACTGCTCAGCAAGAACAAAAACATCTCTAAATTATCAACCCTGTGTTCAGCACAAATCCAAAATGCAGCTCTGTAGTAGCCACTGTGAAGAAAATGAATTCTACCCAGCACCCAAGTTAATACCGTTTTAATTTTATGTTTTGCTTTTGCTTGGTTGCAAGTCTGCAATATTTAATCCAGTATTTGCATGAAAATCTAGTCTGTCAATTAGAGGCACTCCACTGACTGTCAGAAAATTGCCTAGGAACAATTGTCCTGTTTTATAATCTATAAAATTGTTGGCTTATGGGCTGCAATTGATTTTTATGTCAGCCTTACCTTGTATTTCTTGTTCTATGTGCCAATTTTCTTGCTCACATGCTCTTGTCCATTTCCACAGGAATGACATGTCAAGCTAGGACCTCCTACACAGAAGATGAAGTGCTCTGGGGTCACAGGTTCCTGCCAGTGATGTCTCTGGAAGATGGCTTTTTCCGTGTCGATTATTCTCAGTTTCATGCTACCTTTGAAGTCCCCACTCCTCCTTACAGTGTTAAAGAGCAAGAAGAAAACCTGGCCCTGTCATCCCTTCTGAACAGTCCTGTGGATAATAAAACCAGAAGAGAGCAGGTTTGTCCACTGGACTGTGTTGATATTGCAGGAGAGAAAAACAAGCTCCCTTTGAAACTTCAGAAGATCAGCTCGAGGAAGGAAGGCCTTCCACGAGGAGCCCCGAGGATGAGTTCCAGTAACACAGAGAAGACTTCCAGTACTGGAGATCTCTTGAAAATTCAAGAAAGAAGTCCCATCTCTGATGCTGAAGGCAGTGATAACAGGATACAGCTGAAAGCCTTACAAATAAATGCCAAGGTTTTGACTCAGTCTACCACTGATCTCGAGTTACAGAAGAATTCTCCAGTTATGGGTGCTCTAGAGGTGAAACTGGAAGAAAATTTTCCTGCCAAACTTTGAGAAATGAACTCTGATGGCTTCTCTTAAGAACTGAAGAAACAGGAGTTGTTGCTGATAAACTGCATATGAGACTGCTGCCCTGAATGAGTTGTTTTACAGTAAAGTCATAATTTGGTTTTGCTACTTCCAGGCAGAATGATCCTTTTTGTATAATTGTTCAGGTAGCACAACAAGACTTTGAGGGGCAGTAAGATTACACTGTCATGCCAAAGAGATTCCTGCCCTGTGATGTTTATCAGCATGCTCATTGCAAACCCACACTGTCTTCCAGGGATGCAGATGCTTTTTCACAAAGCAAGGAGCAGATCCTTATCACAGAGTGCAACATTCAGAGGTGAAACCAAAAAGGGTGTAACAGCAGCTGAAACATGGTTTTGTGCAGCTCAGATCTTGGACTGTTCCTGATGTACAGAACAGCAGAACACAAGGAGAATCTGTGGCAGTGCTCAGTTGGAGTTCAGTTCTCTGAGTGAGCCCTCTGGAGAGTGGCCTCCCTGGTGGCATCCTCCTTCCCAGTGGCTGTGGCACTCTGTGCTCCCTGTGTCTCATTCCTTGTCATTCAGGTGAAGGAAGGAGTTTGCAATAACTCTTTGGGTCATTTGACTCCCATGAGCTCTCATAAACATGAAGGTCATTTATCCTGTCCAAAATGAGACCTCAGCATTTGATTTGGTGGATCACAGGTTGAATTTTAATGACCATATCACCACTCACTGTGAAGGAAACTTGATATTGGTAGCTCCAGCTAATGCTATGTTTTATACTGCAACTAAATGTAATTTTAGTTTGGAGACACTGTAAGGAAATAAAAGCAAAGTGCTAGATAATGCTCAGTCCTTACATCTGAGAGTTTACTAATGAATGGGAGTGTCTTTGATGTTGCTAATTTTCATTTTGTTACATTTGCCTTCTCCATTTTTAGATGACTCTCAGTAATTTTGTAGATTTGATATTTATTGCTATTCAGCTCAATCCACCTTAGTCTGTGAAAGAGGCTTTTTCTTTCCTGGTTGTTAGTAAGTATAAACACATCTTGCTGTTTTGTAAACTGCAGTGTTCAGTAGCTCAGTACATAGGGTGTTTATCACCAGCATCAGCAAAGCACTCTCCAGCAGAAGGATCAAATTCTGCTCTTGTTATGTGGACAAAATTCAGTCAAATTTAAAAGGGGTGTCAGTGGCTGTATTGCTTGGCAATGCATTCCTTGATGGTAAAGTGATATATCCAAGCTGGGAATAGCTTGGCTTGCATAACTCACTATTTCTTGCATTTGATCTGTTTGTGGTGTGGAACTGGAAAATGGTATTTTATGCAGGGATAAGACTTGCTGTTTGCTGTTGTTTATTTGTTTTCAACATGAATTTCAACAGTATATATGTGCTGAAATCTGTATTTTCATTTATTACCTGTATTTGTATGGAATATTTAGATGACAGCATGAAGTCTTAAATGCTGATGACTCTCCCTACTCTCCAGAACAGCCAAAATTAGTGTAAAATAAAATGACATCCACCTTGGGTCTCAAGCATTCTTTACTGAGGTGTGCACGTGGATGTTGACAACAAAGCAGCTCCAGGAGACAGCACCACCCTGGGCACAGCCCCCTCTGCTGTGGGGCACAAACTGGGGGGGCTTCACCTCTCTGGGGGCAGGTGCAGATATAAATGGCATTATCAGAGCCACAAGCTGCTGACCAGGGCAGTTTCACTCATTCTGTGCCTTCTTTGAGGGTGAGCAGAGAGGCTGGGGGAGGTCTGGGAGGGTGCTGGTGTCACTGGGAGGGCGATGATGTGGTGGAGTGGGTGAGTGGGGGATCAGGGGGTCATGCAGGCTCCCTACAGAAAAGGGAGGTTAAAGCCCAAACCAGCATAAAAAGGGGTTTACAAGCAAACTGTGTTGTAACAAATAAAAAAGCTGGGGAGTCCTCCAAGATCCTTGAGACTAAAGCAGAACCATGGAGTCCGAGCCCAAGACTGGGGGCCGACACCTCCAGCAACAGAGAACAAACCAGAAACCCACAGTCTGAACCCCAAACTGGTGGCTGACACTCAAAGACAACAGAGAATAAACTGGAGGGAGTGCAGGGCTGTGGTAACTATTTGTGAATATATCTTGATGTTCATCTTTCTGATATATATTTTCTATTTTACTTTCTACTCATCTTCTTAGTGCCCGCTTTGTATTCTACTTTCTCATCTTTCCTGGTGTCAGCTTTCTGGTGTTCTTTGTAATTTCTAATTTCTGTTCCTCTTGCATGTCTGCTGACTGTGATTGTCATGGCCTCTCTCCTTGCACTTCTGCAGCTCCCTGCTGCTGGCACCTCATCTGCAGCTGCCCTGGTCACCTTTGTGCCACATGGCATTTCACTGAGGCTACATTTGCCCAGGCATCTTTGTAGGTTTTTCTTTCTAGGCATCTTAGCAGTTTCTCTTTTGTAGTTTCTACTTCCTATTGCTCCTTCTTGTTTCTACTTCCTATTCCTTGTTACATTCATCTTGTTTCTTTGTGTGTTCATCTCTGTTATGTCTCTTTTGGACTCCTTCTCATCTTTTTCTCTCTCCCCCTTTCCTTTGTGTCCCTCCTTTTCTCTCCCCTCTTTGTACCTTCTATGCCCCACTCCACCTGTGTCTTCTTTGCCTCTTGGTCTCTCCCTCCCTCCTCTGTCAGTCTTGCTCTCTCTTTTGCCTCTTTTAGCCTCTCTCATTCCCTCCTCTTTGTGCTCCTCTCTTTTGCTCTCTTCCCTCTTCAAATGTTCCTCTTTCTCCTCTTTGTCTCCTTCCTTCCTGATCTATTTCCTCTTTGTCTGCCTCTTTCAACTTTTTGGCTGTTTTGCCTCTTATTTATATCTTTTCCCCCTCGTTTCTTTTATTATTTCTCTTGTGCTTTCTCTCTTTGTCTCACTTTATTTTAAAATAAAAGCAGCAGAAAATGGCTTGCTCCCTGGTCATAATTTTCTTTTTCAAATTAAAAATAATTAAAAAATTAATCCCAAGGAGCAAGCCACTTTCTAATGCTGTGCCAGACTATTATTTTTCTTCTCTTTATTTATAGTGTATATATCCCTAATTAGAAGTCTTTCCCATCCCTTATATCTGGAGAACTTACTATTAATATTATTAATTAATTATTAATGAGCAAAGATGCAAATTAGCAATGAATTATCCAACTTAAGAGCCATTTTTTTTACAGTCACTTATAAAACAATGAAACCTGTAAATCTCCTCTTTTCTATACACACTGAAAAATAATATTAACTTAAAAAAATTAATTGGACCCCAGAGCACCTCAAAATAAGAGAACTGGTGAATATAGATCTATACAGTTAGGGTACATAAACATAATCTAAAATGTTGAATTATAACAAAAACGATTCTATATAAAAGAAATGAAAATACATCAATAATTCAGTTTTTCAGTCTCCTCTCGCTGAAACAAGCTCCGAGACGCAGCCCAGCACTCAAACCGCTGCTGCCACTCCGCACCGCCACCTCCTGGCACTGAACGTGATGCCTGAAGATTTTTTTGCTTTTAAGCATCCTTCGTGTATTTGTAGCTTTGGTAACACCTAGGTATAACTTCTAGTCCTTTCCCAGCTTTCTTTTCCCACAGTGAACAACTCCTATGCATGCATTGTTGAAATTCTATTTAGTCTTGCCTTTTAGTGTACCAAGGACATTTTGTTTTTGTACCATGTAAAAGTCATAACAAAGGAAGAGGGGGCTCCAATGGGGCAGAACCCAGGGGGGGAAATCACCTCACCAACTGCCCTTTTAATTCATTAATAGTTGCTAGATACACTAATAGCCCGATCTCATAAAAATGTATGACTGTAAATCTGGGTGTGGTTCTTCGCCGTGTTGTGTACCTGAAAGCTTTCAAGTTTGCTTTTTTATCATCATTCCAACGTTGTTTGGGAGAGTTTTGTTCGATTCTAGGCAACGAACGTAAGGCACGAGCATGTGTGCACTGACACAGCATCCTCACCACCACCATCTGGTGAGGAAAACCAGCACAGCAAGAGAAAAACCACAGTCAGTGTGCACTGCCTGCTGCCACCGACTGCCCAAAACACCCACACTGCAACAAAAAACCCCAGCCAAACAAAAACCCAAAAAACCCAAACCAACAAAAAACCCCCAAACAGAAAACCACACAGGCACGCTGACATTACACACCCTGCTGACACTTCATGACAAAAAGTGGTACTCTGAAAAGAAGAGGATTAGGGTCAGGTTAGCAGTTAGGGATAGGTTGAAAGGTTACAGGGTTAGTGTTTGGGGTTAGTTAAGGGTTAGGGGTTAGGGTTAGGGTTAGCATTAGGCCTGGGGGTTACATTTAGGGTTAGGGTAATTGCCAATATGGGTTTGTGGGTATTTAATCAACGCAGGGGTGCCTCCAGGTGACAGAGATTCCAGGCACAGGGGAGCACAGGGTGACAGATGCTGGCACTGGGTGTTTGATCCTGGCTCTTTTCCATAGGATGGGAAGCCCGGGGCTCCAGTGCCCTGGGGACAGCTGAGAGCCTGGAGGCCAAGGCCCCTGGAGGCCAAGGCCAGAGCTGTCATTACTGGCAGCTTTTGTCTTGGAGTCATCCTCAGGTGTTTGCACTTTTAGAAGGTAGAGTCTCACTTTTGGCCCTGGGCACCTGCATGTGAATAAGGGCTCTTTTCCACAGCAAGGAAAAGACAACTTCACAGTTTCTCAGGGGCAGCTGAGAGGCAGCTCTAGGGAGGCCAAGGCCAGCCAGACCCATCTGTCCTGGAAGCTTTCATCTGGGAGTAATTCTTGGATATTGTCAGTTTTAGGAGGTGGAATCGCACTTTCATCCAAGGGCCCTAAAGGATGTTTTTTTTCCACACACCAGCACCCCAGTGTCTCACAGGCAGCAGAAAGGCAGCCACCAGGGAGGTCAAAGCCAGGCAGACCTGTCTGTCCTAGCAGCTTCTCTCTGGGAGCATTCCTCAGACATTCACACTTTTAGAAGGCATAATCCCACTTTTGGCCTTGGGCACTTGGCTGTGAAGCACAGCTGGTCTGCACAGCAAAGCCCAGCACCCCAGTGCCTCGGGGACAGCTGAGTGCCAGCCCTGTGGAGGCCAAGGCCAGCCAGATCCATTGGTCCTGGCAGCTTTTGTGTGGGAGCAATCCTCGGATGTTTCACAGTTTTAGAAGGCAGAATCCCACTTTTGGCCCCAGGCACGTGGCCATGAGTTAGGGCTCTTTTCCACAGGAAAGGAAAGCTCGGCACACCACTGTCTTGGGGGCAGCTGAGAGGCTGTACCCTGGAGGCCAAGGGCAGCCAGATCTGCCACTCATCTATATCTGAAACCCTGGGGCTATGTGCTTTCCTTCCTGTGGAAAAGAACTGTCATTCTCATCCAGGAGCCCATCGCCAGTATTTGGATTGCACCTCCAAAATTCAACACACCCAAGGGTTGCTCCCAGACAAAAGCTGATAGGACAGATGGGTCTGGTTGGCCTTGACCTCCCCTGGGCCACCTCTCATCTCCTGAAACACTGGGGATATGTGAAGGCCTTGAGAGTCCTTGGAGGAGCAGGCAGGGCAAGGCAAGGCCAGGAAAGGCCAGGAAAAAAGGAGTATGGAATTCCAGGTGGGGGGGTGAGCAAGGCACAGGAGGGGTAGGAGAGCGAGGCAAGTAAAGGGTTCACTTTGCAAGACTAGGCAAGTGAGAGGTAGGCAAGGCAATGAGAGGCACGGGAGGAGCAGGCAAGGCAAGGCAAGGCCAGGCCAGGCAAGAGGTGGTATTGAAGTCAAGGTGGGGGCATCGCCAATCCCCCTGCCCTGCACGGTGGGAGGGGTGGGAGAGACACATGCACGGTATCTGAGGGTAGGGGCAGCCCAGGGGAGCTGTGGGGCTGGGCTGCCCTGGCTGTGGGGCTGTGCTGCAGGGAGGTGTGCGAGGGGGAGCCGAGATGGGGGCGATGAGTGTGGGGCGCTGAGGGAGGGGAAGGGGCTCTTGGTTTCCCATTTTTCCCACAGGCCAATTCTCCCTTTGGTGCTGAGTCATCTCCCCACTGGACGTCATGCTGCTTGTGCAGTCCTTGGTGCAGATCTTGAGTCTTTCTAGAACCATTTCTCCTGAGCCATGAGAGAGTCTGGTTTTGAGTCCCACACCCAGGGATCCCACTGATAGACTAAAACTGTCTCAGTTTTACCCAGAACAGAGCACACAAGCCAGTGCAGTGAGAAGCAGCAGAAGAGAGTTTATTATTGTATTTTCCCTTTATATATGATAAGAACCCATTACCTGATTGGACAGTGGTCACCCACCCCCCGGGGTGATTGGCTGAAGTCCTACAACAACAATTCCAAACACACTCTGTCTTGAATCAAAACAGATTAGGAAAAACAGCAGGTGTCCAACCCTTATCTTTTTGTTTTCACAGTTTGCATGGGAAAGAAGAATTTCTCAAGAGAGGCCCTGTGCAGCCACATACAACAGTGTTCCCAACTGCTGTCCTCAAGAGCTGCTGTGTTGCCTTCTCCCATCATGGCTTCGTTTTACAGGTGCCCGGCCTGGGACTCCTTGCCTTGCACAGGAGACTGGACTGGACTGAAAACATATGCTTAATGGTGACAATAGGCAAGTTTATTTCCACAACTAAATCAACTTCAGCATTTGTGTGCATGCAGAGGAGGAAGACGGGCAGGACAGAGGACGCATTTGACCCTGAGGCTGCCTCTGGATCAGCAGGCACTGCCCCAGCAGGAAATGTCTGTGCTCCACTGCAGCTTGTACTGGATTCCGTTCATGCTGCTGCTCAGGCCTTTTTTTCCATTATATTCTGCAGGATCTCGTGCACCCGAGTTAAGAATTGCACCAGCATCTGGTATGGACGTGGAGAGGGTGCAAACCAGAGTGACTGCATTGGCACTGGCCTTGGCTGCTGAATGGGCATTGGGGTGAAGGTTGGCTCTGGTGCTGGAGTAGCTGTTACAGCTGGAGTGGTCATAGAGCAGCCTGATTGTGTTGGTGTTGGCTTTGGCTGCTGAAAAGGAGTTGAGGTGAAGGTTGGCTCTGGCGCTGAAGTGGCTGTTACATCTGGGTGTAGAGTGGGCGTAGAGCAGCCTGATTGTGTTGGTGTTGGCCTTGGCTGCTGAAAAGGGGTTGAGGTGAAGGCTGGCTCTGGCACTGTAGTGGTTGTTACAGCTGGGCACAGGCCCATCTGGACCAGGATCCATTTGTAGAAGTGCTGGGTGGAGGTGTAGACTCCGGGTCGTTTTGCTCTGGCACAGCCTCTCCCCCAGCTGGTCACTCCAACAAGCCAGAAGTAGTTGGCACTGTTATCTTTGCACACCAGAGGCCCTCCACTGTCACCCTGCAGCAGACAAAAGAGGATCAGGGTGCTGTTCAATGGTCACTGTGAGCACTAGAGGCTTGCTTCTCTCTTGCAGCCCCTGCCACAGCTGTATTCCTGGCACAAAAAGGCTCTGCTCAGATGCTGGAGCCTCCAGAATCTTAGCTGGGAACAGGCCAGGGGTCTGTAAAGTAGAGCCCCCTCTTGTATCTGCACAGTGATCCTGGATGTGCAGAGGATAGACGATGCAGCATCTGGACCTCTGGGCTGCCAGGAGCACTGGATGGGCTTTCTGGGCAGAGTGCCAGGCCTGGGGGACACAGGCACTGGGCACAGATACAGGGGAGGGAAACTCGAACAGCAGTGGGGACCCAGGGTTGGAAAGGCAACTTGGCAGGCAAAGCACATGCACATGTGTGCATGGTGGTGGTGGGGCCATGTGTGCTGCTGGGGCCAGCTGACTCGCAGCACACTCCTACCTGGCAGGTGTCCGTGCCACCCTGTGGGTAGCCAGCACACAGGTTGTGGCTGTGGATGCTCCCGGCGTACCAGCGGCTGCTGTTGATGAGACGGATATCAAGGAGATGGACCTTGGCTTCCTGCAGGACATCACTCGGTCCCTGAGCTGGGAGCACAGCAAGGAATGAGCACCCAGAAGCTCATTGCCAGTTCTCCTCCTCTGCCTGGGGGTGAAGTCCTTCCCTAGGGCTTGGCTTTGCCTCTGGAGCAGCTGTTGAAGTGCTGTGTCCCTTCTGTCTTACTTTAGGGGACAGACTGGGTGCATCTCTCCAGAGGCATACACCCCTACAGCCTGACTTAGGTCTGTGCTGCCAGGAAGCCCTCCCCATCTCTTCGGAGTGCCCAGCCTGCCCTCAGGGCACAGGCCCTTTTAGGGAACTCACCTTTTGCACTGGTGGGACCCCAGCCAGCGATGTAGCAGGTTTTCAGCTCTGACACTGTAAGCGAGGCATTGGGCACACAGGCAGGCTGGATGTAGTCACTGCACTCCACGGGCTGGTCCAGTTCCAGCAAGGCAATGTCGTTCTGCTGTGAAGCTGCAGTGTAGTGTTGGTGAACCAGGAGCCGCTTAATATGGCGCACCCGGGCCTCAGGGCCCAGCCGGGTCAGCTGGGTGACCCCGACCAGCACACGCCACATGGTGACGTTCCTGGAAGGCAGAGACAGTGGTGAGAGGGAGCAGAGCCACGTACTGTGGCAGCTCAGCACTTCCCTGCCTTCTGCTTCCCAAGGCAGAGAGGAAAACAGCAACAGAGAGTGTGACTGCCCTAGCATGCCTTAGGCTCCAGGAATGTCGAGCTGGAGGCTGCTAGGCAGCAGTGGCATGAGCCCAGCCTTCTGAGCAGTCTCTCAGTTGGGCTCTGCAGTGCCCAGGCTCTGGGCACACTGCGAGGAAACAGCATGGGAGCACTATGCGGTGCTGGGCACCTGCTTGTGTTGGGGGATATCCCCGTTCCTGGCTCCTCCTTACCTGGCCCGGATGAAGCAGTGGGCTGCTGTGAGGACCCACCGTGGGCCGATGAGGGACCCTCCGCACATGTGACCGGTGCCTATTTTCCTGGGATCCTGGATGCTGACAATCCAGGGCCAGGCCCCTGGCTGAGCACCTGTTCCACCCACAACGCTGTAGTCAGAAGCTATGGAGTCATAGTCAGAAGCCATGGGCCGCAGCCCGCAGGTCCCTCTGAAAGCAGAAACTCATTACTGCCCTGCCTGATGGCTGCTGCTGCTCAGGCTTCATCTTTCTGCCCCAGCACCTTGGTGCTGGCAAGGAGGCTCCCACATGGGGCTTGGGAAGACATGGGGTGGCAATGGGGGACAAGTGGTCCCCCTCCATAGATTCACCTAAGGATTACCCAAGCCCCCTCCCAGAGCCTGAGGCTGCTCACCTGCAGGTGTCCCAGGTGCCATGTGCAGGCCTGTACACAGCCAGCAGGATGAAGAGGAACAGCAAATTCATCTCTGCCAGCAGCACGTGTCAGCTGTAAGAAACAAAAGCTTGTCCCTTCCAGTGCAGCCACTGACCCAAGTGCCTGCAGCGCTCGCGCTGCCCACGGCACCCACAGCCCTGGGGCTGATGTCACAGAGTGAGTGGTTCCAGGTTCTGGGCACAGTGCCCTCAGAGGGTAGGGAAGGGTCCACAGCCTCAGAGAATCATAGAATGGTTTGGGTTGGAAGGGACCTTAAAGATCACGCAAGGCAAAAGGGGTCCCATGCCTGGCACCTGCAAAACGATGCTGCAGGCGAACAACTCTGGCACAAAGGGAAAGAGTCACTCCAAAGGGAGCGTTTGGTGAGACAGTACCCAGAGCCACCAAAGGATGGAAAAAACCTGGCCTATCAAAGCTGGAAAGAGGATAGGAAGAAACAATGCCACAGGGCAACAACTTGGGGGGATGCATGAAGGCACACGAGCTGCTGATGAGGGCCCAGCATAAGCCTCAGCTGATGGAACAAAGCATGGCCAGAGAAATTGCTGACCATGGCAAAGAGTGTGAGAAGCTGACAGGAGTTTCACTGCCATCATGAAGGCCTTCTAAGCCTCTTTCTACATTTTCCACGTTTAGACCAGGGCAAGTGTTGCAAATGCCTGAGGCACAGCTTCTTGCTTTGGAGGCTGTTGCTGGAGGTCATGGCTGCAGAACACCAGGGGCCAAGACGGAAAGTGTTTCTGCACTCGCTGTCGTGCTTCAGGAATGGTATTCCCCGAGGACGCCATCACTGAGCATGCTTCAACAACAAAGGTAAAAAGTGCAAATGTGAGGAAGACTTTGAAATCTTCATCGGAGGGACCAGCAGAGGGCTGAAGACACACTAAAACTGAGACAAGGCAAGTGCAGCAGTATATAAGCATGAGACAGCATCATGCAAATGAGTATAAGCAATTCCATATTCATAATAATGACACTATGCTGACATTGTACAATTGCTACTGTAAAATGTACTCAACACCCGAAAATGAGTGAGTTTGGGGGAGGACAACCCCCCTCAATCCCAGTGTTGAATAAACAAACACCAGTTCTATAGCCAAACCGAATATGGAGTTTTATTTTACTGTCTAGCTTTCAGGTATCAATTCGAATAAGGGGAGAGGCCATGGGGTCTCTCAAATTGTTGGGGGACACAGCCCCCTTTTTATCCTAATTCCCAGTCGCATCCCCCTCTTCCTTTTCCCCTTGGGCTGAGGCACTCAGAAGGTCCAGACTTCCCCAAGTGCCAACTTTATGCCCTCCTCTAATATGCACCCCTCACTTTTATTTTCTTTTACATAACGAATCACTATTCATAATGCTATTAAGTCTTTGCTCTTTTTCTCTAGGTTCAGGAACTTAACATGGCCTTGGCTGAGAAACATGCTGTGTCAATTAATAACACTTTCTAGAACTAATTGTTTATTCTGTTACTTCCCTATCTTTAAGTTCCTGGCTCTACCTCTAAGCAGATTCACACGGTCTGTTTGTAAAGACACGTTCCTCTTACTCCTTTCCCCAGGAATGGAACTCTTCCAGCCTAAAGGGAGCAATGGGGATGATCTCTTGGTTCATTGGAGCCTTCTTGGTTGCTGAGCCTTGCATTTTTGTCTGGATCTTGCAGTGGTTTTGATGAGGCATCAAAGTGAAGTGCAGAAAGGAGACCTTCCTCCCCTAAAAATGCAGCTTCCTCCAGCTCGGAGGGATCAGACTAAACCTCTGGTGGGAGCAGTTTGATTAAATGTGTCAGATCTCCAGAGTCAGGGGAGCTGTGTACAGCCCATGACTGCAGGTGCAGGGACTTGGCCAATGTCAGCTGGAAGGGAAAAGGAGGAAAGGGGACCAAGGGCACTTGTTCTCAGCATGGCTGGATAACTGTTGCCCTGCACAGCTCCTGAGCCAAGGGACACTTCTGGACAGTTGCTCTGTCCCTTCCCCCTGTCCTCTCTTGGTCAGGGCCGTCACCTGACACCGTGGGGACAGATGGGTTCAACTGGGTACTCTGAGAAGAATGATAATGGCACTAAGTCATAGCTACAATTAAAGCTTCATTTCTTAAAATATCATGTTACTGTCAGCAAAGCCCAGAATATCATGATCAGATTAGCCCAGGATTTCTATAAACAGCATCAGTGTAGCAATATTTTATAGGTTCTGTAGCACCAAACTGTACAGCAG
>VZRZ01007582.1:3610-21926 GCA_013398175.1 Climacteris rufus
TACGTGTCCCGCCCCTCGGCTTGCCCGGTCCGTGTGTCCCCCTCTCTCCCTCCCTCCCCGCACACACGTGCCCTGCCCGGTGCCGCCCTCCGCGGCAGGCCCGGGCACACTCCTCCTCCTCTTCCTCCTCCTCCTCCTCCTCCCGTGCCTCCGGCCCTGCCGCCTTCCCCACGTGCCCCGCAGCCGGGAACACGCACGATCCCTCCGTGAATCCCTCGGCTCCCGGGGAGAGCGGCCCCAGCCCGCCCTTTCCTTCCTGGATGCCGGGGGAAGTCGCTGTGCCCTCGCCGGCGCCAGAATCGTGGTTTTGGGGCAGGAGCGCGTCCTCCTAAAGTGTCTCCCTCTGGAATAGTTTTCCTTGGCGTGGGTGAGGGTCGGGGAGCCTTTCCCCACGGTGACACATCCATGGGCAGAACCCGTGAGCCGAGGTGGGATTAGGAGGAAAACTGTTGGAAGCGCCTGTTTTGTGTTACTGTCTGTGAGCTTCAGGTTGTGGGGGAGCTCAGCCCCGTCGTGGGGTCAGTGGATTCTTGACACCTCCTTTTTTAAAAAGGCCCAAACTCTGCAAACCCTGCCGAGATCTTGTTTCCCGGTCACATGTGCCAGTGGGGCCGGAGTGCAAGGTTTGCAAAGGGCTTCGGGATATTTTGGGATGAGAAGAGGCTTTTTGGGAACTGTGGGCCAGGAGAGAGGAGAAGTGTGTTTGTTATCAGTTGGTGCAGCGTTTGGGGTCTGTTACAGCCTGGGCTTTGTGGTTCAGGGTGTTGATCCGTGGCTTGGTGGTCTGTGGCAGAAGTTAGGCTGCGTTTGAGGGAACCTAGCAGCACTTATCCCTAAAAAATGGGGAAAACGGGGTGTGCTGTAACTGTGCATTTTTTGGAGAGGAATTTGCACCAGTGGTCCTGCCTTACCCAGCACCGTGAGCGCAGGAGCCGCCTTTTTTCTGGCAAACACCAAACAACCAGGAGCTGAGATGAGCGCTGGGACACCCTCCCGGCTTTACCGCATCCCCCCAACATTCCCTGCTGGCTAAACCAAACATTCCCCCTTTGCCAAGTGCGGCTTTCCCAATCTTCCAGCCGGGCCTGGCTCTGCGGCCGGTCGGCGCAGGGGCTGACGTTTTTCCCCGGCCCAGAGCTGGAAAAACGCCGGCCAAAATACACGCCCGGCATTGAAGCAAGAAATAATTTGGGATCCGTGCCGGCTCTGACCCCTGTGGCGCGTGATTGGGAACAGCTGGCAGGGCTCCGGCAGCAGCGTGGCCTCCCAGCTCCGCCTGCTCCGCCGATGCCCTCCCAGCTCTTGCTCCTCTTCTTGCTTTGTGTTTTGGGACGCGGGCGGGGAGAGGGAATTTTTGGCCTTGCCGTGTCCCCCCCCGGGCTGTGGGCCGAGCGCCCGAATGGGATCCAGTGTTCCGCTGGGAGCAGATGTGGCTCCGAAAATTTGGCTTTGGGGCCTCTCTCTCCTCCTTCCCGCTCCCTCCCCGGGCCGGAGGGGGAAGGAAAGGGAAGGCAAAACGAAAGCCCGAAGGAAATGAGAAGCAGCCTCCCACCTTCGGCGCTGCCCTGCCTGGCTGCCGGCCAAGCGCGGCCTCGGAGCCGGCGTGTGCCGAGCGTCGGGAAGGCTCGGCGCCTCGATTCCCCGAGCAAGGGCAGTTCCCAAATCCTGCCATATCCGAGAGGTTTTGTGGTGATGGAGGAAGGAACGTGGCCTGGTGGCAAGCGGGCTTTGCCGCGGCTTCGCTCTGGGGTTTGAGGCAAACCGCTGCGTGCCCCCACCAGCCCTCTCGGTGTCCCTTTGGATAAGCGTGGGTATCCATGTGTTCAGAAAACCCCACGGGGATGAAAAGCCAATCTGCCAGAGCGAACAGAACATCCCAGCGAATTCCTCAGGCCGGGCAGGACGAGAGGGAAGCCGGGGGAGCGGCTCCGCTGTGATCCCACTGCGGAGGGACGGTGCCGACGGCGGCGATGTCCCCACGGGCAGCCCTGTGCCGAGGTGGTGTCCCTGGCACGTCTCTCTCTGTGTCCCACCCCATCCCGCTCTTCCTGCTCCGTCCTTTATGGCTCCTGGATAGCTGTTAATTTTCTACCCGGGGCCGGCGGGATTTCGGGGCAGGACAAAGCGAGCGGAGCCCGTACGGTTATTCATAAAACTGCTTGTAAATTGTGGGTGCCCTTTGAAGCAGGATGTGGCTTGGTGTAATAACCCTTCCTGGGGCAGCTCCAGAGGAGCGGGGGGCTCGCCTTCCTTCCTCTGGGAATTTTTTCTCATCGGAGATAACACCCGAGGCAGTGCTGCGTAAACAAGGTGTAAAATAAAATCCAAAATAAAGTGGCTTCTGCCATTAAAACGCTGTCACTTGGGGACAGCAACTGTGTGAGGATGGCAGGGTGGAAGAGGATGGGGTGTGCTGCTGGATTTAGCAGGATTGGCTGGATATGTACCTGTCCCTCTGCCTGGAGGGGCAAAAAGAGATTAAAAATAGTTACAGCTTGGGATAAAAACGCTCCAAATTGCTCCTTTTCAAAGAAAACGGGGCAGGAGGATGCTCCTGTTTGGTTGCCAGACCGACTCTGGGAGGGCTTGGAAAAACCTCTCCCAAAAGCAGGAGAGCTCCCAAAAAGGAGAGCGTTGGGGTGCCAGCTGAGAAGGGGTGCTCGGTTTTGCTCATGGAGACTTTTCCTGCCCTGCCAGGGCAGTGGAATTGCAGGACTGGGCATGGAATTGCTGCCCTGGGCACGGACCCAAGTGTGGAGGTCAAGGTTGTGGAGCAGTGACGGCAGGTTTCGGTGGGACAGGCGGGAATGGCTTTGGGAATGTGAGCCAGTGGCAGCTCGAGAGCAGGACATGGACTCCAAATGTTGTCCTGCCTGCATCCGTGGGGTTTCCTTTGGGCTGGCTACTCCCATTTTTTTTCCAGAGGGCTTTAGAAATGACCACAAAGACGAGCTAGAGGTTGATGGGGGCTCAGGCACCGCTGTCCCCACATCCCACGGGATCTCAGTGCCTGGGGATGCTGGGGCAGCACTCAGCTCCCGGTGTGGTGGTGGTGGGGGGATGCCAGGGCTTGAACAGCGTGGCCCTGCTCCGGGGGTCACACCCCGTGTCCGTGTGTCCCGCAGCGTGTCCGACATGGCCAGCGTGCTGTCCCGGCGCCTGGGCAAGCGCTCCCTGCTCGGCACCCGCGTCGCTGCTCCCGACGGCGTCCCCGACCTCGGCCGGGGCCCTGCCCCACACGAGGATGGATCCTGCAGGCAGCTGGTGGAGGAGAGCAGCACCAGGTTCCCCAGCCCTGGCCTCCGGCAGCTCCATGGGCAGCAAGTATGTCCTTGGATGTGGAGGGGGGGAACTCCTGGGGGTCTCCTGATGGGAGTTACAGCGGGGATCTGTAGTTCCCAGGAGTCTTTGATGGGTGTTGGTGTCAGTGCACTTGGCCTGGCTGTGTCCAGTGGGTTTGGGCCATTCCAGCTCCAGCAGAGATCCATCTCCTCTGAGATATCCCAGTACGGCATTAATGCCCTTGGCCTGGCTGTGTCTGATGGGTTTGGGCCATCCCAAAGTAGAGATCCATCTCCTCTGAGATATCCCAGCCTGGCATTAATGCCCTTGGCCTGGCAGTGTCTGATGGGTTTGGGCCATGCCAGCTCCAGCAGAGATCCATCTCCTCTGGGATATCCCAGTCTGGATTTAATGCCCTTGGCCTGGCTGTGTCCAGTGGGTTTGGACCATCCCAGATTAGAGATCCATCTCCTCTGGAGATATCCCCAGCCTGGCATTAATGCCCTTGGCCTGGCCGTGTCTCATGGATTTGGACCATCCCAGATTAGAGATCCATCTCCTCTGGAGATATCCCCAATCCCAGCCAAAACTGTGTCTCCAGAGAGGAGACTAAGAACACTACACGTGTCACTTGACACTTCCCTCCAGGCCTCTCCATCTGCCCGAGGAAGATGGTTTGGGAACATGAAGTGACTCCCAGTGGACTTCTCTTCCATGAACTTGTCCTGTCTCTCCACACCCCACATTTAAATCCCAAGGGAAATTGCAAGGAGCTCCCCACAGGGCTCAGACCTTGGGGCTGCAGAGTTGGGAGTCCGTGGTGTGGATGTGTGTGGTGAGACAGCTCTTAGGGCAGAGTGAGGTGTGATAACTCACCCAGAAGGGACATTGAGTCCTTCTGGAGCCCAGCATTCCCTGTATCCCGGGCTCCTGGGATACAGGGAACAGCACTCGCTCTCCATCCCACCGGAGCAGTTCCTGTGAACGCAGACACAGATCCCAACTCTTGGCTGCTCCCTGCGGAACTGTAAAACCCTTTCTGGGCAGAGCTTGTGAAATGAAGTGTAAATAAGGCCCCTGGTCGTTTTTCTGGCTCTTCCTGCCCTGTGTTTATTAACCACAGGGCACTGAGGGTTGTTTTATTCCACCAGCTCCCCTGTGGAGGATTTTTCCAGCTTGCTTTACTGCTGGGAATGGCATTAAAGTAGTGGTGGGATGTCCTCACCTCCCAGTGACAGCCAAAGGTTCTGGTGGTGGCTGTGCAAAGCCAGAGGAGATGCTGGCTCCTTGTGCTGCATGTGATCCTTGTTTGCAGAAAGCAGGATCAGGGTTTTGATCCTTGTGCTGATTCCCTTAATCCTGATCCCATCGTGGAACCATCTCAGGTGGTCCCACAGGCTCCTCCCTGGGGTGACACCCGTGGCACTTCCATGAAGAGATGTCCCTGTTGCTATAAATAGCCAGGGGACACATGGAGTGGATGCATTTCCATGAACAGAAATAGGCTTGGGGTGGTAGTGGTGGAGAAGTGCCCACCAGGAGGGGTTTGGGAAGAGCTGGAGGAGCCAAGGATCACTTCAGCCAGGAAATCTCCATCCCCCTGTCCCCCTCCAGGTTTTAATCCTTTTATCCATGTGTAATAACTGTGGGAGTCCTTGCAGCCTGGGAACAAAGCCAAAGCAGACAAATTCCTGGGAGAAAAGTCCACCCAAAGTCACAACACCTGGAAATCCCTCAGCCTGGGATTGCTGGAGTTGGGAAGAGCAGCTCTTTTGGGGGTGGGTTGGGATGAACCCTGGTCATTCCTCTGGTCTGCTGTGACAACACCTTCAAGTCCGAGCCCTCCAGGACAGGATCACCCTTCACCCTGAAAGCCTCTGCTGCAGGAAAATGAGGATGTGGGATCCCGTGGTGCTGTGCCAGCACAATCCCATGGGAGCAGCGGGTGGCAGATGCCACCAACAAACCACCCCTTGTGCCTTTTGCAGGTCCTCATCACCTACAGCGGGCAGGAGTGTGACCAGGCCAAGGCCCTGCTGCCTGAGCAGGGCTTCCAGGCGTGCTGGAGGGTGCAGGACACGCTCCAGCCCCCTGCCCCAGCCACTTCCAGTTATCCCAGCCCTGCCGAGGCGCTCCAGAGATCCGTGTCCAGCAGCATCGACGTGCCCAAGAGGTTTGTGCCCTTTCCTGCTGGGAAAAGGGCTCTGGGTGGCTCCAGCAGAGAGTGGTGATACCAGGGATGTATCTTCCTTCTCAGGGATTATCCAGAGGGTGGTTGCATTTAGGATTAAGGGGATTTTTCATTTTTTTTTCCCTTCCCACTGACTTAAAAAGGACTTGAAGGCGGTGGGGGTGAGCCTGCCCTCAGAGGGTTCTCCAGGCTCTACCTGGGTTGTTTCTGCACTTTTCCCTCCACATTCCTGACATCCCTGCCCTCCCAAAGCAGGAAGGCTGATGCTGCTGTGGAGATGGATGAGATGGTGGCAGCCATGGTGCTGACGAGCCTGTCCTGCAGCCCCGTGGTGCAGAGCCCTCCTGCTGGCGACAGCGGCCTCCCCCGTGAGTGTGCACTCCAAAATGTGTGTGGGGACGCAGAAAACGTGGGAATGTGCTGTGCCCTTTGGATCTCAGGGCTGGGAGTTGCTGCCTGCATTTGCTCCTGGTGCCTGCTGCCGGCACAGGGGCTCTGGTGCTCAGGGAACAGCACCAGGGTCATAAAATCACAGAGTCCAGGGCTGGGAAAGCCCTCTGAGGTGGAGTCCAACCATCCCCTGGCACTGCCAAGGCCACGTTGTGTCACCAAATGTCACATCCACGTGGATTTGAAATCCCTCCAGCGATGGGGACTCTGGACAGCCCTTTCCAGGCAGGAATTGTTCCCAATATCCAGCTAAACCTCCCCTGGCACAGCCTGAGGCTGTTCCCTCTTGTCCTATTGAGGAAAAAAAATCCAACATCCCCCTGGCTTCCCCTTCGGTCAGGGAGTTGTGCAGAGCCAGCAGGGCCCCCTGAACCTCCTTTTCTCCAGGCTGAGCCCCTTTCCCAGCTCCCTCAGCTGCTCCTGCTTCTCCAACCCCTTCCCTGGATGCTCCAGCCCATCCCACAGTGCCGGGACACCCCTGGCAGGGCTCTGGGGTCCCCAGGGGGCTGGGGAGCCCCTCTCAGGAGCGCCAGCCAGGGGAGCAGCTCCAGGTCACTCCTTTTTTTAGAGGCTGCCTCATTCCCGAGGAGTCAGACGCGCCCGGCGGGATAAAAATAACCCCAGGGAGCCGTGGGAAATGTGTGTGCTCGCCAAGGAGCACGGGGAGGGAGAACCAGGATAAACCAGGGGAGCAGGCACGCAGGGAGGCCGCAAAGCCTTCCCTTTGCCGAGGTTTTTCGGGGAATCGCGGTGCCAGGGTGAGGTGGCAGCAGCAATGTGCCCTCCCCGCAGCCTCCTGGGCGGGCTGTGACCCCTGGAAGGAGAGCGGCGACGTCTCGGACAGCGGCAGCAGCACCACCAGCGGCCACTGGAGCGGGGGCAGCGACATCTCCACGCCGTCCCCCCCGCACCCCGCAGGCAGCCCCAAGTATTCCAGCGAGGCCCTGAGCTCCCCACAGGCCGACGACGGCTTCGAGACCGACCCCGACCC
The DNA here is from genome assembly GCA_013398175.1 of Climacteris rufus. NCBI lineage: Eukaryota > Metazoa > Chordata > Aves > Passeriformes > Climacteridae > Climacteris > Climacteris rufus. The sequence continues at coordinate 10,525 of VZRZ01007582.1, forward strand.
CTTCCTCCTGGATGAGCCCGCTCCCCGCAAGAGGAAGGTAAAGGGGGATTGTCCTGGCGCTCCCAGAGAGGGGGCAGTGCCAGCAGGCAGGGCTTACACGCGGCTCTCTCCTGCAGAACTCGGTGAAGGTGATGTACAAGTGCCTGTGGCCCAGCTGTGGCAAGGTCCTGCGCTCCATCGTCGGCATCAAGCGGCACGTCCGGACCCAGCACCTGGGGTGAGGCCACGTTGTCACCTCAGTCCCTTCCCCGCCGCCAAATCCCTGTGTTTGCTCCCTGAAGGATTAATAATTCCTGCGGGAAACGCCCCAGTGTTGGCCATGCTGCCTCCTGGGCCGTTCTGTGTGTCACCAAAGTCTGTCCCCACCTTCAGGGAAGCCCTGGTTTGCAGGAGCCCCCTCTGGGCTGTGTGTTCTGTGCCGGGGCAGTTCAGGTTACACGGGAGCCCCGGGCAGACCCAGCCCAGCTGGGTTTGGAATGTGTGGCAGCCTGAAAGCTGCGGGATCCACTGGATCTGGCTCAGCCCTCGGGCTTGGCACGGGCACCCCCCCCTTTGTCGCGTTGCTTTGTGCTGATGTCCTCTGAATTCCCCCCAAAACCACACAGCGGTGAAGCTGTGGGGGTCTCACCCCAAGCTCTTTTCTTTCCCGGTGGTTTTTTTTTCTCCTCCTCCCGTGCAAGCTGGAATGCTCCGGGAAAGACCGTGCTGCAGTGAGTGGCTCTGGACTGCCATCCAGTGCTGGAAAAATGCACTGGGAAAACACTGAACCGGGCTCCAGGGGCTGCTCCTTGCTGGGTGCAGCACAGCTGTGCTGAGTGAACTCGCTCAGCAGCGAGCAGGGCATTTTCACTGGTCAATATTCCAGCGTTTCTGGAAGCCCTGGAAGAGCTCTCCATGTTCCTTGGAAGCGCAGGGTGCTGCTGCAGGGGCCGTGGCTGTGGCTGAGTGCAGCTTTGGAGCCTGGAAGTGGAGCTGCTCTCCCTGGGAGGATGAGATCCCTCTCCCACAGGGAATTTGAAGGCCTCACTTGATGGACTCAGAGCCACCTCTTCACTGCTGTCCCCTTTTTTCCCCCCACAGGGACGGCGCCGACTCCGAGCAGCGCAAGCGGGAGGAGGATTTCTACTACACCGAGGTGCAGGTGAAGGAAGAGCCGGCTCCAGAGGCAGCCCCTGCCCCCAGCCCCATGTCCACCTCGGCCCCCATCATCATCCAGCCCGCCCTGGCCAAGCCGGAGGCGCTGCTGGTGGAGCAGCCGCTGCTGGAGCCCGCCCTGGCCGGCAGCGCCCTCAGCCAGTCTGCCCCCAGCTCCTTCTGGCACATCCAGGCCGACCACGCCTACCAGGTGAGCCCTTGGCATCCCTGGGGAGAGGCCGCCTCCCAAAATCTTCCCCGAGGGCAGCTCGGGATGTGCTTTGCTCCTCAAATCCCGCCGGGCCAGGGCATTCCGTGTGCTCCCTGCAGCGTGGAGCTTCGCAGCACCGTCCCCTGCCTGGCTGCCCTTGGGCTTTCCAGAACTCCTGGCTCAGGGGTTTGTGTGCTCTTCCCGGAGTAGTTCCTCGGTTCAGGGATTTGTGTGCCTTTCCCGGGGCTGTTCCCGGGCTCAGGGATTTGTGTGCCCATCCTGGGGCTGTTCCCTGGCTCAGATTTGTGTGCCCGTCCCAGGGCTGTTCCCGAGCTCAAGGATTTGTGTGCCCGTCCTGGGGTTGTTCCCTACCTGGATCAGGGATTTGTGTGGGGCTGTTCCCCGGCTCAGGGATCTGTGTGCCCATCCCGGGGCTGTTCCCGGGCTCAGGGATTTGTGTGGGGCTGTTCCCGGGCTCAGGGATTTGTGTGCCTGTCCCGGGGCTATTTCCTGGCTCAGGGATTTGTGTGCCGGTCCAGGGGCTGTTCCCCGGGCTGTTCCCGAGCTCAGGGATCTGTTTCCCCATCCCGGGGCTGTTCCCGGGGCTGTTCCCCGGCTCAGGGATCTGTTTCCCCATCCCGGGGCTGTTCCCCGGCTCAGGGATCTGTTTCCCCATCCCGGGGCTGTTCCCCGGCTCAGGGATCTGTTTCCCCATCCCGGGGCTGTTCCCGGGCTCAGGGATTTGTGTCCCTGTCCCGGGGCTGTTCCCGGCCGGGGTGGGGCTGCGGGGCCGTGCTCCCTGCCCTCACCCCCGATATGTGCCACTCCCTGCTGCCGGCACGGAGCCGGCGCTGGAATGCGGCCGTGCCGGATCCTGCGGCTCTGCCGCTGCCTTGCCCGGCGTTTGAGGCACAGGAAAACTGGGAACAGGGAGCAGTGGCTGCCGTGGGCACCCTGGGGCTGCTTGGGAGCCAAGCAGGGAGTGCTGCACTGGAGATATCCATGAGCTGTGCTGGATCCATTCCCACCCCGGGTGTGACACGATGTAAGAGCAGGAAACCTCTGTGGATAGGTGCGGAAATACAGGCACGGGGTTGTGTGGGGGATTTGGGGTTTGCTGCCCCCAAAAGCAGCTGCAGGAAGAAGCTGCTGTGTCCCCACAAAGGGTGGCACTGCACGTGCCACGCTCCACCTTGGCAGCAGGAAAGATTGCACAGGGATTTCCGTGGGAAATTACACAGGGATTTCCATTCCCCACAGGAATGGGAACCTCCCAGGCCTAACGCTGACCCCTCTTCTCCCCCCACAGGCCTTGCCCTCCATCCAAATCCCGGTGTCCCCCCACATCTTCACCAGCATCAGCTGGGCCACCGCCACCTCAACCCTCCCGTCCCTGTCACCGGTGAGTCCCACCCTTCCCATTCCCCCTTGGGAGAGGGTGCAGGGTTGGACAGGGAGCTGAGGGCCCCTCACCTTGTCCCCTTTGTCACCTGCTGTCCCCCCCCTCAGGTGCGGAGTCGCTCGCTGAGCTTCAGCGAGCCCCAGCCGCCTCCGCCGCCGCTGCTCAAATCCCACCTGCTCGTCGCCTCTCCGCCCCGAGCATCCCTCAGCACCAGGTGAGGCTCCCACAGGGAAAACAGGGCTGGAATCCCCCAGCAAACAGGTCATGGAGCTCATCTTTGGCTCTTCTGCGTTCCCCCTTTTTCCAGGAAAGTCCGTGGCGAAGCCAAGAAGTGCCGCAAGGTTTACGGCATTGAGCACCGGGACCAGTGGTGCACGGCCTGCCGGTGGAAAAAGGCCTGCCAGCGCTTCCTGGACTGAGCCTGGCACCCCTGGTGCCACCTCCATCCCTCCCTGCTCCTGCCAGGAGCACCAGGACCCCTCAGTGCTGCAACCAGGGACCTTGGAGGTACCTCCTGGCAGAGCCCGGCAGGCGCCTCCAGAGCTGCGTGTAAATTCCTCCTCCTGTACGTTGTACATCTGGGTTGGCTTTTGTTCTTTTTTTTTTAAGGAAAAAAAAACCTTTTTCCACCTTTTTTTCTGTTTTTAAAAACCCTGAAGAATCTTTTTCCCTTGGTAGCTTTTGGGATTGGGAAAGAAGGATGTTGGTTCCTCGGGGTTTGGGGAGGGTTGGCGGCGATTTGGGGACCAAAGAGCTTCCTTGCATTTCCCAGATCAGCCCCAAAATCTCCCAAACTGTGGCTGGGGTGAGGTTTTGAGGCAGCTTCCCTTGTCTTTGACTACCTAAAAAGTGCAAATCCCTCGTATCCTTTGAGGAAGGGGTCGGTAACAATCGTAGCTTTAAAAAAGAAAATGCTCTTGGGGCATCCCAAGAAAGTTGGGACAGTTTTTTTTGGGGCAGGAGTTGGAAGTTTCTAGTCCTGCAGGCATCACCACACCTGTAAAAACATCCAAAACCTTTTCATCAGGAAAACTGGGGGAGTTTTTAGGGCAAAAATGTGGTGTTCCTCCTCATTTTGGGCTTTGTGAATCTCTGAACTCCATGAAAAATCCCTGCTGTGTCCTTCAAAACCAGGCTGAGCCATTTTATGTTTTTAAATCGTTCTTCCTCCAGCTGGATGGCCTGGGAAGGGTTTCCCTCTGCATCCCTGTGTTCACCAGATGATGTTCCTAATTTTCCAGAACACTCCAGCATGGAATTATGGAATGGTTGGGGTTGGAAGGGACCTAAAAGGTCATCTCATTCCAACCCTTTGCCGTGGGCAGGGAATATTTTCTCTTTAATCCCCATGGAGTTGGCTGAGCCAAGAGCAATCCCAGGATGAGCCTGGCCTGTTTTTAGGGATTTTAAAGCATCATTTTTCCTTAAAAAAAGTGAATCCAGTGGTTGGGAGAGCCTGGGGTTGCCCTGATCCCTGTTTTTAAGGGAAGCAGCCAGGGATACATCCCGGTGTTCCCAGTTTTGTGGATGTTCTCAGATATTTTGTTGTGGTTCCTTTGTAATTTTGCGCTTGTGGCGGTTTATCCTCCCCCAGCCTGATTTTTCTCTCTCCCTGTTGGATACAAAATTTGGGAAGTTGGAGCCCAAGTCCCTGGGCAAGGAGTGACATCCCTGGAGGAATCTGGGCTCAAACCCTGTGGGAAAAAAGAGGTTTTTCACCTCAAAACTGCTCCCTCAGGCTCCCATCCCTGCTGGAGCACAGCAGGAGCAGCAAAGCGTTGGGAAGAGCCTTTTCCTCTCCCTCCAGCAGGTCCCAGGTTGAGTTTTATTGCAAAAAATATATTTTTTTTAAAACATAAAAGTGGCTCTGAGCCTCAGCATTTGCGTGGTATCAGCTGGGGAAGCTCAGCCACTTTGTCCTTTTGGGAAGTCCCACTAAAACCCCAAAATTATTTAAATATTTTTAAAAATCAGGGCTCAAAGCAGTGCCCAGAGCACAGAAAAGAAAAAAAAAATGAATTTATGCTTTCCTCAGACCTTGTGCCTTTTTCCCTGAGACTCAGAGACCCCCCCCAGGCAGGGCTGGAGATTTTATTCCTTGTTTTTCATGCCCCAGATGGATCCAGCTCAAAAATCAGGGAAACCACCCAAGCCATGGGGATGCTCCTCATCCCAACCCTTCCCAGCACCTGGGATCAGCTTTTCCATTGGAGGCAGCTCAGGTGTCCAGGAAAAAAAGCAAAAATATCTGGGTTTTTAAAAAATTAAGATGCTCTTTTTAAATGTATAGATATGTATTTTAAAAAAGAAGGAAGAAGTCTTGGCTTTGGAAGAATCATCCCTGGATGAGCCAGTGCCCCCTCCCTCCTCTTCCTTTTCCTCTTCCTCCTTCCTTTTCCTCTTCCTCCCTCCTCTTCCTCCTCCTCCTCCTACCTCTTCCTCCTCCTTCCTCTTCCTCTTCCTCCTCTTCCTCTTCCTCCTCCTCTTCCTCTGGCAGCACAGAGCACTTCCCTGCTCAGCAGGGATTCCCTGGCATAGGAATGTTTGATCCCAGTGTTTGATCCCAGTGTTTGATCCCAGTGTTTGATCCCAGTGTTTGTTCCCAATGTCTGATCCCAATGTCTGATCCCACTGGGAGCTGCACCCAGATGCTCTCCCCAGGTTTTCCACGGTACTGGACAAAATTGTCCTTAAATCTCATGGCTCTTTCCTACTTTTTTTTTTTTTAATGGAGAAAGTGCAGGGGGAAGTCGTTTTGTTGAAGTTTTTTTTCTTTCCTTCTGGGAGTATTTTTGCAATTTTTACACTTTCCAGCAGAAAAACTTTGTATTTTTCCAGCAATCTCAGCGGGTTCCCACCTGGGTTGGTTGGCATTGGATAAATATTTTTATTTTTCTGGCCGATTTCCCAATTATTTCCTTTTTCCTGTTATTTTTTTTCAACTCCCTCCCAGCCACGTTTGATCTTTTCCTCCCAACACTTTAGACTCAAATTCCTTTTCTGCCCCAACTGGGTGATTCCAGCTTGGAAAGTTTTCCCTGCCCATCTCCTGGAGCATGTACATGTGTGTGTATATAGGAACCTCCTAATTGGGCACTAATTAATTGGAGGCTGCTCCCCCCCTCTCCTTCCCAAGTTGGTTTAGCACAGGGAGAGAAGGGGTTGGGGACATTTGGCACCGTGGCCGTGCCCCCGTGGGGCCACAACAGTGAATTTCCTGTCCTGTTGGAGCTTTTCTCAGCTGTCTTCCAAGTATTATTTTTATTGTTTAAAAAAAAAAAAGCAAAAAAGAGGAAAAAAAAAATTTGAAAAAAGAGGAAAAAAAAATTGTGAAATGTCATTTTTACAGCAGCGATATGAAATATATTTTATAAAGAAATAAAAGGAAAAGTTGCCTGATCCCTCGCTGGCTCCGTGGTGTCCTTGTAGCCGGGGTTGGGGACACTTTTTGCTGCCTCTCCTCCTCCTCCTGGAGATGTTTGTTCCCCCTTGGTGTTCCCGGTGTGACAATTCCAGGCACCACTAGGTCGCAGTGTCTGCCCGGCCACGGCACCGCTCAGGCTCCACAGCCTCTTTTTGTGTTTGTTTTCCCTCCAAAAAAAACCCGATTTCACCAAGTTTTTAACCTGGAATCACAATTATTTGGGTTGGAAATGAGCTCGAGGTCACCGAGTCCGGCCTGTGGGCGATGTCCCCGTTGTCACCCGTTCTGGTGTCACCTCCAGGGATGGGGACTCCAAACCTCCCTGGGCAGCTGTGCCAGGGCTGGGCAGCCCTTTCTAGGCAGGAATTGTTCCCAAACTCCAACTAAACCTCCCCTGGTGCTACTTGAGGCCCTTCCCTCTCATCCCATCCCTGGGAGCAGAGCCTGATCCCCCCGGCTGCCCCAGAGAATTCCAGAGAGGAAAAGGTCCCTCTGGATCCTCCTTTTCTCCAGGCTGAGCCCTCCCAGCTCCCCCAGGAGTTCTCCAGACCATTCCCAGCTCCTGGACACCCTCCAGCCCTTCTGGGTTTTGTTGGGAAGGTCCCAGGGGTGGGCACTGCCCTGGGTCTGTGTCACCCTTTGCCCACCTGGGTGGTGTCCACCCGCTGTCCCCAGCACCTCCAGGGCCTTTCCCAGCTTTCCAGCCCCTCTGTTCCAACCTGGAGCTCTCCATGGGCTTGTGGTGGCCTTGGTGGCCCTCTCAGTGTCACCCTCATCCCATAGATCCCTCTGCAGATCCTTCCTTCTCTCCAGGAGATCCACATCCCACCCAGCTCGGTGCCACCCATCCCAGGTCATCCCTGAGGGACACCACTGGTGCCCAACCCCATGGATGTGGCCTCATTCCCCACTCATTCCCCATCATTCCCATCCAAGCCGTGGCCTGGCAGCTCCTCCAGGAGAATTCAAAAAAAAAAAAAAGAGCCTGGAAGCTCCAGGGAGAGGTTAAAACATCCTAAACCCTCTGGATTTAATCCGTGTGGGCCTGGAGCCCTCCCTTTGGCGTGCTGAGAGGTTGCCTTTGGATGCAAAAAAAAAGGATAATTTGATATTATTTTATTTTTATGCATGTTGAGGTGGAAAAGGAACTGGAAGAGTGGAGGGGAGAGGGGGTGGAGGACAGAGAGGGCCAAAGGAGGTGGTTGAGGGGTTCCCTGTGTGGGAAAATACTGGGGAAAACCACTTTTATTAAAAATTCCATCCCTGGAACACCAAATTGATGCAATTCCTACAATTCCTGCAGGACTGTGGGTGGTCCTGACCCTGACCCATCCCTCAGGGAGCGTGAGGACCTCCAGTGCCACCTCACCCCGGGCCAAAAATCCCCTCCCAGCAGCCCAAATCTCCTCCCAATTAATTTTTTAATCAACAACCGCTGTCCCGAAGAGCCTCGGAATTCCCTTGGGATGCTTGTCCCTCACCCAGTTTGCAAACTGGGACCTAACTGGGGCCAGGCAGAGCCTTCCCCTCACTCCTACCAGTGCTTGGGGATCCCAAATTTCCAGCTGGGCTGGGGCTGCTGGATGGTTGCGTTATCCCTATGGAAAAGGGTTATGGAGCCAGCTGGAAATTCCCTTTATCTCCAAGCCTAAAATCCCTTTTTCCCCTTCAAACAACCCCTCCATCTATCCCATTCTTTAACAGACTTCCTGTAGCTCTTGAAAATCCAGGGGGTTTCTGGATTTCACACGAATGCACCAAAATCTCCCATTTTTTTCCCCCGAATTCCAAGGAATTCCCAGCTGGGAAGGGCAAATCCGTGGCACGGAGGGGACAGCAGGGACCTGCTCACGCCCAAGTGACGGTGGCCAGTCGCAATCACATCGTAGAAACAGTAAACTAATTTATTAATCCTTTTGCTATGTACAAGTTTAATGGAGAAATCTTTGTATGAAACAATTAAAAACAACAAGATCTTGGGATTATCCTTTTTTTTTTTTCCCCTATTTTTTCCCGTCGGGATTATTGAATTATTGGTTTTTTTTGTTGGTTTTTTTTTTTTTTTTTAAGGGCAGCGCTGCGGAGGAGGCCCGGGCGGAGTCGGGAGAGGCTTGGGGGTGGAATTTTTTTGGGAATGGCGAATTGGGCAGGAGGGAATCCACCAGCTTGGATCATCCTCCTGGGAACGAGGTGGGAAAATCCCAAATTTTCTGGGATTGGGAAACACGGGACACGCTGGGGACGCAACGGGAACGAGCCCGGCTCGCGGTGCCGAGCAAGGAAATCAACCCTGGGGTTGTTACAAAATTCCAAGGAAAACGCTCGAAAAAAGGGGGAAAATGTCCAAAAAAACAACCAAAAAAAGGGGGATTGAAATAAATGAAGATTTCCAGGTGGTTTCTGGCAGCTGGGCAGGGGTTGGGCTCCACCAACCTTTGGGTGGGATGCGACCCCTGGAAGTTGGGAATGAATCCCATGGGAAGCCAAAATCCCATCTCCAGCGCCGCGGAAGGCTCCCTTTTCCAAAAAAAATTAAAAAAACCCAAATAAAACCCCAAAAAAAAAATCCAATTTTTTTTTTTCCTTTTTGGGCAAAAATCCCCGTTTTTTTTCCCCCTGGTTCTGTGCAGATTTCCGCGGTTTCCTCCCGCCCTCCCCGCGGCATGGCGCTGCCGTCGTCGGGATTCGTCGGCTCCGGGGTTAAATGTGGCTTTAGTGGGTGAAGAGCAAAGAGATTTCGGGACACGGGCGAGTCTGAAGCGCTTGGGGGTCCGGCAGAGAGAGGATGGAGCTGCTGGGGCAGGAGCAGGGTTAATTTTGCCTGTGCCGGGCGGAAGGTGCTGGGAAGCGGTGCCGGAACGCTATAAAAAAAATGGAAAATAAAAGAGAGAAAAGAAAGGGGAAAAAAAAAGAAAAAAAAAAAGGGGAATAAAGAGGAAAAAGAAAGGAAAAAGAATAAAAAAAAAATTTAAAAAAAAAAGAAGGGAAAAAAAGCAGCTGAGCCGAGAGCGGAGGGAGCGGGGGGCTCTCTGTCCCAGGGGTGGGCGTGGAATTGCATCCTGGAATTCAGGGAGGCGCCACCCAGGGAGGGGGGGAAAAAAAGGAAAAAGAACCAAAAAAAAAAAAAAAAAAAGAAGTGGAAAAATGTGAAAATTCTCCCAAATGGTGAATTTGGGGAGGTGGGGCGGGTGGTCTCGGCCGCTGCAGGGGAGGAGGGGGCTCCAAGCATCCCAGAGGGGACACGAAATTCCCTTGGGAATGGCAGCGTGGGATCAGCTCGACGTGAAACTGGGGAGGAATTGTTTAATTTCTAAATGAGACAGTTCTACTTCATTGCCTTTAATTTTTCTTTATTTTCCTTATTTATCTTTTATATATTTGTTTTTTATTTAGTTTGGTTTATTTTCAATTTAATTCGTTTTATTTTAACGTATTTTAAATATTTTAATTCATTTTTTACTCCTTTCAAATATTTCTAATTCATTTTTTACTTTAAAACAATTTTGATTATTTTTTTAAATTCCCTTTAAAATATTTTTTTAATTTACTTTTTTATTTCCTTCAAACTCTTTTAACCTTTTAAAATTTCCTTTAAATATTTTAAATTTATTTTTATTAATTTTAAACCTTTTGAAATAATATTCTTTCCGCGAGTTGACATTTTTTTATTTATCCTCTTTGTTTTAATATTATTTTTTAAAACCCTCATTTAAATTTTCTTTACGTTTTAAACCTCTTTCAATTTTAATTGTTTTAAGAAATTCCAATTTTTTTTAGAAATTTCAATGTTTGTAAAGAATTTTTTTAAAGAAATTTTTTTAAGAAATTTTTTAAAGAAATTTCTTTTTTAAGGAATTTTTAAAAGAAATTTAATTTTTTTAAAGAAATTTCAATTTTTTAAAAGAAATTTCAATTTTTTAAGAAATTTCATTTTTTTAAAGACATTTCAATTTTTTAAAGAAATCACAATTTTTATAAGAAATCACAATTTTTTAAGAACTTTTTTTAAAGAAATTCCAATTTTTTAAAAGAAATTTCAAATTTTTTTTTTTAAGAAACCTCCATTTTTTTTTCATTTTCACATTTTCTCGATTTATTTTGATTTTTTTTTCACTGTGTGGGGGACTAAACCACCCTCGAGGCGGAGGACAAACCCCTCCAGCCCATCCTCCCCGGGCCGGACGGTGACCCCGAGCATCCTCGCGCTGCCGACAGCCGCCCTCCGCTTCCCTCCCCGGCCTCCAATTTCGCGTTTCCGAGCCATTTCCCAATTTATTTCTCTTTTTTTGTGTCGTTTTGTGCGTGCGTGTGTGGCCCCCTTGTAAAATGGCACCCATGGGATGTGGCGGACAGGGGTGGAGGGTTGGCTTTTTTTTGGGCCTGGCGGAGCCGGGCGGGCGCGGCGGGCTCTCCGTTAGATCTCGTTGTGCTCGCCGACGCCGACGCCAAGGCCGTACTCACTGGAGCGCGGCGACATTCCCAGGTACTGCTTCAGGAACTCGCTAAACCTCTTCTGGTTGTTCCACTTCCTCGCCGACTTGCGCACCCCGATGAAGCCCCCGTACCTCTTCTGCACCCCCTTGGCCGCCGGCGCCGGGCGCCACCCGCNGCTCGTCCGGGAGGCCGCGGGGCCGCGGGGCGGCGCGGTTGGCGGCCGCGCACAGCTCCCACGTGGCCCTCGGCACCGCTTCGCCCTCGCACTCCAGGATGCAGATCTGTGAGGGAGACACGGAGGGGAGTCAGGGATTTCCTGGGATTCTGGGGAGGCGTGGAAAGGTGAGGGTTGGGAGGTCATCGTGAAACGCCGGTGCTCCAGCAGCGCCCTGCTCCCGGCCCATCCAGCCACCCAACCCACGGAGAGGTGCCGGCAGCTCAGCAGCCCTTCCCTGGCCTCTCCTCTCCCAAATCCCACCCCTGAGCTCCCAGAGGTGATGAAGGCGGTGGAGATGCTCAGTATCCCTCTCCCGGCCTTCCCCAGGCAGGATCTGTTCCTTGCTGGACACGCTCCGCGCTTCCCGTTGACTTCCACGCTCCTGCTCAGCCCTTCCGTGCCCAGCCAAGTCCTTCAGCCAGGCAGAAACCCAAAAATCAGTGAGCAATGGGGTGGTGGAGGTGGGAAGAGGGTGGTGGGGGTGGGAAAGGGATGGTGGAATTGGGAAAGGGATGGTGGAATTGGGAAAGGGATGGTGGAATTGGGAAAGGGATGGTGGAATTGGGAACGGGATGGTGGA
>VZRZ01007582.1:38163-70673 GCA_013398175.1 Climacteris rufus
AATTGAGGTGGGATGAGGTGTGGTTATTATTGGAGTGGCTGTGTGGGTCGATCAGGGTTTGGAGCTGCTCTGGAAAGCAGTGGGGGACTGAGAAGAGTTGGGGATAGGGTGGGAGAGGGTTGGGAAAGGAGCAGAGCTGGGAGAGCTGGGCTGTGGGTTTGGGGAGGAAGGGGAATTTGGGAGTGGGGGCTTTGAAGGCAGCAGCAGGTGGGGTGGGGAGGAATTTTGAAGGGGGAAGGGTGGAGGGGTTGGGAAAGGAATTTAAGTGGCATGAAAGCAGAAAAGAATGTGGGTTTAGGGATAAATTGAAGTGTTGAAGTGCACTGGCACAGGGAGAAGGGAAAGGAGGGGCTGAGAAGAGAGCAGGGGGAGGTGGAAGGAGGGATTGCAGCAGGAATCTGCACAAGACTATGAAGTGAGGAATGACCTGGAATGGGAGAGTCTGGGAATGGGAGCTTGAAGGGAAGTGAAGGGTGAGCTGGGGAAAGGGCTGAGGAGCAGGGCATGGACTGGCAGGAAATTGGCAGTGGCAGTGGAGGGCCGTGACGGGTCAGAAAATTCCAAAGAGGGAAAGATTTTAGTGCCAAACCGGCGCTTTCTGGCCAACTTTATTTTATTTAAAAGTCAATCCCGGTCAAAGCACGTTCAGCTGTTACCCAGGAGCTCTTGTCTCCCCTCTGCTCCCCTGCTCAGGGGAACGTGTCCACAGAGTTCTTTCCCTTTCTTACCCAATTCCAAGTGCTGGGGACAAATCGATGGCACTTCCCGGGAGGCCGTGTCCCGCTGTGCCGCCGGGATTGTGCCGGATAATAGCTCCAAGTTACCATGGATATGGCGACTCTCCCTCCTCCTGCAGCTGCAGCAGATCCTCCTCATAGTGATACTGCTTGGGCAAACTGTCCAGGAGAGTTTGAAGTTGGTTGTTTTTAATCCCATTCCAGGTTTTTCTGCGGGTAACAAGCAGCGGCCTCCCGCTGATTTCCCGGCGGGATGGCCGAGGAATCCAAGTACAGCATCGTGCGGGAGGTGGGCCGAGGCAGCTACGGGGTGGTTTATGAAGGCATTGCCAACACAACCAAGAAGAAAGTGGCCATGAAAAGGATGAGCTGCGACACACCCGAGAACGTGGAGCTGGCGCTGCAGGAGCTGTGGGCTCTGCAGAGCGTCCGGCGCCGGCACCCCAACGTCCTCCAGCTGCGGGAGTGCGTCCTGCAGAGCGGCCGGGCCTTCCACCCGCTGAGCCAGCAGCCGTCCCCGGGCCGCCTGCTGCTGGTCGAGGCCTGCCTGAAGGGCAGCAGCTGCCTGCAGCCTCTCTCCCCCTGCTCCCTGTGGTTCGTCACCGAGTTCTGCGAGGGCGGCACCATGAACGAGTACCTGCTGGCGCGCGGCCCTGACGCGCGGCTCAACGGGCGCTTCATGCGGCAGCTCAGCGGCGCCCTGGCCTTCCTGCACCGCAGCCGCCTGGTGCACCGCGACCTCAAGGCCGACAACATCCTCGTGGCCCTCCGGGGGGGCAGCCCCCTCGTCAAGGTGGGGCTGGGGGAGGTGGTGGGGCTGAGCTGAGGCTCGGGGAAGATGTGCGCTGCGAGGGTTGGGCCTGGAGAAGAGCAGGAGATCTCAGAGCCCTTTCCGGGGGTTCCAGGAGAGCTGGAGAGGGATTTGGGAGAAGGGGTGGAGGGACAGGATGCAGGGAATGGCTTCCTAGAGGGCAGGGCTGGATGGGATATTGGGAAGGAATTCCTGCCTGTGAGGGTGGGGAGGCCCTGGAATGGATTTCCCAGAGAAGCTGTGGCTGCCCCATGCCTGGGATGGAATTCCCAGAGAAACTGTGGCTGCCCCATCCCTGGGAGTCTCCAAGGCCAGGTTGGATGGGCTTGGAGCAGCCTGGGATACTGGGAGGTGTTAGAGGGCAGGGCTAAATGGGATATTGGGAAGGAATTCCTGGCTGTGAGGGTGGGGAGGCCCTGGAATGGAGTTCCCAGAGAAGCTGTGGCTGCCCCATCCCTGTTATGGATTTCCCAGAGAAGTGTGGCCAGATCCTTCCTACCTTTGAACCCCTGAGACTTCCAATAGTGGAGTTTAGCCAGGACATCAAATATTTTAGGAATTCCAAGCAGGATCCTGCTGTTGGTGAGCACATTGGTAAATCCCATGGTTATTAATAACTGGTTTTCCTCCCTTCCTGCGTTTCCAGGTGGCAGATTTTGGCCTGAGCAAGGTGTGCCAAGGAAAAGGGAATGTGAACCAGCACTGCTTCTCCTCTGCCTGTGGATCCAACTTCTACATGGCCCCAGAAGTTTGGGAAGGTCACTACAGTGCCAAGGCTGACATCTTTGCCCTTGGGATCATCTTCTGGGCTATGGTGGAGAGGATCACCTTCTGGGATGGGGAAACTGAGAAGGAACTGCTTGGTGAGGAGTGGATTTCTTTTTTTGGATCTGGAGGGATTCTCTCAGAGGTGGTAAGGTGTTCCAGGCATTTCCAAATCTGTCCCATCCCTGGGAGTGTCCAAGGTGAGGTTGGGCAGGGCTTGGAGCAACCTGGGATAATGGAAATTGTCCCTGCTCAAGGAAGAATTGAATCTGGATAAACCTTAAGCTCCTTCCCATCCCAACCCAATCAATAATTCTGATCTGCTTTGGATGTGGCTTTTCCCGGCAATTCCCAAGCAAAAAAAAATCCCCAAATTGGAGCTTTTTGGGAGCTTAGAGTTTTAAAAGAACTGTAAAAAAAACTTCTGTTCCCTCAGGGTTCATTGCTCCTACTTTGGTTGCTTCTCACAGAGGGTTTGCAGGCCTGGAAGATGCATCCCTAAGGCACAGGGAATGCTCCTTAATTTTACAAATCAGTGTTTTATTGGGAAAATCCTTCTGCCAGATTTGTCAGAAGGACTCTGAAGGGTTTAAAGGTTAAGGGAAAAATCACTTTGGTGCTGTCAAGCCTTCCTTACCCTAAGGAATGCTCTCCAAAAATGGATTTGGCTCTTATTGTTGATAAAGAATTGTAGAGGAAAAGAACCTTTTAGCAGTTGGTGAAATGTTTTTGATGCTCCCAGATCCTCTCTGGAATTGGGTTGATGGATCTGCTCAGATCCTTAACCAAGGGACGGGGTCATTCAGAGCACACTTGGAAAAATATTGCAGATAATAAACTGGGGGAGGATGTTTGGATATTTCAGCTGACTGAGTTCTCTCCCTGCTCAGAGCTCACAGTGATGATCCCAGGGCCTCTTCCCTCCCTCTCCAAACCCCCCCCTCCACACCCAGGCACGCTTGGAATTCTTCAAACCAAACCATTCCAGAGCAGCGTTGTGCAGTGGAGAATCCATCTGGAGAGAAGAGAATGCCACTCATGCTCATTAGCATCATAATTGAAGACATCTAGCCAGCCTCTGAGCTCCTCCCCTACCTGTCTGTCTTCCTTTTCAATGTTTCAATTCTTCAAAAGGAATTTTCTTACGGAGAAGCCGTTGCCTTTCCCTCTGTCATTTTTATTTTATTTTTTTTTTAATTTTTTTTTTTCATCTTCCAGGCAGGCTCCATCTGAATTCTATTCTTTCTTTTCCAAATGCCAGACCTTGATAGATGTTTTAGTTGCTGCCCACAGAAACAAGCAAAAGGTTGCAGCTGAGACCAAAAGCAGGAAGCAATTCCCTTCAAAGAGCTCCCGCTGACTCCAGATAAAGATTTTGCAAGGCCAACCCTCCCCAGCCTCCCAAACATTTCCTCCTTGCTTGGCACAGCTTTGGAGTGGACAAAGCTGGCTTTTCCTGGCTGCTTTGGAAGGCAGTTAATCATTGATAAATGATTTAGGTCACCGGGAGCAAATTGGCCTTTCCTTTCCCTCATCTCCAAGCTGGCCAAGGGTAACGTTCCACTTGGGGGTTGTTTGAGTAACTGAGCAAATAAGTTTTGTGTTTAACTTTTAATCACCTCCACCAAGCACAGCCTGCCTAATTTCCCTAATATTTAGCTCTCCAAATTGCCAGCTTTTGTGTCGATTCTCCCTTTCTAACCCAACTCCTCCTCTGTGCCCAGGAACTTACATCTGCCAAGGCAAGGAGCTCATTCCCCTGGGAGAAGCCCTGCTGGAGAACCCCAACCTGAAGCTACCAATCCCTCTGAAGAACAAGAAGTCCATGCCAGAGGATCTCTGCAAGCTCCTGCATGGCATGCTGGCTTTTAACCCCAAGGAAAGGCTGGATGCTTTCCAGCTGGAAGCGCAGATCAGGCAGATCTCCTACGGCCGAAAGCGCCAGCGCTCCAGCTCCTAGAGCTGCGGGCACTTGGGGTGAGTCTGAGCTCACAGGCATTTTGGGAATCACCTCCAGGCCAAATCCTTCCCAGTCCAGCACTTGGGGAAAATCCAGCCATGGAAAAAAAGCCAGAAGAGGTTTCAGCAAACCTCTGAGAAAAGGAATTTGGTTATGTCCATGAAATTTTTCCTTTGCGGGGTTTGTGGAGAGAAGCTGAGGGGGGAAAAATTGTTGGGTATTTGGAGGTGTTCAGCTGAAATGTGGTGTGATAACAGGTTAAAGACTGATTGATTTGTTTTAATTAAAGCACTCCCAGGTCCTTCAGAGAGAGGAGCTTCCCTCTGGAACTCTCTAACTTGTAAAGTCCTTGCAGGAAAAGGCTGGATTGGAAATCTGCTGGTTTCGTTAAATCCTAATCCGAGTTCTTGAGGGCCTTGCTGGAAGTTTGAGTGTCCACAATTCAGGATGATCTCTCAGACTCCAGCAAAGCAGTGAAAATACAGAAAGGAGCTCCCAAGGGTTTCCAAGGCTTTGATGAGCATCACATCCTAGAATTGACGGATAAATCATAGAAACCAAGGGGTTTGTGTCTGATCCTGGCCCTGGCCCCCATCCTTGCAGCTGAGGATGTTGTTCTTTGCCACAGCAACACATTTCTGACCTCTTCAACACTCTTCATCTTGTGACAGCTTTGTCCTTCAGCTTCAGATGTTCCTCTCCTTCACAGCTGATGCCTGTCTGAATTATTTCAGAGAGAAAATCGTGACCATCAGAGCATTTCTTCCTGTCCAGGGTTGGTTGGTTGGTTCCTCCACCTCCAAAAATTTCTGTGCTTGTTCAAGATGAATCTTTTCAGGTTGCAAAGCACCAGAATTTCCTACCAAATCTGGAAAATTCCTCCTGCTGCACTCCAGGATCAGCCCTCACCCCTTTCTTCCTCAATCCTTCATCATTATTTTTGTGTCCCAAAGCCCTTTTGGACTCCAGCTGCTCCAAAAAAATTCCATTCCGGGTCCTTTTGCTCCCAGATTTCTGTTACAGCTCCCTCCCCTGCCAGTGAGGAGAAACAGTGGATGATGCTGAACATTCCCTTTCCCAGAACTTGTGCCAAGGCTGTTAATGAAAGCATTAATTAAACAAGTCAGTGCCAATCTTGATCAAACTTTACTGCAGCCTCTTGCTTTCCAAATGATCCCTTTCAGTTTTCCCTTGGGATTGGTTTTGGCTAATCTCAGTGTCCTGCCTGCCTGATATTTGTCTGGATCTGAAATCCCAGTGGACCAGGCCAATGGTTCTTTTTATCCAGGAAAAATCAAATTTATTGCTGATAAGATCCATTAGTCCTGGCAGGGTGTGCAGCTCCTGGGATTCCCACCTGGAATGGGAAGCCTGGCATCCTGCAGCAGCCAGCCCTGAAGGGTTTAGAGGGATTTGTCAGGATAAAGAGGGGGAAAAAAAGGCTTCTGGCAGCCCAGTGGGAAGCTTTGCTGCTCTTCCCTTTGTCCTTGTGAAGGGAAAACCAAATTCCATGGCTTTCAGCTGCCAGAGGGCAGGGTGAGGTGGGATATTGGGATGGGAATTCTTCCCTGGGAGGGTGGGGAGGCTCTGCAATAGAATTCCCAGAAAAGTTGTGGCTGCCCCATCCCTGGAAATGTCCAAGGCCGGGTTGGATGGGCTTGGAGCAACCTGGGATGTTCAATAAGGACCAAAAAATGGTTCATTTTGCATTTTTGATGTGTTTCTTCTGCAGGGATCGTGGCCCACTGGGATCTGGAAGCCTTGGAGGTGACCAACAGCATTCCCCTCCTCTGGAATTGTGTCCATCAGAAAACCCTGGAGGCTCCCAGACTTCCCAAACCGTTCTGTTTAAGCGGACAAACCTTATTTATTTGTACAGGAATTTTAAGAGGAGAACTACCAAAAAAACTCCTATTTTATCCAAACTTTTGGTGTTTTAATATTTTATGTAGTGAGCAGAGAAGGTGCTGAGGTGTCCTTGGGGAATCTCTGAACTCTTCTCAAACATTTTCTAGTCGCTGCTCTTTCTATGCATGGCACAGAAACAGGGAGAAGCCACCTGGAAAGGGGGATTTCCAGCCCTGAATTCTCCCCCTGTGGCTCGTTCTTGGCCCAGAATTAATCTTTGGGGTGTTAATTGGAGTTTTTTTTGCTGTTTAATTAGAGGTTTTTATTTTTATTTTTTGGTGTGTGGCCGAGCGCCGTCCCTGAGCATTCCCTGTCTGCTCAGAAAAGGCAGAGCAGGAACAAAACTGCATTTTTCTCCCCAGTGCCTTTTGAATATTCTTGCTTAGATTAACTGAAAAACGCTTTCTTAAAATAAATACAAAGAATGTTCAAGATGCCAACTCTTGATTAGAAGAGATGCGTCACTAACACTTAAAGTAGTTTCAGGAATTGTGCTTCCTGCTGTGTTAGCTGCTTGTGCCAGCTGTTCCTCCAAGGAAAATGCAAAGGGCTGAGCTGGAATCTTGGCAGGTAAATGGGGGGAGACTAATTTGCCCCCTGTTTTGGGGAAAAAACAATCACTTTAATGGAGCTGGCAACTCTTGCTGGTGTTGTTGCTTTCTTCAAAGGTGAGGTGGTGCCTGTCCTTTTCCAGAGGGAAGGAGCCAAGTGCTCCCAAAAAGTTCCATGCAGGGGACAGAAATACAGATATTTTGGCTGGGAATGGATAGAAATTTATAGAAATATCTCCTTTTCCTCCCTGCAGACTGTTGGGAGCAGTGAGACACAAATCCATGGAGAGGATCTTCCTTCCTTGCCTGGCTTTATCCAGAGGCCTTCCTTGGGAAATACAACATTTCTCACCTGCTCCTGTAAAATCCCTTTGTCCTACCCAAACCAGCACCCTGTCCCTGTAATTCCCATCAGGAATTACCCCTGGAAAAAGCTGGTTTGGGCCCATAACTCATCTTGGAATTGTGGGGGAATCACACCACGTGCTGGCTGCCTTTCCCTCTTGGCTTTCCTCTCCTGGATGAAGGGTTCTCCATTCCCTTTTCCCACCTCAGAGCATCCTGGGGCTCTCCCAGGGCTCCTTGGGGTTGAGAGCAGCTCCATTTTCCTGGAACAGGGCTAGGATTGCACACCCCTGCCACACAGGAGAGAATTCCAGGGCACAGGAATGGCTCTTAACTCCTTTTCCCCTCCTTATTTTGCCATGCTGGGCTCATTCCCCTCACAGCTGCTGGATATTTTTAGCTGCTGTCTCCATATGTTTTAATTGCTTGCAACTCTGTACTTTATAAATTAATAAAACATTGGATTTTGATTTTTTTTTTAACTAAAATACTGAGCAGCTCTTTGGAATCCCACCTCTTTTTTTTTTTCTTTCTTTCTTTTTGTTGTTTTTTTTTTCTAAGATAATACAAGTTGAGTTTTACTCCAATACCTTGTGAATTGGTAAATGAACAGATGCAATGACAACCTGTAATTTAAGAGATTTAATTCTTAGGGAAAGAATCCTGGAGCTCCCTGGAAAACAAGCTCCCACAGTCAAAAGTAATCCAAAGGGTGAGGGAACAGGATAAAATGGGAGAGGAAATGATTCCATGGTATTTTCCCCCCCAATTTCAAAAGCTGATTGCAGCTCATTAATAACAATTTAGCTCAGGGGAAAAATAAAATAGAAAAAAAAAGAAAAATACAGGGAAGTTTGACAAAGACTTGCCATTTGGGAATGGGGGATGGGAAACCTGGTAAATGATGGATTTTGGAGACAGTTTTCCTCCTGCCTCATCCTAAATCCAAAATGTTGCTGCCCATCACTGTCACCAGACTTTGGTGGCAGCCACAGCCCTGGGGACTCCAGGAAGGATTTTTCCAGAGGCAGCTGCTCCTGTGATTCCACATTTTGGGAAGAGAATGGAGCTGCAGGTGGGTGCCTGGGCTTTGCCATCCCATTTTTCCCCAGATCCTTGGTGACTGAGGGTGTAACTCCATTTTTTTTTTTTTATCCACAGTCCAGTCTCTCCAGAGAGGAACGTGGCTCCATGATTCCTCACATTCCAAGCAGGCAGAGTGAAGCTTTGTGGGAAAAACCTGTGAGTTTTCCATTTTTATTCTCAATTTTCCATCAGAGCCTCCCCAAAATGCTGGAGATGTCTGGCTGGTTAAATGGATTCCTTTGGATTAAGGATGCCTCAGACCTGTGAATGTTTTTCAGTGGGACAAAGCCCCATCACTCACAGAGATTCAGGATAACTGGAGGCTGAATTTATCCAGGGAAAAAAAATGAAATCCTCCCTGGATCCAGTCAGTCAGTGCTGTTTTTCTCTGAAATGAAGTATTGCCTCCAAATCATTCATTAGCACATCCATTAATCAGGAATCCCAGCACATCCCAGACAGCAGAAGGGATTTTGCCCTGCCTGTAGCCAGGACTCCTCCAGCTGCTGGGAAGTTTTTTTTTTGGGAATTAAATTCCCAGGTCTGTTCATCACAGAGATGAATGAACCCTCACAGCCAGGAATTCCTTCCCAATATCCCAGCCCAATTCCCTGTGTCCTGTCCCTCCATCCCTGCTCCCAAGTCCGTCTCCAGCTCTCCTGGAGCCTCTGGAAGGGCTCTGAGCTCTCCCTGGAGCTTCTCCTCTCCAGGTGAGCACCCCCAGGCTGGCTCCAGAGGGGCTCCAACCCTTGGAGCAGCTCCATGTCCCTCCCTGGGCTCCCAGAGCTGCAGGCCAAAGTTGCATTTCCCAGGAAGAGCAGAAGGAAGGAAGCTGGAAGCCACTGGCCCACCCTGTGCTGGTTTTACAGGGCTATAAAACCCCAAAAGCACCAAAACTCACCTCATTCCAGTGTCCAGCCTGGCCTTGGACACTTCCAGGGATGGAGCAGCCACAGCTTCTCTGGGAAACCTCTGCCAGTTGCCTCAATTTCCCAACAATTACAAACAAACTGAAATGAGGAGGGGGAAAAAATGCAAAGCCAAGTGGTTGCTGCAGGAGATGAGAAGCACCAAAGCCATTCTATCCCATGTGGAAAAGGGCTGGAGATGATCCCAAGGATTTCAGTGTCACCCTTGGCTGCACCTCAGCTTTGTTTTCCCAAAGCACCAACTCCTGGCTCCTCTGGAGGAGCTCAGCTGGATTGGGGCTGCTCTGGTTTGTAAAATCAGCTCTTCCCTGCCTCCTCCATTTGATTTTTCCCTTTTCCTACAGCTTCCCCAGGCCCCTGGAGTGAGGATTTATTGCACAGGAGGCAAATAAACCTGCTGCTGCTGCTGCATGAAGAATCCCAGAGAAGGAGAAATCCAGAATCCCAGCTGGGAGAAGGGGATGGATCCTTGGGAGCAGGTCAGATTCCCACCCCCCACACTCCTGACCTCACCTGAGAGCCTGGTGTTATTTGGAATTTCTGGAAAACTTGCCTTTTTCCCCTATTTCAACCTCTACCAGGGAAATTTGGGAGCTTCCCAAGCCCAGGTTTCACTTCCACAGGGTTGGGATTGGCCACAGCCCGTGGTCTGTTGGGTTTTAGGGACAAATTGTGGGGTTTTTTGACTTTATTCATGTTTTGAGCACTTGTGTAGGGTCTTGTCTGGTCATCAACCTTAATCCAGCACAAAGGGAGAATGAGGAGCTGGAATTTGGCTGATTTCCTACCAACAGCTCCAGAGGAATTGTGGATTGAGAGGGATGCTGTCCTGGAGCAAAAAACCCTCAATAATCCCCCAAAATTCCAGAGTACTGCCAAGAGCCAGCTGGAAAATCCCTCAGTGTGGCTGAGTGGCTCCTGTGACAGGATGAGGGAAAGGCTGGGAATTCTCTCTGGAGGAGTTTTTGGTGTCTTGAGGATCAGGAGAATCTCCTGGTGGCATTTTGGTGCTTTAAATAATGAGTAGATGATGAAGGTTGGGTGTTGATGGAGTGAGATCCCTGGGGTTGGTCACTGGATTTGGGCATTTTCTATGGAAAACAAACGGACAGAAGGTGGAGCTAAGTGGGATTGGGATCTGCTCCCAGGGAACAAGGGACAGGAGGAGAGCAAACAGCCTCAAGCTGTGCCCAGGGAAGGTTTAGCTTGAAATTTGGGAACAATTCCTTCATGGAAAGGTTTGTCCAGCTGCTCAGGGTGGGGTGGAGTCTCCCCTGTCCCAGCAGCACAATTCCCACCCACCAGCCCAATCCATCCCATTCCCAAGCATCCCTGAGCCTGTGCAGACAAGCCCAGAGAGTTTCACAGCAGCTGAGCTCACGAATGGGAAGCTAAAAATAAACCCCCCCAAAAAAGAAAAATTGCTTTATTTCTTGATAAAGCTGCTGGTCAGCTCAGAACGTGTTGGGTTTAGAAAAAAAACCATAATCAAAGAGGGAATATATCCAATTTTTCCCTGAGTTGCCAGAGGGTTGAGCTCCCACGTCAGAGTGATCCATAATTGTGGCAGCAGCAGCAGGACAACAAATTTTCCAGAGAATTTCACTGGTTCCACGCAGAAATTGCATCTCCTCCCAGCACATCCCTTGTCCTCTTGCTTTGAGCTCATTTACAAGGTTTAGGGAATGGAAAAAAAAAAAAAACCCAGTTCAACAAATCAAGCTCAACAAGCTCTGGCTTTAAATCCAACTGGAGCAGCTGCTTGGACACACTTGGCTCTGGGGACCAACAGCTGGGCTGGGCTGGGGGATTTTTTTTTGGAAATCAGGAGTTTATTCCCAGGTATTTTGCTGCCTCCAGTGAGGATGGGCCCCCCACAGAGCAGCCAGAAATCACCCAGAGCCTTCCTCAGGAACTCCTCCTCCTCCAACATGTGTCCCTCAGCCCTTGCTGCTGGCAAAGCTTCCAGAACCTCCTGCCAAGGTCACCTGGAATGTCACCCTCTGTGCCAGCCACAGCACTGGAGTTCAGCCCTGCTTTTGATTGAAATCCTATTAAAAAGAGGTGGAAAAGGTCAGGGCTCTGGGCACTCACCTCTGGTTTGGTTCAGTCGAGCAGTCAGTCCCAAAACTCTGGAATTGTGGATGTGACAGGACACCCAGCTGCCCCAGGGTGGGGAGGTGAGGAAAATGCTGAGAAGTTGCTTTAATTTGATCATTCCTGATGGAAAAGGTGACTTCAGCCCCATCTCCAGGGAGGTTCAGGAGGAGAATCTGAGGATCACCTCGGTGCTGGGAGAGACAGGGCCCAATGCCTGCCCCAAATCCTCTCCTGTGGGAGGGAGAGGAGAGCTGGGAAGAGCCAGGAGGGCAGTGGTGCCTGAGCAGTGCTGCTTCCTGCTGGGATGAGATCCTGGGGGCATGGAAACCACCTCTGGGGATACTCAAACATCACCTGCTCTGAGTGGAGAGCTCAGAGGTCCCTTCCAACCTGTTACACTTTGAGTTTTAATCTCAATTCCTGCTGCCAGCAAGGTCCTGGCTTCCTTTCCTCACCACCTCCAACTGGGAAAGGATCAAACTTGGGATTGCTTGGGATGGACAGAAGCAGCTGAACCCAACATAAATAAACAAGCACAGAATTTATTCATGTTCAAAGCAACACAGCCACTTTTAATGTTGTCAAAGCTGACAGCATCACAAAAGAGATGTTCTTCCCACTAGGCTGCTCCACAGGATCCCCAAATCCTGAACTTCCAGCCCAGCCCATGGAAAACACAGGAAGGAGACACCTGAAACATCCCCAGCCTCTCTGGGGGAGTGGGACAAGCTCAGGGCTGCTCTTCTTGGAAGAGATGTCCTATTTCACAGAGTCCTGGAATTGGAAGGGACCAGCAGGATCATCAAATCCAACTCTGGAGCTCTTTGTGACCACAGGCTCTGGTTGAAGCAAGTCCTTGGCAGGAGGCAGTGTTGGTGTTTGGGCACCTCCAGCTTTATTCCCAGACCAAGTGTGACTCCCAGGAAAAGTGTAAATCCCAGGAAAAGTGCTGTCTCCTCCCAGCCTGGTGGCACGAGGACCTCCTGGAGCATCATTCCAACTTTTTCACCATGTAGGGCCCCTCCAGCTCATAGCCAATCTTCCTGTAGTAGTTCCTTGTGCCCACACCTGGGAGAAGGAGAACAAGAAGGTTTCATTCAGGGTGGTGCCAAGCTGGAAAAGCCAGGCCCGGGCAGGACAGTCCCTTCCAGGCGGGAACGCAGCTGGAAGGAGCTCGGCTCTCCGGAGCTCTGCCCTGCTGGAGCAGGGCTGTTTCCTCATTAACATCTGGACTAATTATGGTGCTGTTCAGGCAGGAAGTGCAGCTGCTCCTGGACTGTGCAGATGGACCCTGGACCCTCCTTTGTCTTGGGGAAGGCCACGAGCTGCCAGCGGGAGAGGAAGCGGCGCGGGAACAGCGGAGAAAAACCAGGCACAACAAATCCCAGAGGTTGTGGCATCATTAGCAGGAACTGAAGGGCCCTACAGCCCCTCAGAGCCATTCCAGGAGCTCCCAGGAATGAGCTCAGCTCCACTCCAGGTGCTCAAGTGGGCTCTGTGGCCACAATCCAATTTCCTCCTGGAACAGGGCAGCTCCAAACGCCCCGGTTCTCCAAGAGCCTCTTCCCTCTCCTTCCCCTCTTCAGTGTCCGGGGGAGCCTTTCCCTTCCCCCTCCCCTCAGCTAATTACTCACTGATGCAGCCATTAATCATCAGGGGAGGGATTCAGACACCAGGAAGAGCAGCCCCTCTTCCCTCTGATCCCATCCCTCCAGCCAGTTCCTGGAAACTTCTTGCAAATGGTTCTCCAGGAATGGGCTGGAGCAGGCAGGGAATGACCTTGGTCACCCCTTCCTGCCCACAGCACTCCTTCCCCCATGGCTGCTCGGACAGGTTTGGTTAAAACCACGCTCAGCTATTTCCTAAATGCACATTTCACACCCTTCAACTCCCAAAAAACTCCCACCCAGCATCCCTGTGTCCCTGCCCACGGTGGTCTTTAAGGTCTCTTCCAACCCCAACCACTCTTGGATTCATTCTGTGATTCCAAAGGAGCATTAGAACAATTTAAGGTATGGAAAAAACACCTGAAATGTCCTTGTGGCCCTCATTCCAGAAGCTGGGAAGAGCTTAAAGAACCCCAAAGTGGGGAAAACCTGAGCAAATTCACCTCTAAGCAAAACCCCCAGCAGAACTTGGACCAAAAACATCCCAAAGGGACCCAAATTCACTCTACTTTGGGGTGAACCTGAAACCAAAGAAAAACTGCAAATACATCCACTCCCCTCTTCCAATCTCTGCCCAGGAGGGTGGGATCAGTGACCTGGAGTAAACCATCACCTTAATCAATATCTTGCCCCAAAACATCCTCTGGGTTCATTAGCAGAGCAGTTGGGGTAGGACACACGGATTTTGGCACTGGAAGAGCATCCACGACCCCAAACAACTTGGATTGAAGGATCAGCGACACCTCAGGCTGAGGAAGAACCTTCTGGAAAGCTGAAGGACAACCAAGTCATTCAACTGATGGTTTTAAAATCACTTCATTCCCCTTTTTTCCTGGGAAACAGGAGGGGTTTAAAGGTGGCATCTCCATGGATCCCAGAGCTGTGAAGAGTTGAGCAAGAGGGCAATGGGTTCAAGCCATCAATGACACTGACACATCCCTGTGTATTCCCAGGATTCCAGATGTCTCCATCATCATCCCAGCCCTGCCCAGGGCACAAACACTGGAATGGGAAAGTCTTCCCTGAAGAGGAGGCAGGAGAGGGAATGTTTTCAAGGCCAATAGGATTCTAAAGGGAAAGTCTTCCCTGAAGAGAAGGCAGGAGATGGAGAGGGAATGTTTTAAAGGGAAGAGGATTCTCAGGGGAAAGTCTTCCCTGAAGAGGAGGCAGGAGATGGAGAGGGAATGTTTTAAAGGGAAGAGGATTCTAAGGGGAAAGTCTTCCCTGAAGAGGAGGCAGGAGAGGGAATGTTTTCAAGGCAAGAGGATTCTGAGGGGAAGAGCTCTCACCGAGACCCCTACACTGTGTTTGTGTGACTGGGTTTTGGGGCTGCTGGGTGGGAGCTGCCAGGAGATTCCCCTGTGTCCAACAGAGCCAATTCCAGCTGATTCCCAGATCCAAGGCTGATCCCAGCACCTCTGGGATCACAGAGTGAAGGAAGGGGAGGAGTTACTGTGCAGGAGCAAAGGCAGCCAGGGAAGAGAAGAGTGAGGGCACTGAGGAAGGAGGGGCAGGAGCAGAGATTCCCAGCCCATGGGGGTCATGGTGGAGCAGAGATCCCACCCTGGAGCAGGGTCCTGGCAGGACCTGTGGCCCCATGGAGGGAGCAATTCCAGGGCCCAGGGCTGGAGGAGCAGCTCGGGATGCCCAGCACAAGGGCTCTTCCCAAAGCTTTGCTGCTCTGATTGACCCCAAACACCTCCCAGAGCTGGTGGGACCTGTGCAGGCAGCACCCTTCCCACTGCTCCAGCCACATCCATGCTTCCAGGGAAAAGAAACATCCTCCAGGAAACATCCCAAAAGAACTATCCCGCAGGATTGAAGGAGTAAGGCCAAAAAGTTGACTTTCCAAGGCCAGAGCTGGCTGCATTCCTCATTCTGCACCTTTAAAATGGGTTTAAACATCAAGTATTCCTTATCCAACTGTGCCAGAGCTCAGGCTGAGCTGGCAGAGCAGGGCTCAGCCACATCCAGCAATGTGAAGGACAGGGGCTCCAATCCCTGGAACCAGGAGAGGCATTTTGGAAGTGTCCCTCACCTCAACCTTCAGGTGACACAAGTGCCACATCCTCTGGCAACATCTCCAATTAAATTTGGAGAATTTAATGGTGGGGAAAGCTGCTGATAACCCTCCCCAAACCTGGAATTTGCATCCCAGAATGAATTAAATTCATTCCTGAAGCAGAGGGAAGTGGCCCCAGCACCAGGGATGAACACAGTGGTGGCCCAGAGGGATGGACACGGGCACAGCACCCTGCCCTGTGCCCATCAATCCATAAATCCATAAATCCCCTGCTCTGAGTCAGCCCTGCCAGGCTGGAACAGCAGCACAGCATCCCCAGGATCCTCCCAGATCCCTTCCCCACGGCTCAGCAGGCACAGAACGAAGGGAAAATGAGATTGTTTTCAGCATCATTAAAGACCTACTAATAGTTCATAAAATTGCTGTGGCAGAGGCTCAGGAGACACACGAGGGATTTCATCTCCACATCTTTGGGCAAGGCCTGGAATCTTCTCCCAGGATGCAGAGCCCAGGCACATCGTGGCAGCTTCCATCCCCCTCAAAATATTCCAGGGATGCCCTGCACCCCAAACCAGATGAACTTGCTCTGTTGTCTCAGCCCAGATGTGCAGTTTGGGTCACAGCAAAGCCTCTTCCAGGTTTTTTTTTTTTGAATAACTACCTAGATCAGCAATTTGCCTGTGGAAAAAGGAGCTCTGGGTTCACAGTGTGGACACCTGGATAATCTATAGGATCTCTGGATTGTCCTTTAAAAGTGTTGGGAAAAGGATCAGGCAACGGGACAGGGATGTGGCTGCCCCCATCCCTGGGAGTGTCTAAGGCAAGGTTGGAGCAACCTGGGATAGTGGGAGGTGTCCCTGCCCATGGCAGGAGGTGGAACTGGATGGACTTTAAGGTCCCTTCCCACCCAAACCATCCTGGGATTCTATGGAAGGGGTTGCAACGTTCACCAAAAAGCAACGGATTTCACCCAGAGTGAGCAGCCAGGCTCAAGCCAGCCAAGGAATTTGGGATAACCATGGGAATTTGGGATGGCTGTGGGAATTTGGGATAACCACAGGGGTTTGGGATGGCCACAGGGATTTGTGATGGCCATGGGAATTTGGGATGGCCACAGGGATTTGGGATAACCACAGGGGTTTGGGATGGCCACAGGGATTTGCGATAACCCCAGGGATTTGGGATGGCCATGGGAATTTGGGATAACCACAGGGATTTGGGATAACCACAGGGGTTTTGGAGAACCACAGGAATTTGGGATGGCCACAGGGATTTGGGATGGCCACAGGGGTTTGGGATAACCACAGGGGTTTGGGATAACCACAGAGATTTGGGAAAACCACAGGGATTTGGGAAAACCACAGGGATTTGGGATAACCACAGGGATTTGGGATAACCACAGGGATCTGGGATAACCACAGGGATTTGGGATAACCACAGGGATTTGGGATGGCCACAGGGATTTGGGATAACCACAGGGATTTGGGATAACCACAGGGGTTTTGGAGAACCACAGGAATTTGGGATGGCCACAGGGATTTGGGATGGCCACAGGGGTTTGGGATAACCACAGGGGTTTGGGATAACCACAGAGATTTGGGAAAACCACAGGGATTTGGGATAACCACAGGGATTTGGGATAACCACAGGGATTTGGGATAACCACAGGGATCTGGGATAACCACAGGGATTTGGGATAACCACAGGGATTTGGGATGGCCACAGGGATTTGGGATAACCACAGAGATTTGGGATAACCACAGGGATCTAGGACGGCCACAGCTGCTTCTCCAGGTACCAGAAAGGCAGTGTTGCTGCTGGAACGCTCTGCCACAGCTGGAATTTCACTTTTTGAGGGAAAGGCACAGGGAAGGACACAACACAAACGCTTCCACTGTCTCCTGCAGCATTTCCATGGACAGCTGCCCCCGAGCCAGGCAGGAAACACCTCAAACATCCCAAACCACGAGCTCTGGGAGAATCTCCTCGGCCTCCCAGGGCCAGGCCAGGCTGCTGAGGCACCAGCAGCACACAAACCTCACATTCCAGGGCTTTTTTTCACTCCTTGCTGTGACCTCCACGAGTTCAAGATGAACACCTCCCCAGCTACCCAAGAAATGGCTCCTTGTGAATTCCAGCAGCGTCCCAAACCTCGACTTCCAAAGCAAATCCAACACTTGGTGGGGTTTGTTTTGGAGCAAGACCTTGCTCTTCAAGCTGGCAGGACCTATTTATGTGCTGAAGGGTCAAACCTGGCCTTTGAAACCCATGGAAGTGGTGGGAAAACAAGACGAGGGAAGGTGGTGATCTGGATGCTGAGGGAGAATCCATCAGACTGGGAATTGGAGTGAGGGAGGCACAGCAGCTCCATCCAGCATCTCCAGTGAGTTTGCTTTGGCACTGACACTTCTCACAAGGCTGGGATTTGTCTCCAGGGAAAACACGAGGCTGTTTCATGTGAATCCCAACAAATCGACCCACAGGGAGTGGTAACAACGGGGAGGAGGCAAAGGATCTGAGATAACCAAAACCTGCCTTATCAGCACCGAGGAAACGGGAAAAATAACATTTTTTAACACTGCTGGGCAAACCTGGGCAGGTCAGAGCAATCAGAAAAATAGTTTTTAATTTAAGAAACCAAGGACAATCCCTACACTGATCCCACAGCAAAGATTTCTATTTTAAATGAGGTAACTGGCAACACATTTTTCTGGAAGTTCCTCAGGATGCTGGGAGATAAAAATCCTTTGTAAATCAGAAGCTTTTGGAAATGTTCCCAAGATCCTGGGATGGTTTGGGTTGGGAAGGACCTTAAAAACCATCTCATCCCACCCCCTGCCATGAGCAGGGACACCTTCCACCACCCCAGGGCGTTCCAAGCCCCATCCAACCTTTCCTGGGACACTTCCAGGGATCCAGGGGCAGCCACAGCCACTGCCCTCTGAGCAGAAAACAGGAATACAATAACATTTTTTTTCAAAGAGAATTAAAAACCACTTCATATCACTAAACCTGCTTTAAAATCAGAGCACTGGAAGGGATTTTTTTGCTGTTTTTTCTAAGCCACGAGCACCTCCCAGCGCTGGGGGCTGAAGCATTTCCCTGCAGAGCCACTCTCTGTGTGTGCGTACGGATATTTTCCAGAGGGATTAAACCCAGGGATGAGTATTCCACGACCTCCTCCTGCTGCAGCAGCCACCAAGAGCTCATCAGGGCTGTGATTTCACCACCCTGCTCCCATCAGTGCCTGCAAATCGCCGAATCACCCAAGAATCACCCACGGATTATCCTGGAATGAGAATCCTTTCTCCACTCGGGATAAACCAGCAGCAGAGTCACACCCTGGCCGTGCCCAGCCCCCGTTTAATCCGTGCTGTTTGTTGGATTTGCAGGAGGAATTCACCCCCGAAAACCTTTGGTTTTTAAAGTCAAATGCCAGTTGGGCTTTTCCTTTCATTCCTGCCTGGAATGCTTCCCGGAGATTTTAAATTGCTGTTTTCACAGCCCCTCTGTCTGGCAGGGAAGGTTCTGCCACCACTCGGCCCCTGAGGAGCCACCATCCCACGGTTGGGTAATTTGAAATCACAAATCTGTGATAAAAAACAACAAAAAAAGGAGTTTTGAAGGCTGGGTGTCCATCAGCTCAGCAACTGCACAACACTGGTGGCCTTGGAGATCTGAGATGGGATTATTTAGGAAGCCTTGACCCAGCAGAAAGCCCTGGATATGCCTGGAATTGCCCTCCAGTCTCCCCCACAGAGCCAATCCCTGCTGAAATCCACCCTGGATTTGATGGGAATGCAGAGAGATGCAGAACCTTTCTGACAGGGCTGATCCTTCCAATTTATCATCTCGAGAAATAAAAATCAGGGAAGGAGCCCCACTACCCGAACAGCATTTAAAAAGAGATCAGTCAAATGAAATGAGAGCTGGAATTACAGAATTGATGTTGAAAGGCTGAGGCTGCAGGTGAGGCCCATCCAAGAGCTTCCAGATGGTGACATTCCATCTCATTGATCCCTTTATGATGGAAGCAACATTTCCTTAATGACCACACAGCCCTGCCCCGTCCCAGCTGCAGGGAGAGACACAAAACCCCCACACAGCACCAGGAGAAGGCAGAGCTGACGGATCTCCTGACTCCAAGCCAAGCAAAATTAAATATTTAGGAGTCAATTCCTTAACTTCTGCGAGGTTTTAACAAATGTGTCTGCTCCTCATCCCTGCTCACGCTGAGTGTCTGTGAGGTTTTAGCTCTGGAGGCTTCTCCCAGAGGTGGTGGTTGGAATATCCAACCCAAGGGAGAGGTTGGGATGTGGGAAGAGTCATCCAGCAGGAGAGGCAGCCACCATCCATCTCCTTCCCTATGAGCTTTGGGATTCTGAACGCCAGGGAAAGGAACACTCAGCAATCCTGAGAGCCAGACAGGGAATCACAGCGTGGTTTGGGTTGGGAAGGGCCTCAGGAGGGCAGGGCAGGGACCTCCCACCATCCCAGGTTGCTCCAACCTGGCCTTGGAGACTTCCAGGGATGGGGCAGCCACAGCTTCTATGGGAATTCCATCCCAGGGCCTCCCCACCCTCACAGGGAGGAATCTCATCCCAATATCCCACCTAAGCCTGCCCTCTAACACCTCCCACTATCCCAGGCTGCTCCAAGCCCATCCAACCTGGCCTTGGAGACTTCCAGGGATGGGGCAGCCACAGCTTCTCTGGGAATTCCATCCCAGGGCCTCCCCACCCTCAGGAATTCCTGTCAGTGCAGGAATTTGGGGCCAGAAATGACTTTTCTCCTGACCTTCCCCCCTGCCACACATCAGAACAAGGGTGAGATCCTCAGGGTTATCCAAGTGAGGTCTCTGCTCAAGGACAACGGGGAGGGTGCCTGTCTGCAGCTCTGCAGTTCAGGATTTCTGCACCACACCTCAGGGACTTCTGGTGAGCAAATGCAGAGTGGGAGGAGGGCAGCAAGACCCCAAATGCCTGCAGGAATCCCTGGGAGGTGCTCCTGGAAGCATCAGGCACCTCAAACACTCAATAAAATAATGCTGCTGCTGGTTCAAAAGCAGTGAGAATGACCTGGCAGGGAAAAAATCCTTTACAACTTTTTTTGTGTGTGCTTTGTTGTCCCTCTTGATAGGGCTCCTCCTTGGATTCCCCCATCCCTGGAAGTGTTCAAGGCCAGGGTGGAGCAACCTGGCATAGGGGAACCTCATCTGGGGGTGGAACAGGATGAGCTTTAAGGTCCCTTCCCACCCAAACCGTTTGGGATTTGTTGATGCTCCGAGTTGGTGTTTTCACCCAGAGGCAGCACCAAGGAGAGGGGCACTGGAGCAGCAGCTCCACTTGGATCTCTGCAGTGCCAGGAGGCCCTGGGAGGCTCTGGCATGGCAAAGCAGGAATTAAAATTAAATAAAAAGAAGTCAATCCCAGCTTCTGAATTTCACCTGAGCAGCAGGGCAGGTGGGGAACGCTGTCCAAGCCTTCCAGAGGGGCACTGGAGCAACAGCTCCACGTGGATCTCTGCAGTGCCAGGAGGCCCTGGGAGGCTCCAGCATGGCAAAGCAGGAATTAAAATTAAATAAAAAGAAGTCAATCCCAGCTTCTGAATTTCACCTGAGCAGCAGGGCAGGTGGGGAACGCTGCCCAAGCCATCCAGAGGGGCACTGGAGCAGCAGCTCCATTTGGATCTCTGCAGTGCCAGGAGGCCCTGGGAGGCTCCAGCATGGCAAAGCAGGAATTACATTACATTTAAAGTTAAATTACAGTTAAAAGAAGTCAGTCCCAGCTTCTGAATTTCACCTGAGCAGCAGGGCAGGTGGGGAGTGCTGTCCAAGCCTCCCAGAGGGGCACTGGAGCAGCAGCTCCATTTGGATCTCTGCAGTGCCAGGAGGCCCTGGGAGGCTCCAGCATGGCAAAGCAGGAATTCATTTAAAGTTAAAGTTAAATTACAATTAAAAGAAGTCAATCTGAGCTTCTGAATTTCACCTGAGCATCAGGCAGGTGGGGAGTGCTGCCCAAGCCATCCAGAGGGGCACTGGAGCAGCAGCTCCACGTGGATCTCTGCAGTGCCAGGAGGCCCTGGGAGGCTCTGGCATGGCAAAGCAGGATTAAATTAAAGTTAAATTACAATTAAAAGAAGTCAATCCCAGCTTCTGAATTTCACCTGAGCATCAGGCAGGTGGGGAGCGCTGCCCAAGCCACGGGTGCTTTCTCTCCAGCCCTTCCCAGCTGCTGTGACGATCCCACAAACGGCATCACCTCCTCCTCCTCCTCCTCCACGCCTCCCATTGAGAAACCCATCCCGCCTCTCCCTCGCCACCTCCGGCCCCGGCGCACTCGGCCGTGCAGCATCCCTGGCCCGAGGCCACGTTAATTTTCTCCTTGACAGCACAGGGACACAATCCTGCCTGAAATGAGCTGCTGGCAGCGAGCAGGGAGCATCCAGAGCCCTCGGAAAAGGTGTGGATGGAAGAGCTCGGGAGGGGAATTCAATCCCGACCCCTCCTGCCCGAACAAGCAGCTTCTGCAGGGAGATAAGGCCGCGCTGCTGTGGGTCCAAGGCAAGGCAAGGCTGCCAGCACAAACAGATAAGGCTGGCACACGTCACAGCAGCCCAGGAAGATGGGCTGGGGCAGAGCAGGCTGTTTGCAGAGTGGATTTTAGGGCTGGGAATGTCATTGGCAAGGCTCAGTGAGTCGCTGCTTTCCCAGTCCTCACCCTCGGAGCAGCCCCAGCTCATCCCAGGTTTTGGGTCACTGAGTCAGGGACAATCACAGTCACACAATGGTCTGGGTGGGAAGAGACCTCAAAGATTCTCTGGTTTCAACCCTTTCCATGGGCAGGGACACTTCCCACCATCCCAGGTTGCTCCAGGGCCTGTCCAACCTGGCCTTGGACACTTCAGGGATGGGGCAGCCTGGGGCCTCCCCACCCTCACAGCCAAGAATTCCTTCCCAATATCCCACCCAAATCTCCCCTTTTCCACTTGGAAGCCATTCCCTGGGTCCTGTCCTTCCATCCCTTGGCCCAAGTGCCTCTCCAGCTCTCCTGGAGCCTCTTTAGGCTCTGGAAGGGGCTCTGAGGTCTCCTTGGATCCTTTTCCTCTCCAGGTGAGCACCCCCAGCATTCCCAGCCTGGCTCCAGAGCAGAGGGCTCCAGCCTTGGAGCTGCTCCGTGGCCTCCTCTGGCCTCTCTCCAGCAGCTCCACATCCTCCTGCTGTTGGAATTCTGGAGCTGGAGGCAGCTCTTCAGGTGGAGTCTCACCTGAGGGGGCAGAGGGGCAGAATCCCCCCTTCCCTGCTGCCCAGGCTGTGGGATCAGCCCAGGACAACCCAGGTTTGGAGACGGTAACCTTGGGAAATTCCCGAGCCAGGAGGAGATTTCTCCTTTAAAAAACCCCCAGCACGAGGTGTCACACACACAGAAACAAAGCAGCCATCCCACTGGCAGGACAGGCTGTGGGTTTGGCACGAGCCCAACGCTCCTCACAAAGAGGAGCAGGAGATTTAGGAGCTGGCAAAGCTCAAGAGCCAGCGGCACAAAGCGGGGCCGGCACGTGGGGATCCCACACTCCGTGTGCCACAGCCACTCAGGATCACCCAGCTGACCTCCAGGTCTTCCAGAGGCCACCAAAGCCTGCCAGGAATGCCAAACCAGTGTCCCTCAAAAAAACCCAAAAAAAACCCACAAAGGTACCAGGCTTGTAATTTTACTGCTGGGATGCTCCGAGGGATTGCAAAGCTCTGGATCCCCCAGGACAAAGAGAACCCCCAGAACCAGAGGGTGACATCACAACAGTTCTGCTCAGAGGCAGCACAAAGGCTGGAATTTGTGGAAGCACATCCAGTCAGCAGCTTGTGTTACCCAGAAATTGCAGAATTTCACAGTTTGTCCCTCCTTTTGACACTCCCATCACTGGTGCTGTTGTAAAGAAACAGCAGGAAGTCTTTGCTCCAGGATTGGGGTCAGACGGGGCTAATTATGGCATGTCAAGCTTCAAAGTCAAAATAATGAGCAGAGGACACATCAAGGAGAGGACAGGAAAGGTTTTACCAGAGGACTGTCCTTTATCCACCTTCAGCCTGTGATTATTCCTCTCCCCAGCTCGAGGTGCAGCAGAACAAGCAGGAGAATTTCATGGAAAGGGATGGGAAGAGAAGTTTATCAGTTGCTGCAGGCAGGAAAATCCCTGGAGGGCTCTACTATCACTCTACTCTGACTCTACAAGTCCTTGGGCAACAAATGGCTGGAGGATGAGATGTTTGTGTGGTTACTCCGGGTTTATTCCCTCAGCAGTGCAGTTTCCAGCCTCAAAATCCCATCCCAAACAGACACAGAGCTGCAGTTGGAATGGTGAAAGGGAAAAGCTTTGTCAGGGATTGGAGCAGCAAAGGGAGAGAAAAGCCTGAGCACAAAAATCAAGGCCAGAAAGGAAGAGGGGATTCTAAATTCAACAAGGTTATAAGCTCATCCTGTAACACCAAAATCACAATTCCTTTTATTTTCAATGCCTAAGGACCTGTGGACATCAGAAATCGTTTCAGTGTCATTTGGGTTTGGGGAGGGTTTCTGAAAAAAAAAAAAAAAAGGGAAAAGAGATGCAAATTCCGAGCAGGTATAAGCGAAAGTGCAAAAAACAAAGCAACCCCAAAACCACGCAGCAGGCCACAAAAACCCGACAGAAAAAGGCGGAGAGAACACAGAGGCAATTACAAAGGCTGGCAAATGGAAAAACAGACATTGCAGAGCAGGCCTCCCCAGAGCTGGGAATAATGGAGTGATGCCTCCAGGGTCTCCCATTCAGCCAGCCCAGGCGGAATGCTAATCCAGTGCTCCCATCAGCGGAGTAAAAGGCACCACTCAAGCAGAAAATTACCTTAAATGAGCAACGACTCCTCCATAAACAAACCCCTGGCTTTCTGCTTTGCTCTGGGATTTCACTGAGGGGCCACAGCACCTCCTTCCTCCTGCTAAAGGCAAACGGGCCGCAGGTCCAGCTCCTGACTGGGAATATTCTGGGAATATTAGTGAAATGGCTGGATATGAGGCTGAGGTTTTTTTGGGGGGGTAGGATGGACTTTGCAATCTCAGCATCCAGGGATAACAACATCCAGGGATAAAAACACTCAGGATAACAACATGCAGGGATAAAAACACCAAGGATAACAAAATCCAGGGATGAAAACACCAAGGATAACAACATCCAGGATAACAACACCCAGGGATAAAAACACCCAGGATAACAACATCTAGGGATGAAAACACCAGGGATAACAACATCCAGGGAAAAAGCATCCAGGGATAACAATATCCAGGATAACAACATCCAGGGATAAAAACACCCAGGATAACAACATCCAGGGATAAAAACATCCAGGATAACAACATCCAGGGATAAAAACACCCGGGATAACAAGATCCAGGGAAAAAGCATCCAGGGATAACAACATCTGGGGAAAAAGCATCCAGGGATAACAATATCCAGGATAACAACATCCAGGGATAAAAACACCCAGGATAACAACATGCAGGGATAAAAACACCAAGGATAACAAAATCCAGGGATGAAAACACCAAGGATAACAACATCCAGGATAACAACACCCAGGGATAAAAACACCCAGGATAATAAAATCCAGGGATAAAAACACTCAGGATAACAAGATCCAGGGAAAAAGCATCCAGGGATAACAATATCCAGGATAACAAAATCCAGGGATAAAAACACTCAGAATAACAGCACCCAGGGATAACAATATCCAGGGATAACAATATTCAGGATAACAGCACCCAGGGATAACAGCACCCAGGATAACAGCACCCAGGGATATCCAGGGATAACAGCACCCAGGGATAACAGCACCCAGGGATAACAGCACCCAGGATAACAGCACCCAGGGATAACAGCACCCAGGATAACAGTCCTCTTAAATCTTTCTGCATTTTTTCCCCCCTTTTTTCTCCCTAAATTCAAGAACTGGAAGAGCAAAGAGGCTCGGGAGTGCAGCCCAACCTGTTTATTCCAAGGACAGCAGGGAGAACAAAATGCTTTGGGAAGAATCTGCTGGGAAACTCTGGGTTTTTTCCTCCCTAGAAGCACAGGGAATTCATCCTTTGGATGTGCTTTTCCAGGGAAATCTCTGCTGGCTGTCCCATGAATCCCCCTGATCCTGCCCCTGCTCTGGGAGGTGCAGAATGATTCCCAAATTTCAGGGAGGAACCTTTGGAGATGGACAAAGCCCACTGGACATGAACCTGCCTGAAGCCAGGAGTTTGGATTGCAAACTGGCAGGGAAATTTGGGTTCTAAACACAAAAATCTTCATGCTCAGAGCTTTGAGAACAAACTTTAAACCCTTAAAAATGGGTGCAGCCTCAAAAAATGAGGATTCCCACCTGTGGGCAGGGCAAGGACAGTGCCACTCCCAGAGGAAGATTCCCAAGGAAGAAAAGAGCATTTCTTTCTAAACCCCTGGAAACTGCTCTTGCTCACAGCTCTGATTCAACCCCACTTGTGCTGCTGGATTTTACAATCCCCAGCAGGGAAATCACCTTCGTTTCATCATTAATCTGATTGCCAAATACTTCCTACCCAATCTTATTTCAGAAGTTGTGGGGTTTTTTTTTTTTTTTTGGTTGTTGTTTGGGTTTTATAAATTAGGGATGCTCTGGGTTGAGAATGGGGAAAAAAAGGAAGAAGCAGGAAGGATTCCCTAAATTCTCAACTGCTGTTCAGCAGATTTTGTGTGAGCTTTGCCTTGATATAAATATATATAATATTAATATATGTCTAAAAGCTTCCTGCCAGGACATTTTTACAGAATCCTGGCTTGTGTAGGAGTGTCCTTGCTTAAATATTCCTGCTCCTTCCTGCACAGAAATCCCAGTTCACACAGTACCAAGCCTGTTTTCAAAGCTGTCACATTATTAAACTCCAGAATTGAAGCCCATTATGAACCAGGGGATTCAGCAGCTACTCCACAGCACCAATCCCTACTCCAGGTTTACCCTTGGCTTCTTCCAACGCCCCCTTAATGAATTTCTTTTCCAAAGGCCATCAATCTGGAGCAGCCAAACATCAGCGAGTCAATTCATTAACTCTCCCCTATTTCCACTTATCTTGGGCCACTTCTTTGCTCAGGAATATCCTGGGAGATTGGCATTTCTAAAAATAAACCAGGGCTGGCAGCAAAAAACTCCAGGGAGCCCTCCCAGACCCCATCAATCCTTGGAGTCTCCTCTTCCATGAGTTCCCTGGGAATCAGCATCCCAAAGGCTCTGATTGCTCCAGTGATTTATTCCTTCCAGGGTGGCCAAGGGCTGTTTACACGAGGAAATGAGGCTACTTGAGGGTGCCCTGGAAGTTTAGCTGTGATTTATGAGCCAGCTCAGCTTCTCTCCCTGAGCATTCCTGGTTTGCAGGTGAATTTAACACCGTGTGATGCACTTGGGTTGGTGAATTCTGAGCTTCTTTTTCCTCCCCCGTTGGAAAAGGAGCAGGAAGAGAAGCCCAGTGTCCTCCAGCACATGAAGCAGGGCGTCCCAAATAGGGGAGAGGAGTCACCCACTGTAATGAACAATTCCAGACCCCAAACAAAAAAAGTGGAATGAGTTTAATTCCTCCTTGGGACCGCAGAATGTTCAGCAGGAAAACACTGGGATCAGTCAGCCCAACCTTACTGTGGTCCTGCTGATCTTAACCAATCATGGATTACTCACTTGCTTCCCATTCCCACGTTTGGATGGAGGGATTTTCACAGCATTTCCTGAGCAGGAATATGGAAATGCTGGAATGTGGGGGATGGAGCTCAGCCCTCCCTGGAGCCACCAGCAGGGACAGCCCCCAGCACCCGACCTGAGCAAGGGACAACTGCAGGCAAGTGGAATTATCTTTAAATAAGAGGATGGACAAGGTGCTGAGTGGGAAAGAAGCAAGAGGAGGGGAAAGGCTCTGCCTGAAATGCTCCAGAGACAAAAGGAGAATGGGCTCTGGCAGCTCTGCCAGGGAGGGAAGAGATTCCAAGGGACACAGATGCCAGGAAATGTCCAGCACCAGGAGGATTTTCCCTTCTTTTCCATCACTGTGCTGCCCATTTTGGAGGTACAGACTTCCACCCAAATTCACCTCCCTCTGGATTGAGGAAAATGCACTTCCAAAGCAGCTCCAAGCCAAGGCCGTGGGGAATCACCGGCCAGAGACTCCTGGGCCTCTCTGGACTTATCCCAAATTCATTCCCTGAAGGTGAGTGGGCTCCCACCACCTGAGTTTTAAAGATCACCTTGTCCAGCTCCTCAAAAATGATGATTTCTGCTCATTTCCCTCAGAGCTGAACTCCAACTGCTTTTAGAGATGAGTCCCAACCTTCAATCAAAACCAAAACCCACTCCACGCTGCCCTGCCCTAAAAATCCATGTTTTTCCTGTTGAAGAGATCATTTTGTGTTGGAGATGTAACTTTGCAATGGGCTCCCAAATGAAAAAAACCTATTTCAGACCAAAAATTTCACCCTCCAACAGAGAAAGAACTCCTGGCTGCGTTTTTATTTCAGATAAAACCTCCAGGAGGACTGAAATTCAGCATCTCCAAGGAAACAGCTGGAAAACTTGTGGTCTTTGAGGATGCTCTGGGATTGCGCACTCAAAGGGAAACTGCAGGATGTTGTCCTGTGCACTCCAGGGATACCAATGTGGAATTCCCAATTTAAACTGGCACCACACAGCAGCAGGAGGGAAACAGGACTGGCAGGAAGAATCCTGGAATGGTTTGGGTGGGAAGAGACTTTAAAATCATCCCATTCCATCCCATTTCCACTCTCCCAGGTTGCTCCAGCCTGGCATGGGACACTTCCAGGGATGGGGCAGCCACAGCTTTTCTGGGATCAGTGTCTGAATCAAACAAGGAATGGGGAATCCAGAGAATTATCTGGGGGAATCTGGCTCCTCCTGCACATTGTCCCCACTCCCAAGGACTTGTAGGGATGACCCAGCAATATCCAGGGACATTGCAGAGGGAAGCTGTTCAGCAGCTTGGATCCAGGTTGTGGATTTCTGCTTTTTTTGTTTTTTTTTTCCCCACAAGTTCTGCATTCCATCTCTTCTGTATAATCTGTATTCTATGCTAATCCACATTATCTGTCATCCAGAGGGTGTTGGGGCACTGCAACAGCTCCCCTGGGAATGGGCACAGCCCCAGGCTGCTCCAGGAGAGTTTGGACAACAGGCACAGGGTGGGATTGCTGGATCCCTCCAACTCTTCATATTCCATGGTTCCAAACACCTGGAACAGCTTTCTTTGGCTCCACAGCTCCCAAAATGAGACCAATCCAGACACACAGGTTGTCTCTTTGAGGAGCTGGTGACACCCAGTGCACCAGAAGGGGCTGCATCCCTTTGTCACAGAGCTCCCTCCTCCAGG
The DNA here is from genome assembly GCA_013398175.1 of Climacteris rufus. Lineage (NCBI taxonomy): Eukaryota > Metazoa > Chordata > Aves > Passeriformes > Climacteridae > Climacteris > Climacteris rufus. The sequence goes on from VZRZ01007582.1 coordinate 66,461, forward strand.
ATAATGCCTGGTGCATCCTAAAAATTCCATTGTCCCACAAATTATGGCATCTGAAGTGGAGGCTGGCAGTTTTCCAGCCTCAGAAGCTCTGGGAAGCAGCTGCCCCAGGACAAGAGGCTGTGCTGAGGGTCAGGAATGGGGTGTGGGGCAGGAAAAGTCCCCTGCTCACACAATCCTTGCTTTGTCTGGATGCACCTCCCATGGGATTTGACTCCAGGATGAAGGAATTGGTGCTGATCCTTTCTGCCTGAGCTGAGGAGTGCTCCCAGCAGTGCTGCTGCTTGCACTGGGTTTATTTTCAGATTAAGATAAATACATCTTAAAAAGAAAAAAAAATAAAGGGATAAAGCAAAGGTACCTGAAATGACAGCAATTTTCCATGACCCGTGCTCCTCCTTGGCTATTCTTTCTGCCTCCTCCATCAGTAACATCCCAAATCCCTGCAATGGCAGAAGCAACAGGAAGAAAAGATAAGTTCTGTAAAAAACAGAAGCTGTGAGCAAGGTCAGAATGTAAACATCAGCTCCAAAAGATGTGGATTTTTGGCACAGGAATGATCCTGGGATCAGGAATGCAGCTTGGATGTTGCAGGCTTGGGAAGGGGGTGATCAACACTAAACTGCAGCTTCCTCAGGGAATGTTTTTTCTCATCATGGAATTCTTCACTGGTAGTTCCAGTGTCTGACTGCTTCTCCAAGGCAGGAATGGGATGGAGTTAAATCCACTGATGGAAAATCACCCTGGAATTTTAAACTGAACCTTCCCACTGCCAGAGGGCAGGGCTGGATGGGATATTGGGAAGGAATTGTTCCCTGGGAGGGTGGGCAGGCCCTGGAATGGAATTCCCAGAGAAGCTGTGGCTGCCCCATCCCTGGATGTCCAAGGAAGGGTTGGATGGGGCTTGGAGCAACCTGGGATGGTGGGAGGTGTCCCTGCCAATGGCAGGGATGGAATAGGATGAGTTTCCAAGTTCCTTCCCATCCAAACCAGTCTGGGATCCCCTGGAGCTGCTGGGATGGCTCCAGGCTGGGGTTCTCAGTTCCCCAGCACACAAATCCCACGGGATGCAGCTCCAAGGGATTAAAGCAAAACCCTGAGCTCCAGGGAGAACTTGGAGCCCCTTCCAGAGCCTAAAAGGGCTCCAGAAGAGCTGGAAAGGAACCTGGGACATGGGATGGGGGGTGCAGGACACAGGGAAAGGCTTCCCACTGCCAGAGGGCAGGGTTGGATGGGATTTTGGGAAGGAATTATTGGCTGTGAGGGTGGGGAGGGGCTGGGATGGAATTCCCAGAGAAGCTGTGGCTGCTCCATCCCTGAATGTCCAAGGCCAGGCTGGATGGGCTTGGAGCACCCTGGGATGGTGGGAGGTGTCCCTGCCCATGGCAGGGGTGGGAATAGATGGGATTTAAGTCCCTTCCCACCCAAACCATTTTGGGATTACCCAAATTCCTGTAGCACCTCGCTGCCTTTATTCCCAAGCCCTGCAGGGTCAGGAGCTGTGTCCATGCTCATTCCAGGATAGATTATCCTGACAGGCCCTGGCAGGACTGACAGGAGACCCTGGGCTGGGCTCAAGCTCCACTCCCCCAGCTCCCAGGAGATGCCAAATCCCAGGGAGCTGCAGCAGGACACGTGAATATCCCAGAGCAGATCCACTCCTCTGTTTCTGGTGGGAAACCTCACACAGCAGGAGAGCTACAAAAAAAAAAGGGGAAGAGCCTTTCCACACAACTTTGTTATCCCATCTATCTGGGAATAATTGATGGGGTTAATTCCCTCCTCAGCATCAGGATGCAGGAAGGATGGTGGGCTCTTCCCTCGGTGGGGCTGTGGTGATGCTGAAGCAGATGGGATTTCATTCCCCCCCCCAAAAAAAATAAAATGGAACACTCCCAGGCATTTTTAAGGAAAACACAGAAATGTTCATTCCCAAATGTCCTTCCAACCAGGAATTCTCTGATTATTGAACACTGATTATTCCAAAGGAACACGAGTGCCATTTGGATTTTCAATTTGCAGTTATTTCGATGTTGACCTTTTCTCTGTCAGTTTTCCCTTTTTTTTTTTTTTGTTTTCATTTTTTTCAAATTTATTTTCTTTCCAATACTTAAGATGACCACTTTTTTCTTATTCAATTTTTAACTGTTGGTGATTTGAGAGTGGAAACAGCCACTTCATTTTCTGCATTTCCTCCAGCCACTACCTGAGGCCGCAGCACCGAGCAAAACTGAATGCAAATACTCAGGCAAAGATTAATCCGTCCAAGGAAGTTAATTTAAAACATCAGCCCTGAGCACTTCTGGCAAGGAGGACAAAGTGATTGCTTTTTAAAAAGCTCAGTCTAAAAGGTTCAGAACCGACCAGGGCATGATTTAATTCATCTTTTTGCTCGGCACAAGCCTCAGCTTGTTACACACAGCAGCAGGAAAAGGTGATATTTTCATACAAGGAATGAGAAACAGCTTTAACTCCACTCTTCCCGTGGTTCCAGGGATGTGTGGAACAATCTGTGCAGCTCAAAACTCTCTGACCCAACTGGATTTTGCTCACCAGCCTCACCAAATCCCTCCCAGAATTCCAGAAATGTTTGGGTGGGAAGGGACGTTGAAGATGATGAAGTTTCAGCCCTGACTCCTTCCACTATCCCAGGCTGCTCCAAGCCCTGTCCAACCTTTCCTTGGGCACTCCCAGGGATGCAGGAGCAGCCACAGCTTCTCTGGGAATTCCAGCCCAGCCGGGAATTCCTTCCCAAGCTCCCAGCCCACTCTCCCCTTTCCCAGTCTGAAGCCATTCCCTGTGTCCTGTCCCTCCAGCCCTTGGCCCAAGTCCCTCTCCAGCTCTCCCAGAGCCCCTTTAGGATCTGGAAGGGGCTCCAAGGTTTCCCTGGAGCTCAGGGTTTTGTTTTCACCCTTTGGAGCTGCATCCCACAGGATTTCTCAGCTGAGAAACCGAGAACCCCAACCTGGAGCCATCCCAGCAGCTCCAGAGGATCCCACACTGGATTGATTCCCTGGGAAGGGACCTCAAATCCCATCCAGTGCCACCCCTGCCAAGGCAGGGACACCTCCCACCATCCCAGGCTGCTCGAAGCCCTGTCCAACCTTTCCTTGGACACTCCCAGGGATGGAGCGGCCTCTCCAGGCACTTCTGTCTTGGGAGGAGGAATCCATTGCACAAAACTGGAAGAGAACTGGGTAGCACCCCAGGAACTCTCGCCTTCCCAGATGTAATTATTGCAGGCTCCAGAAGTGAAACTCCTCCATTGAACAGGAATTAATTAAGGCAGGAAATGAAAAGGCACAAAGGATGTCAGATTAGCACAGCAGACAGGAGCTCGTGTTGTGTGGGAATGAAACAGCATCCAGAGCATCCAGACAAGGCTTTTTTATTTTTTTGACAATCTCAGAGCTGCTGCAATTGCTCAGACACGATCCCATTGGAAAAAAAACCTGGAAGCAACACAACCCCAACCAGAAGCAGCTCAAACTCCACCCTGTTTCTCCCACAACTCCGAGGAACCGCGGGAATACCGACCGATAAATAAAATCATCCCCGACTCTCCCTGAGCAGCGAGGCAACGAGGGGAGGGCGAGAAGAAGGCAGGGAGGGAAGGTTTGGAAGGTCAGGAAGTACCTGGTGCTGGAATTTGGAGGGATCCCTGCTGCTGACGGGGACCACGCTGCCGTAGACGTGCAGCTCCCTGACGACGGAGACGCCGCCGCGGAGCTCGGCGCGGAAGGAGAGCTCGGAGCAGCGGCGCAGGCGCAGCAGCCCCACCAGGATGTCCTGCTCCGGGTCCTCGTAGGACAGGAAGGTCTCCCAGCCACCATTGGCCACGTAATCCCTCCTGACCAACTCCACCTGCAGCCAAATCGGGGGCAGAGGTGGTGGGGGAAAGGAGGGAAGAAGGGGAATTGGTTTAAAAATGTTGGCGGGATGCGGTGAGGGGAGCGAGGTCGTGGGTCTGTAAATGGGGGTCACAGCAAGCTGGGAGTAATGGCCTAAAGGGGACTGAATTCCAGGTGGGAATGCCACTGCTGGGATCTCACCTCTGACACAGAATCATGGAATGGTTTGGGTGGGAAGGGATCTGAAAGATCATCCCATCCCATCCCATCCCATCCCATCCCATGGATCCCATCCCATGGATCCCATCCCATCCCATGGATCCCATCCCATGGATCCCATCCCATGGATCCCATCCCATCCCATC
>VZRZ01007582.1:72825-132689 GCA_013398175.1 Climacteris rufus
CCAGGATGTACAAACCCCATCACAAAACTTCCAGGGACTCCCAGGATGTACAAACCCCTCAGAGAACTTTCAGGGACTCCCAGGATGCACAAACCCCTCAGAGAACTTTCAGGGACTCCCAGGATGCACAAAACTTTTTCCTTCTGGGATTCTGCTACAAATGGGGTAAAAGCCACCCTGAATCACCCCCTGGTTGGTGCAGACACTCCCAGAATTATCAGGGAATCCCAGACAGGTTTGGGTGAGAAGGGACCCCAAATTTCATCCCATTCCAGACCCTTCCATGGGCAAGGACACCTCCCACTACCCCAGGCTGCTCCAAGCCCCATCCATCCTGGCCTTGGACACTTCCAGGTCAGTCCCTTGTCCCTAAACCTGGCTAAGAACACCCAGAGTGGTTCACCTCTCCCCTATGAAATCCTATTAAATGTTTGGTGTGTCTATTTTACACCTATTTTGACAAACAAATGGCAAACCCAGCAGCAGATTAAACCTTTTAAACCTCAACCAGCTAGTCCCAGCTTAAAAAAGTGCTTTATTCCTTGGAAAGCTCTGTACTGAGCTCATGATGTGGATAAAAAGCCCAAATTTCAGCTTTACACTCCCAGCTTCACCACTAATGCAGGTTCAGATCCTTTACAGAGCTGTCATTGCCCCTCAAAATCCTGTCACTCCAACGTCTCTCTGCAGCAACAATTCATTTTTGAGGCTCTTCTGTAGCAGCTTTAACCACCCTGAGCACAAGCAAACACCTTCCCCTGCTCCTGACTGAACAGGCAGCCTGCAGACAGCTCTGTAAATAACCAGCCAGGAAAACGACTTCAAATTGCCTTTTAAAAAAGCAGATTTTAGAGCAGACTGATACAAAAAAAAAACCATCCAAAAAAATCCTTCCTCTCATAGAGTGTCATTAATCAGAGCAAGTGATTAATTGAGATGTGACTCGAGCCTCTCTTATCAGAGGGGATGTTGTTTGTTTGTTTGTTTACAAAGCCAAAACAAACATCACACCTTGTCAGCAGCCTGAAGAACAGGGGGAAATGCTCCCAACCTTCAGAGGATTTCCTCCTGCTGCCTGTCAGGATGAATTGTGCTCCCAACTCTGCAAATCCACCCTGCTGCCACTCACCCAGAGGAGTTGAACAAAGGGGATGTTGCTTTGAAAGGCCTGTGAGGAGCTCTTTGCTCACTGCTCCCCTCCCCAAATTTACAATTTAAATCAGATTAGCTGGGAGGAGACACACAATAAAGTCTGGGCAGCCTCAGCTCCTGCAGGAATCTGGGAAGAACAGGACAATTTCTTTGGAATTTCTCATGCATTTCTCTGTTCCATCCAGTTCTACAAACAGGGAGTGTTTTGCTCCGTCTGATTTCTCATGATGGCAAGAAAAAGGGAGAATCCAACTCCCTGGAACCTCTGGCAAAGCATCTTCCAGCTGCTGAAGTCAGGGAATATTCCCTCTGCTCACCTCTGGCACCAACTCAGAGCCTGAAGAGCCTGTAGAGCTTCCAAAACAGGAGAGGAGCTTTCTCAGGAACCTCCCTGTGCTGACACATCCTGACCTGTGGCTCCATTTAGGAAGTGGACACAGGAGGGGAGGGTATGGAAGTGCCACCCTGCTCCAGCTTTCTGCCACGAATTCAAGAATTCCTGCTAGAAATTCAAGAATTCCTGCAAGAAACTCAAGAATTCCTGCTAGAAACTCAAGAATTCCTGCTAGAAACTCAAGAATTCCTGCAAGAAACTCAAGAATTCCTGCTAGAAACTCAAGAATTCCTGCTAGAAACGCAAGAATTCCTGCTAGAAACTCTAGAATTCCTGCTTGGAAGTAAATGGGCAAACTTCAGGATCACTGCAGCCCTCCCTTACCATCAGCAAAGGAACAGGAAGGGAATATTCTGAGGATGTGTGACCATGGCCTGTGTGCTCTGAGGAATCCCAATTCCTCCTGGAATTCCTTTATGGAAGGATGGATCCCTCCCTGGACCTCCAGGGAGCTGGAAAATTACTTTAGATGCTCTTTACTGGCTGATCTTTGAGATCCCTTCCAACCCAAAGCATTCCAAGATTCTGTGATTTCCTAAATTGGATGCTCCAAGTTCAGCAGTGACCATTTTTCCTTTCTTTTTGTGGATTGTTTTAGGATTTGAGGGAGGAAAAGCACAGCAAGTGTGCCCTGTGCTAAAGGAATATACTCACATATAAATATATATTTAAGCAGCCACTGTTTGCCTGTAGAAATATGGAAATTCACCCCCAAAAAGCTCTAAACTCACCTTGCTGAGCACTAATTCCTGTTTGCAACGAGCACAAGGGATTTCCCAAACCCAGATTTTAATGAGGAGGAGCAAAGGGAAGGCAGATCTTTTGTTATGGCACTGCCAAAACCCAACCAAGCAGTGGCTGCAGTTGGTTTATTGAATTTCCAAACAAAAACCCAAACAAAACCCACCCAGAGCTGCAGCAGAAACCAATGGAAAACTGGATCCAGCTCCAAAGGCAAAGCACGGAGTGGGATGTGCAACAAATGGCTCCTGGCACCTCCAGACTGAACACAGCAAATAAATTTTGTCTGGAAAAAGCTCCAGGGGGAAAAAAAAAAAGAGAAATCCTTACCTGATACGGCCTGACTTTGTGGTGAATTTCCTGAATTCCAACCTCTCTCGTCCTCACATCGCGGCACTGGGGAAAGGGAAGCACAGAGGAGAGGAACATGAAGCTCTGAGGGAATTCCAGGCCATTATTGGCTTCAAAACTCCACTGGAGGAGCTGCAGGGATGAAATTCCAATGGGAAGCCTCCAAAAAGGAAACTGCTCATTGATTCATCCCTAATCCACCCAGGAGAGAGGTCAGAATGCTGAAGGGAAAGTTGGGAAAAATCAAATCCACTCCTGAGGAGAAGAAGCCTTGGATTCCCAGCCTGCAGAGGCCAAGGCAACATCCATGAAAAAACAGCAGAGGGAAAAAAACTTTGGCACAACCCTGCCTTGGGAAGGTGGGACTTTGGCAAAATCATCTTTAAATAGACAGATTTGGGATCTCAGCAACCTTTTTCTTGTTTCTCAAGGAGAACTGCTGCCAAAGTCCTCCCAAAAATCCCAAAGTGAAGCTAAAGGAGACCCAGAGAGCACTGCCAAGGCTGGGGATGAACCCTGGAGAGGACAGAGCCAAAGGAAATCTTCCCTCCCTTGGAAGTCACACAGGGCAGGAGATGCAGCTCCAAGCTCAGTGATTGGGTCCTGACTTCCCCAGATTTTGGTGTTCTTCAGCAAAATCCATGAGATTTGAATCATCTGGTGCTTGGTCATACAAGAAAATGCTCCCCTTGTGACAGTGTGAGAATTCCTGCTGGGGGAGACTCTTCATTCCTGGCTTCTTGGATTTACTGGGAAGTCCAGGGCTGAGCTGAACCCAGTTTTAGTCAGGAAAATGCAGCCACAGGAGTTTTACCCAAAGCAGCTGAGTTCCAAGTGCTCATTTCATCCCCCAAGGGCTGCTGTGACTGCAGGGAAGGAACATAACCATGGAATTATGGAATCCCAGAATGGTTTGGATGAGGAGGGACCCTAAAGATCATCCTGTTCCAACACCAACACCTTCCCAGGCTGCTCCAAACCCCATCCAACCTGGCCTTGGGCACTCCCAGGGATGCAGGGGCAGCCACAGCTTCTCTGGGAATTCCATCCCAGCCCCTCCTCACCCTCCCAGGGAAAGATTCCTTCCCAATTTCCCATCTATCCCAGTCCTCTGTCCATTTAAAGCCATTAATAATCCCCACCAAGGGGTTAAAATTGCTGTAACAGCACCAACACCCGTGGATTTCCAAAAGCCAGACACTGAGGCAGGGAAAGAATGTGAGAAAATCCAATTCACACAGAGCAGCCACAGCTCCACCTCGTGCCCTGTCCTCCCTGGAATGCTTTTAAATTCCATTATCAGAGTAAAGCAAAGATCTCCCACACAGCAGACAGAAATGCGAGGTTTGTGTGCATTTTTTGGAGGGAAGCAGGAGAAAACCAGGCTTAAATGTTGTACCAGGATTGTAGAGAATCTCAGAACTGTCCAGGTTGGAAAAGCCTTCCAAGACCATCGAGTCCAAGTGCTCCCTCAGAACCCCCAAGGTTCTGATCCATGTCCCCCCAGATCCACAGGGATCTGAAATCCCTCCAGGGATGGGGACTCCACTACTGGGAACAGCCCTTTCCAGGCAGGAATTGTTCCCAGAATCCAACCAAACCTCCCCTGGCACAGCCTGAGGCCGTTCCCTCTCATCCCATCCCTGTTCCCTGGGAGCAGAGTTCCCCCCTGGCTGCCCCAGGGAATTCCAGAGAGGAAAAGGTCCCTCCAGAGCCTCCTTTTCTCCAGGCTGAGCCCCCCAGAAGTTTTCCAGCCCCTCTGTGCCAGCCTGGAGCACTCCATGGGGTTTTGGTGGCCCTCCCAGCACTGCCCTCATGCCATGGATCCTGTGCAGATCCCTCTGCAGATCCTTCCTGCCCTCCAGCAGATCCACAGCCCACCCAGCTCGGTGCCATCTCCAAAGTGACCCCAGATCCTCACCAGAAATATTGAACAGGGCCATTCCTGAGCCTGGGAACACCACAGTGCTGGAGGCAAACCCTCCTCTGCTTTGCAGCTCCCAGCTGCACAGAGAGCACAGAAAAAAGCAGAGGAACATCCACCCTTCCTTAAAAACCCCAGGCCTGAGGGAAGACCAGGAATTCTGGGATGCTGCTTTGAAATTCCAAGTCCCAGCTGTCTCTCTCCCCGTGGTTGGGAGTGCCTGGGTCCCTCCCACAGGAATCCTCCAGGAAAACTTCTCTCCAACAAGCACAGCCAGCCCTGGCATCACTGATCCTCATGCCCCAAACCTGCTCCTCACCAAAGCATTCCCCAAACAGGGATTCCAGAACTGCCAGAGCTCACTGTTCCTATTATTCCTGACCCTTACAAATCCCCTCCTTGCCTTGGCCTTTTCCTTTCCTTTTCCAAGCTGGGAATCAAGGAGAAAAAGCCTATTTATAGCTTTCTGCTGTGACACAAACACAGCAGCACCTCACACTCCAGGCTGTGCTGCAGCACGTTTCCAGCTCCCTGTCCCACCAGCTGCAGCATTTCTGCCTCACTAAATGAAAATCTATCATCAAATCTGTCATCATCCGCACAGCAGAGACATTTCCAGCTTGGCCTCTTCCAAAAACCAGCCTGGCAAGGCCTTTCATGGCTCAGCTGAGCCCTCCAGTGCTGTGGATCAGCTCTGCCTGGTCCTGGATGGCAAAGCCAGGGATGAGTCCAACTCCAAGCCCTGAAGATTTCAATGCCAAAGGTTCCCCTGCACCACAGAGGTTGCCTCCCCTGCCTGCTTTGGAAGTGGGATATCAGCAGGAAGGATGGAGCTCTCTGCCAAATCCTGCCTGGCTCCTACACAGACACTGGAATGATTTAAGGAGGAAGTGCAGGATATCATCTTAGGAGAGATTAAGTGGTGTGGAGAGCCCAGTTGGGAGGAAAACACTCTGGAATTGCTCTTTTGTAACTGCAAAATGCAAGAATGATCCGTGTTAAACACCAAAAGCAGAGCTCAGCAGCACAGAGTGAGGTGGGAATGCTGGCACACAGGGAATAACCAAGGAATTTCCAGCTGCTGGGTGCTCCAGGGCTGTACAGGCTCTGCAAGGAAAGGTGAGCTGGAAAGGAGGAGGGATAAATCACCATGGAAGAACTGTGGGGAGGATGTGCCCTGCCTCACCACCAGGGCACCCAAGCAGCTAAAAGTCCTTTGGAATAAAATCCTGGAATGGTTTGGGTGGGAAGGGATTTTAAAGCTCATCCCATTCCAACCCTGACAGCTCCCAGGCTGCTCCAAGCCCTGTCCAAGCTTTCCTTGGACACTCCCAGGGATGCAGGGGCAGCCACAGCTTCTCTGGGCAACCTCAGTAAGTCAAACATCCTCAAGAACCACGGGATTTGTGCCAGGCTTTGCTTGGGAAGTCGGAAAACCCCAAAAAGGAAGAACTTCGGCACAACTTGTCTTGGAAAAGCTGCAAACTGTGGCTGCTGAGCAAGTTGGGGAGGGAGGTTCCACGAGAGGAGGGTCAGAGGAGATGCAGGGACACTGGGAATGCCACCGTGGCTTTGCCATTCCAAGAAAAACCCGGGCACATTCCCTCCCTCTGGCTCCAAATCCCAGCTCAACCTCTCCCTCCTTCTCTCCACCCCCACTCCTGTTTTTATTTGACCTCAGAAATATCGAGAGTATCAAGCTGCTTTGTTTGTGCTGAGATCTCTCTTGCAGGGTTTTGTTTTCTGGGCTCAGACTCCAGAGCTTTTCTCCCAGTTGTTCAGGCAGGTAAATGTGTGCGTGGGAAAAAAGAAAGGAAGGAGATTTTTTTGTTTTTTGAGAGCAGGAATGAAAAAAGGAACCTTCCTGCCTTTCCCTCTGCTTCATTCTGCTAAAAAAAAATAAATGGAATATCACCAACCTGTTACCAAAAGCATTCAGGAACGGGGTGGAAGAGCTGAACTAAAAATCAGCCAAACAAAAGCAGCTTTTCACAGGCATCATTAAGGTGCTTTTTAGTCATTAAGTTGTTTTTTTTTCTTTTTTAAAAAAAAACCTTTTGCAGATCGTTGCAGCTCCTGCTGTGGCTTCATTTGCTCTGTTTTGGGTGGAACCATCAGCTCTCCCTCAGTAGATTTACCTGGGTGCCCAGATCTTTCATCCTGGCCAGGGCAAGCTCCCTCAGGTTCCCGTGCTCCACTCCAGAGCTCACCAAGGGCATGGGGATATCCCTGCAAAGGAGAGGAAAACCCAAACGTTTCAGCAGCTGAATTAGCAGAGAATTCCTCAGAAAAGCACATTTCAGTCACCCAAGCCCAGATCCCAAAGAGGAGAGCACAGAATTCATCTGAATTCCTCAGGTTTCAAGGCTTATTTGGAGTAAGAAATAAAACCCACGACTAAAAGCAGGAGAAAAATGAAAGTGAAAAGCTGCAGATTCTATTAGAATAAAAAAATCTGAATACAAAAGTTGGTTTTAACAATCCTGAGAAACAGGGTGGAATTTTGCTCTCAGTTCTTCACTTGGGAGTGTGGGGAAAAGAAAAAGGGATCATCCAGCAGAGGCTTCCCCTTGTCTGGGATCCCAATGTTTTTCATGGTGTTGGAAACCAGCAACTGGGAACCAGTTTTGGACTGAATCCCACCAGGAAAAACCCATCATTACATGAAATTAAACACCATTAAATTAAAACTTATTAACAGTGGGATTGCAAGTGAAAAAAATCCTGTTCAGAAAACGATTTACAGCAAAAAAGTCCTGCCAGGAAGGATTTTCCCTTTCCCATGGGGATGGAAATCCCAGGCTGCACATGCCAGGACTCCTTCCTTCACTTCTCCAAGGGAGGAACTACAAGGAAATTTGGAAGCAAACCCAGGTTTGGCCTCTGCAGTGCCTCCCAGGGCATTTTGTCCCACTGGAGATGAGGAAAGCAGCACCCCACTCTTTAGGGAAAGGAGCATTTCTGCATCTGGATCAAGCACATCCCAAACTCCACCCCAAAAGCACCAAACCCCTCCAGATTTCCTGCAGGGAAATCAGGATGAGAGAGGGAAAACTCAGGACATTGTACAACAGGTTGGTCTCCAACATTCCTTGGTGAGTTTTCCTCCTTTTCCTTGATCTCTGTGAGCACTCAGCTGCATAAAGAACAGGATAACACAAAAAAAAAAAACCACCCAGAGAAGGGGATGCTCAGGGAATTGCTGCTGTCATCAGCTCCATCCAGGCAGGCTCAGTGGAGATGGAAAACCATCTCATCCAGCATGAACTGATGGATCCACCCAGGTCCTTGTGGGCTTTCCTTCCCACCAGGAACAATTCCTGCTTTGGCCAGGAGCTGTGTAAAAGATAAAGGAGTTGAAGGCTCCTAAAACCTGATTCTTGTGCTGCTCCAGCCTTGCAGGGATGCTGGGAAGGGGGGAAAAAAGGATTTTTGCTTTGTTAAGAACAAAAATAAAGGCTGGAAAGGACTTTAAAGCTCATCCAGTGCCACCCTTGCCATGAGCAGGGACACCTTCCACCATCCCAGGTTGCTCCAAGCTGGTCTTGGGCACTTCCAGGGATGAGGAACCTGTGCCAGGGCCTCTCCACCCTCCCAGGGAGGAATTCCTTCCCAAAATCCCACCTCACCCTGCCCTCTGGCACTGCCCCTATTCCATGACTCCATGCTTTCCCTTTTCTTTTCTCTACAAAGCCAAAGGATCCATGGATCATTCCTGGCCTTTTCCACTCACATGCCAAGAATTTGAGGCAAAACACAATTCCTTAACCAGCTCCTTTATCCAGGGATTTCTGTGAGTAAATAAGACACTTCAGAGCCAACAAAACACCCTTCAAGGAGCTTCAATTAGGGGGAAAACAAGCACTTCATGTTGTGACTAAAGGACACTTGGATCCACAGTGATAATCTAGGGAATAAACCATTATGGAGCAGCTCCAAAAAGTCAGGCTGTGTGTATTTCCCCTAAAGGGAGACAGATAAAAAAACCCCTGACATCCTCCAGCCTCAGGTCTTTAGCTAAAATCAGGGTCAGCCAAGGAGGAGTCAGTGAAATCCTGCAAATAAAAGGCAGATTACAACACAGAGCCTCTCATCCACCTCCTGGGGAGCAAAGTGAATGAAAACAGAACGTGAAAAAGCAGCTTTTTTAGAAAGAGAAAGCCAAGAAAGAGGTTTTTCCATCCCCACTTCAGATGGGAGTATTGAATAAGCACCCTGTGAGCACCCACAGCAACTCCTGCCTCCAAGAGCCACCAGACAACATTGTAGCAGTGATTTTAGGACTTGTTAAAATGCTACATGAATCCAGGAATACAGGGGATTAAATGCTGACCTTATTCATAGGGAATTCTCCAGGAGCTTCAGCAAGGCCTGTTTAATCCCCTGTTTTCCAAGCATTTTGCATTCCTTGGGGCTCCTGTGAAGCAGCTCCCAGGGAAAACCTGGAGTCTGGCTCTCAGCTCTGCCTGGAGATGAGCTCTGGGTTGAGTAAGAGATTTGATTTCCTCCTCCCTGCACCTCCCCATCATCACAGTGACAGTAAAATCCATATAAAACACAGAGACACAGGGGGGAAAAAAAAACCTCTCCTGTCATTTCCCACCTCCTCCCACTCCACAGCACTGGGATGGTAATGAGGATCACAAATATTCAGGATAAATAGAGGATTAAAGATCTCTGACAGCTACAACACACCCTGGAAGACACCTTCTCCTGCAAGCAGTCATTTCAGTTTAATTAAGAAAACCCCATAATTCATAAAATCACTGAATTATTAAGGTTGGAAAAGACCTTTGAGATCAGCACCACCAGAATCACTAAACCACATCCTCAAGTGCCACATCCACAGGTTTTTTGGACACTCCCAGGGATGGGGCAGCCACAGCTTCTCTGGGCAACCTCTGCCAGGGCCTCCCCACCCTCCCAGGGAACAACAACTTCCCAATATTTAATCCTAATTTCTAATCTAAACCTTCTCTCAGCTGAAAGCCATTCCTCAAAGCAATGCAGGGAACAGCCCAGAGTGATTTAGAAACCTTGGCTTTGTTCATTCTTCTATTCCCAACTCACACAAGGGCACCAAAAGCAATTTAGGGCTGAGTAATAACTTTAGCACCAGCAAAGCCTTTTCCAGGCTTCCTTAGGAGAAGACCTAGGAAACTAGGTCTGGAAACTCCTGCCATCCTAAAGAATAAAAAAAATAAAAATTGGATTTAGAGCCAATGCTGTGGTGATGGTGCCATGAAAAAAAAGGGACACAGTGTCCAGAGCAGGAAGCTACTCTGGAATCTCAGCCCTGATGAAAAATTCCCAAATTCCTGCCTCATTCCATGCAAAGCTGCTTCTTCTTTTCTTCTTTTCTTCTCAATGATTTTTTGTATTTTCAAACCAATGCTCCTGTTTCTTGAAAGGTTATTTCTTAAAAGGTTCCCTGGAATGAGATGAGCTCCAAGGTGCCTTCCCACTCTGTGATTCCCTGATTTCCCTTCCCTCACAGATTCACATTTATGTCCGCATCAATCCTTGCAAACAGAGGCTGATAATTCCAAAGTTCACATAATTCCAAAGTTCATTTCCTTGAAGGCAGGGATTATTCCAGACAAAGTCTGGCTGGCTGCTGCAATACTTTCATCTCTAAAAGAGATTTATCCTAAAAAATGCTTTTCATGGCTGCATCCACCAGTGGCTTGGTCACATTCCAGACCAAGCCATTAAAACCTTTTTCTCCCCTGCTGTTTTCACAGCAAAAAATTTGCTGATTTACAGCAAAAATCCCTGAGTTTGATGTGAAACTTCCCTGAGCTCCATCTCATCCCCTCTCTCACTGCAGCATCACCACCAGAGGTGCATCCTCTCTTCCCATGCTCCTTCCCAGCCCTGCAGGGTTTCCTCAATGCCTTATTGGGTTTTTTGTGTCACTGTAAATCCATCTAATTTTGAGCAAGATTCGTTTTTAAGCTAATTTAGAAACTGCACTGCTACCCCTGAATCCTGATTTTCCTCACCAGAGCTTCCCAGATGTTGCTCTGCTCATCCCCCAGCCTCCCTTCTTATTATCAGGCAGATTGAGGAGATAACAGAAGAAAAATAATCCAAGGAAGAGCCCACACTGGACACTCCTAATGGATCTTTCATCCTGGGAGGTGAGTGCTGGAAATCCTGGAATCACCAAGACATCCATGAAAAGCCTGCAATGCCCACAGGGGAAAGAAGCCTCTACAGGCAAAAAAAAAATTACACAGCTCCTGCAAGAAATCCAGGGAGCTGCCCCCACAGCCAAGAGGGAATTATGAATTATCCAGGATCCACCCAGTGATCCATCAGGGAGCTGCAGGGGGAGGGGAAAGCGGTGCCTCCCGAAATTTCTGGGTGCTCTGGACAGCCACTTCCACCTCCACAGCTCCTCATCCTGCTTGGCCTTTCCCACCTGAATAAAGCCTGAAAGATGTGGAGGGAATTAATGATTAAAAGTGGGAGATCAGAAAAGGTTGAGTCGGGTTTGGTTGTAATTCAAAGAGGATTTCCTCCGAGAGCACGAAATCAAAGACAAGCAGAGAAAATTACCTCTGGACACGGTACACTCGTGTCCACGGGGGGACAAGGGCCAAAATTCTGGCCACCAGATCCACCAGGGTGCTGGGGGGGTAACTCTTGTACCTCCCAGTCTTCCAGAGCTCGTAGAGCCCCGTGCCACGGATCACCAGGGTGGGGTACAGCTTCATCCCATCGGGCCGGAACGCGGGGTTCTCGAAGAATTCCTGCCAAAGTAGGGGGAAAAAAAAGTCAATGAAGGCAAAACCCACGTTTCCTGAGGTGTTAGAGCCTCAGCACACTCATTTCCAGGTGGATTTTGTACCAGAGAGGTGGAAATATGTGCTGAGAATGGCTGGCTTGCGGTGGGTTGTGAGGGTTTATCAGTTTCTGATGTTTTTGGAAATGGAAAGAGGCTGTTGTAGGTTTAAAGAGAAGGCCACGGGAGGGGAAAAAAACAAAAAAATCCACATGACAACAGCACAAGTCAAATCTGTGCATTACTTAGATCTTTCAGCATGACTTCAATAGATATTGCACCGCTTATTGTCCCAGGCTCTGCTCAGAATTAGAACAATAGGAATGAGTGTGCTTATCTTCCATCTCAGCAGGCCACATTTAGAGATTAATCAACGTGTCGGGACACATCATTTGAATAGCAATGAAGAAAAACAGATTTATTCTCCACTGATGTTCCCAACGAGCCCAGGGAAGGGGAGGACAGAGTGTCTCTCTCATTTCTCTGCCTGAAGCCCACACAGGGAGCAGCAAATGGAGCGGCAGCGGTTTTGCTCCACGGCCCTCGTGTTGGTTTTTGTCACAGATTAAATGTTGCTGATGACAATTAAAATGGGATCATGACAGCAAAGGAACAATCAAATCAGAAGGCAGGCAAGGCACCCTGAGCCCAGCAACCATTAAATTGATTTAAGTGATGGCATGGCCTCATTGGAACAGAATCCACAGATCCTGGATTAGACACTGGATTTTTTACTGGATTGCACACTTGATATCCAGGGCATGATCCCTCTCCAGCGGGTATTCCCACAGGAATAACAAATCCAAGCTGGATAAGGAGAGGTAGTGGCTGTTGTGGCCTCACCAGTTGGCTGCTGCTCCCCCAGGGCTCTGCTGCAGTGCTTCACACGTTGTCATGGAATCCTGGAATGGTTTGGGATGGAAGGGACCTCAAATCCCATCTCACTCCAACCCTGACACCTCCCACCATCCCAGAGTGCTCCAAACCCCATCCAACCTGGCCTTGGACAGTCCCAAGGATCCAGGGGCAGCCACAGCTTCTCTGGGAATTCCATCCCAGCCCCTCCCCACACTCCCAGCCAGGAATTCCTTCCCAAAATCCCACCCAAATCTCCCCTTTCCCAAGGCTGGATCTGCCTCTAGGATGGGAAGAAGATCAAGGCAGGATCACAACAGCCCAGGTTGGTTTTGGCCTAAGCCAGGCCCAGCTCCAGCAGCTCCAGGCTGGAGCTTCCACCCTCCTGTGCAGCTCCAGGGACACACAGAGCCTGAGGCAGCTGGAAAATGAGAAGTTTTCCAGGCAGCTCAGCCTCCAGAGGCCTTCACACACAACCAGGGCACAACTGAGTCAGCCTAGGGGACAAAACAAGGTGTGGACCAAGGATAAAGGCATGGAATGACAGAAAAGCTGGAAAGGATCTCAAAGTTCATCCCATTCCACAGGCAGGGACAGCTCCCACTCTCCCAGGTTGCTCCAAGCCCCATCCAACCTGGCCTTGGACACTCCCAGGGATTCAGGGGCAGCTCCAAGGGTTCTGTTGGATTTATGGATCAGTTCAGTCACTGGGGGCTGTCAGAGAAGGTGGATGAGCTCTGCCTTTTCCTGATCCCTCTTCCCACTTTTTCTGTGCTGGCCCCTGATGAAGAAGAGGACAAACCAACTCCCTGCCCTCCTTTCAAAGCAGGGAGGTGATGTGGGGGTGTGATCCAAAGTCACATGAGGTAGTGGAGGGCCAGGAGAAGAATCCAGAGGCCTCTTGTCCTCAGCCAACCCCAAATGGGCTGAATTCCATCTTTTGTGGGTGGTTCATGGCAAACAAAGCCACTGCGGAAGAAGGAAGCAGGAGCTGATGTGTGGGGAGGGAAGGCATTCAGGTAAGGATGGGATGATGCTCCTCCAGGAAGGGAAATAAACCACTCCAGCAAGGGAAAAAAAGGCTCCCAGGCAGGCCCTGTATTCATATTCCACCCTGAAGGCAGAAGCAGGAATGATTCAGCAGGCAGAAGCCTCCAACATTCCCATTTCCATGGCACATTCCAGGCAAAGGCAGCCCAGGGGCTGAGCTTCCCCTCTGCACCTTTGACATCAGAGCGTGAAGCTGATAATTCTGCTTCCCACGGCAATGCTGCCCTCTAAAAATCCACAATTCCCCCATTTCCTTCCCAGACTCTTCCTGAAAATGCTCCTCCAGCTCATTTCCACAGTAATTAATTTCACAGCAGATAACAGAGCTGTGGTGCTTTTTTTCCTGAGCCCCCTTTTGCCAGCAGCACACTTTCTACAGCTCCTGTAAATCCCAATATTTAGAGGCTTAACCTTTTTCCCATTTACAAACCATTCTGATGAAGTCTCTCACAAAACAAAGGGACTAGAAAATGCCAACACATGCCAAGCTTTAGCAGGAATTGTAGCCTTTTCTTCTTTTTTTTTTTTTTTAATTAGACACCTTAAAAAGTGTCTTGGACTGATAAAACCCTTCCCTGCCAAAACAAATGGAATCCCTAAAGTATTTAATCCACCCTCCACAGCAGCTCTGGGATCCATGGGAGGCTTTTTCCAGCAGCTCTGGAGGTAAAAGATGACCCAGTCTGAACAGATCCCTGAGTTTTTCCCCAATTCCTCAATCACTGAGGCTGTGGCAGAGGGAATATTCCACTTGGAAGCATCACCAACCTCAAAGCCACTAAACCTCGAAGTTTTCTCCCCTCTGGCTGAAGACTGGAGGCACTGAACACGTCTGAGATCATGAAGATGAAGGCTAAAATAAAATTTAAATTCGGGGGTGTGGACGATGGGCAGGATGTGAGAGATTATTGCAGCAATTTAATTATAATTAAAGCAAAAAGAGTCAGTTCAGAGCAGCTGAAGCTTAACCCTGGAGGTTCATATGGACCTTTTCATACCTTAAAATAACATTTCCCACAACATTGCTCAGTTTGTGTGGTATTAGACAATGAGGACTTGCTCACAGTAAATAACAACCAGGGAATCTTGGAATTCATGAATTTTTTTTTGGCTTCACCTGAGCTCCACTCAAACACTTTTCCCTTGTAGGAGCAGCTGCTCTGTGAAATAAAAGCCATGAATTTTAAAGAGATTCCATGGACACCCACTCCAGCTGCAAGCTTGCCCACCTTTGGCCACTGTGGTGTTTTATGAGCTCACTAATTGATTTTTTTGGAGCAGATGCCTTGGGTGGAGAAGCTCCCTGTTATTAAAGCTAAGGGCATCTCTAGGATCCATTCATCCAGCACCTCATAAACTCACAGCCAGGAGGAATAATCAGGGTCCAGTGGGGGGAAAAATCTGTATTTTGGGTGCCAAGAACTGGTTTTCCCATCACCATGGAATCCTTTTGTCCAACACCCACCAAAAGCCCACACTGTTGTCCAAGAAAATTAGAGGAAACCAAAAATCAACCCAGAGCTTTGTTAGGTCAGGGTTTAATCTCAGGATCATGGAATGGTTTGGTTTGGAAAAGATCATCTCATTCCAACCCCTCCCAGGAGGAAAATTCACATCCCTGAGGAATAATGAGGGTCCAGTGGGGGGAAAAATCTGTATTTTGGGTGCCAAGAATCCAAAAATTGGTTTTTCCATCACCATGGAATCCTTTTGTCCAGCTCCCACCAAAAGCTGTCAGTAACATCCACACTGTTGTCCAAGCAAATTAAGAGGAAACCAAAAATCAACCTAGAGCTTTGTAGATCAGGATTTAATTCCAGAATCATGGAATGGTTTGGTTTGGAAAAGATCATCTCGTTCCAACCCCTCCCAGGAGGACCATGAGGCCCTAAACTCCAATATTTCCCCTCCCTGTGCTCTTCCAACAACCTTTTAAATCAGAATAACCCATGGATGAGGCCAGAGGAAGCCCAAAGGATTTGGGATCATCCCATTCCCAAGCTCACTACCAGCCCAACCCAACCAATATGAAAAGCTTAATTAAAAGATGACACCTGCCAGGTTTAATCAGATTTTCCTGACCACACAGCACACAGGGAATGAGGAACCTGCTTTGAAAACACCCAAAAGCTGCAGTTCCCCAAAAGGAGGAAAAATATTTCCTGGGATTCCACTTCAACATCTCCCAGAGCAAAGATTCACTTGCCACCTTTAATCTCTTTGCCCTCAAGGTGTTCAATTGCTGGAGGAGATACCAGCTCGAGGATAAATGCAGCAATTTTTGAAAGCAATTTACTAAAATGTTGCGGTTTGTTCGAAGCAAAGGTCACCAAAATCTATTTTTTCATGACTACAATGGCCACAGCCATTGGAGATGGACTGTGCCCCTCAACCTGATTGTCAAACTGGTTCTTTCACCACAGTCCTTGCATGAAACAGATGATTAAATTCCTATTCTGAATAAGATGAGCATTATCTGAACTCTCCATATTCCACCATCCCTTATCTCCATCAGCTGGATTATTTATAGCCATGAATGCTGGTGGCACTTGAAAGCTCCTGCCTTGAGTGACACTCCCAACTCCACAGGGAAGGAACAATCACTTAGCACTTTAATTATATGCATTAACAGCAGCTCGTGGCTCCAAAAAAAAAAAAAAAAAAAAGTGGCTCCATTTTCACAGTGGATTTGCATTTTTCCCCCCTCTCTTCTCTCAATGCTGGGCTAATTAAAACCTTCACGATAGGATCTGCATTCACTGGCACAGACAATGGCCCAGTGACCGAGAAATGCACATTCCAGGGTGCCTTTGCTGGGCAGCAGGGCCTGGGAGGCTGAAAAATGAGAATTTTAGTCACTTCACATCAAAATCTTGCTGTGATGGGACCTCAGAGTTGCTGGGAAGGGACCAGAACACAACGCAGAGAATTTATGTGAGGATGGAAGTTGATGTTCTACCACATTTGTGCCTTTTTCCAAGGTTTGTCCCCGAAGAGCAACACTCTCTGTCCACTCCATTCCTTCAAGGAGTGCAACAGAACAAGAGGAAAGTCACACCAGAGAAGGTTCAGGTTGGATCTTGGGAACAATTCCTTCATGTCCTGCTGGAATCCTCATCCCTGGAGGATTTAAAATCCATGTGGATGTGGCCCTTGGGGATACGGATCAGTGGTGGCCTTGGCAGTGCTGGGGATGGTTGGACTTGATGATCTCCAAGGGATTTCCAACCTAAATAATCCCTCAATGTCTGCACTGGTGACAAAACCTCCCATGGATGTGACCAAGGAGATGAAATTCCTAAAGCAGATGATCTGAATTTCCAGCTCTCCTGAGAGCTCCTGGAAAACCTTCTGTGACCAAGGGAGGGCTGACAACATTCCAGGGAATTGTTGGAGCTTTCCTGGCCATCAACAGCCACACAGTAAAATCCTTTCAGTCCCTGCCACGTTCAAACTGTCGAATTTCCATCAATATAATTGTGAAAAACCTCTAAACCAAGGGACAGTGACACAAATCCCAGCACTTCTGTCACTTCCCTGATGGTCAGCAGCACCTAAAAGCTTTAGGTTGTTCCGGAATGCCTGACATGGGAGATTGGAGTAAGAAATGTGGATTTCTTGCTGTGTGCAGCACCTTGGAGCTGCAGGAAGCTGCCCCATCTCCTCCCTTCCCCAACAGCCTCAAATCCACATTTCCAAGGGAACTTTTCCAGGTGAATCCTCACTATTTTCAGTAACAACAACAAACCCAGGACAACCTGCTCTGTCTGCACAGAGCAGGGAAGTGCTGCTGCCACAGAGGAAGTGCTGCCTCCCATCCCAACCTTTCCATGACTTCTTTTTCTTCTGGAATATCAGGATCCACAGGTTGCCAGGGCTGGAGAGTTCTCTGTCCAAGTGTTCCCCCAACACCAGGAGAGCCCCAAGGCTGGCACTGCTGTGACACCACAGAGGAAGCAGGAGAGACATCCCAGCCTTGGGAAAGGCCTTGGGAAGGAGCAGCCTGACCTTGGAGCGTGGATTTGACTCCTGAGCAAGGCACCAAGACAAATCTGTCCAGATTGTGCTCAGTGCAGCGAGCAGCCCCATCTGCCTGGCCGTGCAGGTGCTCCCAGGCAGCCTCCATTTATTACGCACTTGGGGAAAAACCCAGGAGAATTCCTCCATCCATCTGCCCTGAAGTTTCACCTTCACTTTTCCCCAGCACACAACTCTCATTTTTCCCACTTCTGGAAGGGTCAGTTCTCCCCTGAGGCTCAGCACAGGAAAGAAAGGATTTTTCATTGTCTGAAATGCAGCGCCGTGAATCCCTGGAAAGTCTCTCATCCCAAAAAACATCCAGAGCAGCAACTCCATCCTGGTTTAAAACCCAATCCTCATCTCCCATCCCAAAATCATCCAGAGCAGCAACTCCATCCTGGTTTGGAAAACCCAATCCTCATCTCCCATCCCAAAATCATCCAGAGCAGCAACTCCATCCTGGTTTGGAAAACCCAATCCTCATCTCCCATCCCAAAATCATCCAGAGCAGCAACTCCATCCTGGTTTGGAAAACCCAATCCTCATTTCCCATCCCAAAAACATCCAGGCCAGCAACTCCATCCTGGTTTAAAACCCAGTCCTCATCTCCCATCCCAAAAAACATCCAGAGCAGCAACTCCATCCCGGTTTAAAACCCAATCCTTGTTTCCCATCCCAAAATCATCCAGAGCAGCAACTCCATCCTGGTTTTCATAACCCAATCCTTGTCTCCCATCCCAAAAAACATCCAGAGCAGCAACTCCATCCTGGTTTGGAAAACCCAGTCCTTGTTTCCCATCCCAAAATCATCCAGGCCAGCAACTCCATCCTGGTTTAAAACCCAATCTTTGTTTCCCATCCCAAAATCATCCAGAGCAACAACTCCATCCTGGTTTTCATAACCCAATCCTTGTCTCCCATCCCAAAAAACATCCAGAGCAGCAACTCCACCCTGGTTTTGAAGACCCAATCCTTGTTCCCCATCCCAAAAAACATCCAGAGCAGCAACTCCATCCTGGTTTAAAACCCAATCCTCATCTCCCATCCCAAAAAACATCCAGGCCAGCAACTCCATCCTGGTTTTGAAGACCCAATCCTCATCTCCCATCCCAAAAAACATCCAGAGCAGCAACTCCATCCTGGTTTTGAAGGCCCAATCCTTGTTCCCCAGACCTCTCCTTTCCACCAGGAGCAGCACAAGCACCCTGTGCTGTCTCCCACCTCACTCAGCCCCTCCAAAGCTGCTCTGGTTCATGCTCACAGCAAAACCATTCTGCTCTTTTAATTAAAAAAAAGTAGAAACCCACACAAACCCCGACAATTAAGTGCTCAAAAATTTGGTCATCATGGTTTATCCACTCTGACAACAAGAATTCAGTTGTTGATGACGATTTGCACTAAAATACATGTTTTACTGAGTGATGCTCTCTTTGCCTAAATGCCTGGGAAATCTGCACTCTCCACCCAAGACACATCCCTTTATTTCCTCCTTTTTGGCTCTCTGTTCCCAGCCATATGTTCATTATTGACTTCAGCAGCAAGGGGCCTTAGTGGAAAAAAAAAATCAGAAAACAATTTCTGAATGATTTAAAAAAAAAAAAATCTGGCTTTTTTAGTGTAAAAAGCCCCAGCAGAACAGAGAGGGGCTGAATGAGCCTGAGCAACCCACGGGGGCTGGGGGCTGCAAAGTGCAGAAATCATCCCTCAGTGCAGGGAGAAAAAAGGGTCTCAACTGCTCCTTTTTCAGGAGCAGGAGCTTTTTGTGAATGGGAGCTGCTGGAAAGGCAGTGATTGTCATTATCATAACTCTGATGCTTCACACGCTGGAGGGAAATGGGTGTGAGGTAGAAAAAAAAATCCTGATTCTCAGAGACAAAGGCAGCAATCCAAGGGCAGCAGAATAAAGGCAGCTTTTCCACACAGCCCTGCACACAGTCCTGGAATGGTTTGGGATGGAAGGGACCTTAAAGCTCATCCCATTCCTGCTCCAACACCTTCCCCCATCCCAGGTTGCTCCAAGCCCTGTCCAGCCTGGCCTTGGACATTCCCAGGGATGGGGCAGCTGGAAAATCCATTCCAGGGCCTCCCCACCCTCCCAGCCAAGAATTCCTTCCCAAAATCCCACCCAAATCTTTCCTTTTCCAATTTGAAGCCATTCCCTGGGTCCTGTCCCTCCATCCCTTGTCCCAAATCCCTCTCCAGCTCTCCTGGAGCCCCTTTAGGCTCTGGAAGGGGCTCTGAGGTCTCCCTGGAACTTTCTCTTCCCCAGGTGAGCACCCCCAGCTCTCCCAGCCTGTCCTACCCTTGGTATCACAATTTTTTTTTCTGCTACCAAAACCCCCCCTATCCTTGCCCCTTTCTGATTTAAACTCGAGCCTAAAAGTTACCCCCACACAGAGGCTGGAGAGGGAGAGCAGCTCTGAGCCCCCAGTTCTGCAGCAGTGGGCACAAAATGGGGCTTTCTGTGGGTATTTTATCCACAGAAATATAAGAGCAATTATCTGTGAAAAGAGTTTCCAGAAATAGCCTGTTCCTTACTACCACGACTCTCATTAACATAAAAATTACCCTGGCTTTGGTCATAGTTCATGAAACTGGAATTGTTTCTGAAGGGAGGCAGCTTTCTGAGCAGCAACATTTCCCTAAGACTCCAAGAGAAGCTCTAGGAAACTGCAGGGTTGAGCATTAAACACCATCTCATCTGTTTCTGTCAATGTGCCCACAGAAAAAAAAAAGAAAAAAAAAAAAGACATTTTCCGAGGTAAAACCACCTGCAAATCACAGCATCTCCATGAGATGTTTAGAAGGGATTGAAAGGAAAATCATTTAGCCCACTAAACATTTCAGAGCTATATTTAAAAACACAGAGAGCTGTCTCCCCAAAGGAGCAAAAATCAATGTAGATCAGCAGTTTAACTGTCTTTTATTACAGTTATTAAAAGGCCCCTGTTAGAGGTGCAGTATTTTAGTTTCATTATGAATTTCATCTCCTTGATGGAAACAAGAAGCCCTCAGGAAAAGTATGGCCTTATTTACAGCTAAAAATAATTCAAAATTTCGAAGCAACATCATGCAAACTGTGCAAAGAAAGGACACTCAGATCACTTCAGCCTCATTTTTCCCCCCTCTCAGGCTCCACACACACCCAAGCAGGCTGGAGGCCTCTGCATCACTTGGATCACAGATGCACCAGGCAATGCACTAAAATTAGCCCATTTCTGGGAAATTGCTTATTTTGCAATTCCTCCAGAAAAAAAAAATAAATTAAAACCAGCTTGACACATGACTAAGAAAAGGAATTTTCAGACTAAACTCACTCAGTGGTTGTGTTTTATTTAAAGAACACGAGAAGGGCGCTGCACGATGGAACCGAAATCTCAGCCCACCACTTGTCCCCAGTGCCACTAAATGGCCCTCCCTATCTTTGTACCCTCAGAATTTTATTTATGGGAGACTTTAGATGGACCCAGATTGTCCTCATGGATTTCCTCAAGGAAAAAAAAAAGAGATTTTCAGCAATTGAGGGTCTGATGCTTCTGGGCAGCATCCATGGGATCCCAGGTGCCTCCAGAGCCAGAGGGTTTTGCTCCTGTGACACTTCCCACCCTTCAAATTCCCACTTTTCTGCCTCTCTTCCCTGTTTCCTTTCCTTTTTTTTTCAGATTTATTTCATCTCTGAGGGGTCTGAGACAAGTTCAGAGCCATCCCTCTGGAAGACCAGGAGGAAGAGCACCAGTAAAACACACCCAGGCAAATTCCATCAAAACAAAATGCCATCAAAATAAAACCCCATCAAAATCAAATCCCATCAAAATAAAATCTCACAAAAATCAAATCCAGGCAAACACAGCAATATCCTCTCCATCAATAAATCTGTTCCCAACTTAGGAATATTCACTCCAGAGCAGGTAAAGTTGTGATTCTCCTATTGCCTCTCAGAGGCTCCGGAGTGAGGAATTCGTAATGATGCCCCGGGAATTCTTCAGCTTCCCAAAGTTTTTTGGTTTTTTTCTTTGCTGAAATCCAAAGCTGTGCTTGGCAAATGTGATTCCTGAATCCTGCCAACCATTTAGCCCCAGAGTCACCTCCCTCCTCTCTCTGTCTCTCTGTGTGTCTCTCCTGGAGCAGCAGCAGAGCCGAGCGCGTCGCACGTTCCGCAGGATGAGGTGTCTGCTCTGGTAACAATTCCATTATTCCTGCTGAGTCCTTGATTTATCCTGGCCATTATTCTAATTATTTTCCCTGGCCACCTGCTAGGTGAGGCTGTGCTGGGCTCAGCCTGGGTTTGGCAGCAGTGAGGAGAAGGGTTTTGTGTTTTTGTGTGTGTGGCCACTGGCAGCTCCTGGCACCAGGGAGGGTGGGAGGAAGCAGAGCACATTCCCTCCCCTGCAGTGTTTTCCCATATGGGGAAGAGGGGTGGGAAGAGCTGGAGTGGAAAGGAAATCCTCTGAGGTTATAAAAAGAATCAAAAAGAAGAGGGAGGAGAAGGGGGAAGGGGTGGAAAAGCACAGCAGAACTGGGACACGGGATGGGAGCCACCACTCCGAAAAAAAGAACTCAAATCTTCAGGAGGGAGGCAGGGAATAAAAACCACTTAGTGTAAAAAATCATGGAATTGTGGAATCCCAGAGTTGTTTGGCTTGGAAGGGACCTTAAAGAACATCTCATTCCGTGGGCAGGGACACCTTCCACTATCCCAGGTTGCTCCAAACTGGCTTGGAACACTTCCAGGGATGGAGATCACAACCTCTCTGAGCAAAAATATAAAAAATACTGTAGGCAATCTATTCACTCCTATCAACAACACCACATCCTGAATTCTTATTCATAAAATCAGCAAAACCAGCTGCTGATCACACAGAGCTTTGAGAAGCCAGGCATCCTGGGTGGGAGCAGCAGGAAACACTTGGAAATCAATAGGTCAGAAGGGACAGGAGTGATGTTACTCTTGGAGCTGTAATTACCTGCTCAAGCTGAAGAAGCACCCAGCATTTTTACACCAAGGTCAGCACAATCAGCAAGTTATGGCCCTTCCCAGGAGAAGCCCCTTGGATTTCATATTTCAACTGGTGCTGAAGGTGCTCAGCCCTTCTGAAGCCAACTGGGCTCCTTTTTGTCTGCTCTGCAAAGCACAGGGCTGAGGAAAGGAGGGCAGCACCACGAGAAATGAAATTATTTATTCCAAACTGGTTTAGAAACCACCACAAAATCAAAAATTCAGAGAGATCCCTGATAAGCCACAGGTTTCATTGTCCCAAAATGTCCAAGGCATCTCCAGTCAGGCTGGGAGAGCTGGAAATGTTCAGTTTGGAGAAGAGAAGGATCCAAGGAGACCTTGGAGGCCGAGCTGGAGAGGGACTGGGAACAAGGGCTGGAGGGGCAGGACCCAGGGAATGGCTTCCCACTGGGAAAGGGGAGATTTGGGTGGGATTTTGGGAAGGAATTCTTCCCTCTGAGGGTGGGGAGGCCCTGGAAGGATTTCCCAGCGAAGCTGTGGCTGCTCCTGGATCCCTGGAAGTGTCCAAGGAAAGGTTGGAGCACCCTGGCAGGGGTGGGATTATGTGATCCTTTCCACCCAAACCATTCCATGGTTGCAAGAAAAAGCCACATTTTAGGAGAACACTCCCCAAGCAGGTTTGTGCTGCTGCAGGAACACCAGATTCCCCCAATTATTCCTCATTAATTTTATGCAGCAGAAGTGTTTCAATATTTCCTAGCCTGAGCTAACATTTACACAGCACAACAGAGAAATAAGTTGTTTGCATCAATCAAAATGATATCAAATTTTAAGGTAGGAAACAGAGCCTGGACTATCCAGCTGAATCCTTGGGAATGGAGGAATTAGCCTGGGTGTTTCTGTTATGTTCACTAGGGCTCTGGGAAAAACCAATTAATCAATGAATAAATGAGCTTTACATTGCTGAACCCATTCTCAGGGCTGGCTCTGGAGCTGCTCCTCAGCCCATCACCCTCTGCACCCCTGAATTCCCTTCTTAAACCAGCACCTGGCTTTTTTATTCCTCCTCATTTCTCTTCCCTGACCCCCCTGGCAGCCTTTTGCCAGTTCCAGTCCTCCAGCAAAAAAAATTCCCATTCTACCTTAACACTTCATTTTCTAAATTGCCACATTTCTTCCTTTTCTCTGGGCTTTATTCCCACTTTCTCTATCCTTCCCCTGCCATGTACAGAGCTGCCCCACCATCCACATTGGTTTTTCCAGAGGATCCTGGAATGCTCTGGGTGGGAAGGGACCTTAAATCTCACCCAGTTCCAATTCCTTTGTGCACTGGGAGTTTTCCCAGCTCCCAAAGCCAAGAGATTTCCCTGGCTGTCTTTTTCTGCTTTGTTTTTTTCCTTTTATTTCCTTTTCTATTTTCAACTCTTTTCCCCAGTTTTCTTTTAATTTCTCCTCTCCACATCCTTGTGTCCCATTTCTGACAACTTTGCCTCTTTCCTCTTTAATTCCTGGGGGAAATTGTCATTAACACATGGGTGGCACCCAGGATGGCATCACCTTTCCCCTCACAATCCAGCATCACTTAAAATTAAACCTTTTAAACAAATTCCCAAATTTTCTGCAGTGAAACAGGAGCAATTCCAGACCCAACAGTGGGAATTCTTCAATGTGAATAAGCAGCAAAGATTAATCATCACTAAATTAATTACAAAAGCTTGGAATTCTGCCTGAAGTAATTCCTCCCTCCTCAGTTTTACATCCTGCACACACCTCAGATTATGGGCTTCTCTCTCCTGAGCTTTGCCCAGGGTTGGATCTTTCCATTTTTTGGTCATTATCCCAATTTTTTCCACCACAAATTCCAGCCTAACCCCAGGAAAAACCCAGAATTACAGCAGCAATCCCATGAGATATTGAGGGAGGGATTCAGGTTTTGCTGTGCTGTGCATCTCAAGTCATTCCATGAGAATTCTGTGTCGTGTCCACACTTCCTCCAGAACGATCAGAAAATCATCCAGGGGTAGAATCTGGAGCAGGAATTTGGATTTTTGTGCTCATCCTTCACCCCAATCTCTCACTTTGGCACATGAACATAATATTTGCCAACAACCCAGACATTTTTTTAGGAAAAACTCAAGGAATTCTGCACATTTTCCCTCAGAAAAAGTTCCTCTCGCAGGTTTCAGGATTTCCTCCATGCCCTGCACAGCTGCATTTCCCACTGGTTCTTCCCAGATTTTTTTGTTTGCAGCCCACCAAGACAAACCTTTGCTTTCTGCCTGTACTTTTAATCAATATTTTTCATTCCATTGATATTTTTTAGCAGCAGAAAGCACCCACTCCAACCTTTCCCAGAAACACCCCTGGGATTCCTCTGTCACGACTTCAATTTCTGCACTATTTAAAAAAAAAAAGACCAATTTTGACTTTAGGGGAAAAAAAAAGAAAGAATAAAAATCTACTGTGCTAAAGTGGTTCATTCCCTGCACTGTTTCCCATTTGCTCTTTATTCCTCATTCCAATTTTCTCCAGGAATAATTTGATATTCCCTTTGCCATCATTGACAAAGATATTGAACAGCACTGAGCCAAGAGCAGAAGTGCTTTATAACACATATACACTCAATTTTGCAATTAATTCCCTTCCAGAGAGAAATCCTTTTAACTTGGAATTGTGTCCTATTCGAAATCCAAGAGAAAATAAAAAAAATAAACACCTTGGAAAAAAAAAGTAAGAGCCCCAGTTAATATGGGAAGAGCTGTATTCCACAGAGACCTGAGTGACTCAGGCTTTCATGAGACAGGGATATAATTTTCTGGATGAAGTAGTTCAACAAATCTTTTTTTTTTCTTTTTCCACCCTCTGCCTTCCCAAAAAAATAAAAAAAAATTAATTTTCAATTGTTTGTCCTTAAGAAACAAATCTGCCCTGGATTGTAAGTAAAAGCTGAGCAAAGAAAGGGAAGTGCTATGTGGGAAAAGCTGGAAGAAAGTGGAAATTCCAGGTTATTTGAAGGAATACTCACAAAAAACTGGTCCATGTCCCTCTCCAGCCCCACGTTGGGGAGGTCTGGCATCATGTGGGCCACCACCTTGAAGCCAGCATCCTTGGCCAAGTGGAAGGACTCACACACAGCCTTCACAGTGTGACCCCTGGCAAAAGAGGAAAGAGGCTCAGGAAAAGGCTGGAAAAGCCAAATTTCATGTATTTCATGGAGATTATCCTCCAGGAAGCTGAGTTGGAAAGGAAACTGCACTAAGGGTTACAAGGTGTTTGTTAAAGGAGTAAAAAAATTACTGTTTTCACAGCAAAGGCTCCAGTTTTTCCAGACACAGAGAAATTTGGGAGAGGTGCTGAAATCCAGTTTGGAAAACACAAGTTGGTGTCACAGCACCAGAGGGAAACACTGCAGTGATGGTTGTGTCAGTCAGAACAAACCAGGAAGGAAAAAAACAGGGAAGGAGAGGGATAGGGGGGAAAAAAGGAAAACCAGGCAGGCAGAAAATCATCCTGCTCCCAAGTATTTTCAGAGAAACACAAACTTTCCCAGCTTTGGAGAGATGGATTGGGAATCCAGAAAGGTTCCATGTTCTCCACCAAACCAAACTCTGACTTCCTCTGCAGGAGCTCAGGGAGATTTGGAGCCCAAAAGAGGCTGAATCTCCCATGGCTCTGGAGAAAATTCCTCTCTCCTTCCACCTCCAAGGCTCAGATGAGGAGATTCCAACCACAATTCCCAAAAATTCCTGGCTTTGGCAGTGCTGGCTGTGTCAGAACAAACACAGGAATTCCCAAAAATTCCTGCCTTTGGCTCTTGCCCAGCTGGGAGGACTCTCACTGACATTCCTGGACATTTCCATCCCCTCAGCACTTCTTGCCTTCCCTCTCCAATCCCAATTTTCCTCCCAGCTCCCCCCATCTCCTGGAATTCCTGGCACCAAGATCAGCTCAGCAGGTGAATCTTTTCCTCCCCCAGAGTCCTTTGGATGGAAAAGAATTCCCTCTGGCCATCCCTGTGTTTATTTACATCAATTCTGACACACAAGGGGCACCTTCACCACTTGTGCCCACACCTCAACCAGCTGCTTCCCTTTTTTTTTTAAGGATTTTTTCCTTCCTTTCTGCCAGAGGATTCAATCCCTCCAAGTACTTTACAACTGTGGTTTTATTTATAATCTTTTTTACAAGTATTACAGTGTTTTTCTCAGACTGTTCAAGGACAGTATTACTCAAGACCTTGTGTAGCCTGAGGGGAGTAAATGGAGACTTGCTTCATAAATAAAAATTATTTTCTTATTAGAAGTGGAATTTGAGCTGCATCAATAACTTGATTATTTGATGCCTTAGCTCTGTTCTTGAATATTTTTCTGCCTCACAGCCACCAGAAGCACTCAAAAACCTCACTAATGACTTATGGAACATAATAGAAAGTAATTTCCAAACAGTTACCCTAATTGGTTGTAATCTGACATTTTGCTACGAGCAAAATATTAAAAAGTTTCAAGCCAAAACACATCCCCCCACAAAGCAGAACAGAAGCAAAATGAGGTCATTTCCAAAAGAGAGAGAAACTTGAATCACCTTTTCCTCAGAGCAGATTTCAAATCACTGCTTTAAAAAGAGGGAGATGCTGGAGGGAGCAGCTACAGCCAAAAAACCAAAACTTTTAGGGATTGTGCAAGGAGCTCTGGAAAGTGCTTTTAAAAAATCTGATTTTAGGATTGGCTGGGAGTGAAATCAAATTGGGGATCCAGCATTTCCATCTGGTTCTGATCCATCAGCAGGAGAGCAAAGGGATCAGCCAGAAGGGATGGAGGAGCTCTGGGTGATCCATGGATCCTGCTCTGCTGGGATCCACCAAACTGCTGGAAAACTCTGGATGAGTGAAGTGAGAGCAAACTGAGGTGGTAAAACTCCACTTTTTAAAGATTTGAGGTGGAATAAGCAGGATTTTCACAGCTGAAGTGAAATTCATTGTTGAATGAACATCCTGTGCCAGAATCAGTTGTAATTTATTCAGGTTAAGAGTGAGATCCTGGCACATTCCTTAGCTGGGATCTTTTCCTCTGGAAAAGCTCTGACATCTAGAGGAGGAAACCACCTCGAAACAGGAGCTCTTAATTCTTAATAAATTACTTTTTCCTGGCTTTTGGGACCTGGAGCTTGACCACTCCATGGCAGTGACATCCCACACCAGCAAAGCCACATCCAAATCCACAGATTTTGGGAATTCCTTTGGGATTCTTCCTTGAACTCTCTAAAAAAAAAAAAATTAAACCAAACATTTTCAGCTTTGCTCTGCTGCCTTGAAGGTGGGTATGAACAAAAATGTGTTTTGCTTGTTGAACCATCATCTCTCTGTCATTACCTGGGATTGTGGTTATTAAACATCCCTGGGAGGTGATTGGGATGTGGAACAGGAAGGAACCACAGGAGTGGAAAAACAAAGGGAAAATTGTTTTGAAATCTCAGAATTCTCAGTCTTGCAAGAAATAATTAAAAGAGAGATTGGTTTGTTTGGGGATGAACAAAATGTTCCACACTCTCCTCCAGAGGACAACAATTCCTTTGGCCACAGGTCCAAGATGCCAAGGAATAAATCCCAGATTGGAATAACATGGGATAATAATAAATACTGGAAAATATATTTTCCAATGCCTAGGGATGCTCCAGGCCTGGAATGACTGCCAAGGTCACCTCTCCTGTCCCCAAAAAAAGGTACCTGGAGTAGGGAACAAGGTGTTTGCAGGTGAAAAAAGCCTGAGAAATGACAGAGCATTGTAGCTACTCAAGTCTCCAGACCATGATTTATGGAGGACAAGAGCCAGGAGCTCTCTCTGGGCACCTGTTCTGCCTCACAAAAGTGAATTTATTGATGGAGTCGTTAAAAAAATGAGGTGGACAACATGGGGGGAAAATGGATATATTAAAAAAAAGAGGTGGACAACACAGGGAAAGAATGGATATATTAACAAAAGAGGTGTACAACAGGAAAGAATGGATACATTAAAAAATTGAGATGTAAAACAGGAATAGAAAGGATACATTTAAAAAAGAGGTGGACAACAGGAAAAGAATGGATACATTAAAAAATGAGGTGGACAACACAGGGACAGAACAGCTACATTAAAAAAAGAGGTGGACAAGACAACTAAATAATGAATACATTAAAAAAACAGGTGGACAGCACAGGAAAAGAATGGATTTATTAAAAAAAAAAGAGGTGGACAACAGGAAAAGAATGGATATATTAAAAAATGAGGTTTACAACAGGAAAAGAATGGATACATTAAAAAATGAGGTGTACAACACAGGGACAGAATGGATATATTAAAAAAAGAGGTGGACATCACAGGGACAGAATGGATATATTAAAAAAAGAGGTGGACATCACAGGAAAAGAATGAATACATTAAAAAAGAGGTGGACAACAGGAAAAGAATGGATATATGAAGAAAAGAGGTGGACAACACAGAGAAAGAAAGGATACATTAAAAAAGAGGTGGACAAGACAAGAAAAGAATGGATACATTAAAAAAAGAGGTGGACAACACAGGGAAAGAATGGATATATTAACAAAAGAGGTGTACAACAGGAAAGAATGGATACATTAAAAAAGGAGGTGGACAAGACAAGAAAAGAATGAATACATTAAAAAAACAGGTGGACAGCACAGGGAAGGAATGGCTACATTTAAAAATGAGGTGGACAACACAGGAAAAGAATGGATATTTTAAAAAAAGAGGTGTACAACACAGGGACAGAATGGATACATTAAAAAATGAGGTGGACAACACAGGAAAAGAATGAATACATTAAAAAGTGAGGTGGACAACAGGAAAAGAATGGATACATTAAAAAAAGGTGTATAACAGGAAAAGAATGGATACATTAAAAAATGAGGTGTACAACACAAGGACAGAATAGCTACATTAAAAAATGAGGCGGACAACACAGGAAAAGAACGAATACATTAAAAAAAAAGGTGTATAACACAGGAAAAGAAAGGATACATTAAAAAAAGAGGTGTACAACACAGGAAAAGAATAAATGCATTAAAAAATGTGTTCAATAGAAGAAAACAAGGTGCAATTAAACTGAAACAGCCCAGCTCCATTTCCTCATGCCGTGGCCTACAAGAGACCACAAAGAAAGCCACGAAGCCACTGTGGTTTGTTAATTTTGCTTGACAGCCCACAAAATCAGGGGCAATGAGCAAAAAGTGTCAATATTCTTTATGAAATGGGAATTAGCCAAGGGAACAGCTACTCCAGAGCGTCCCAGAAGGAGCGGCCACGTGGAAACTTTGGGCTTGGGGAAGGATTCAGAGAGAGCTTGGATCTCTTCCAGAGGTTCCAGGAGAGCTGGAGAGGGATTTTGGACAAGGGATGGAGGGACAGGACCCAGGGAAAGGGGAAAGGAGGAAATTTGGGTGCGATATTGGAAGGAATTCTTGGCTGGGAGGGCGGGGAGGCCCCGAGAAGCCGCGGCCGCCTCATCCCTGGATGCGCCCAAGGGAGCAACCCAGGTTGGTGGGAGGAGCTGGGGGGTGGAAGGGGCTGAGCTCTGAGCTCTTTGCCACCCAAAAGAGCTGGGATTGTGGAATTGGAAGTTGGAATTCCTTGGAATTGTGCTCCTGACCTGTTGGTGTCCCTGGCCACGTCCTCGTAGACGCTCTGGACGCCGATCTCCAGGCGGGTGCAGCCGTAGGCCAGCATGGAGCTGAGGTGCTGCTTCAGGCAATAATCCGGCCTCGTCTCAATTGTGATGCCCACACACTTGGTCAGGCTCCTCTCTGAGTACCTGCACCAAAAAAAACCATCTTTCATCAAAATTGTGGCCTTTCCTTTCAAGGTTTTCATTTTGAGGCCTTGCGGGGAAGTTGGGAAGAGCTGGCGGCTGCTTCCAGGGGAGAGGTTTGGTGTTGCTTTGTTCCAGCTTAAAATTCTTATAAAATGCATATTAATATAATCTGAGGGTTGGTTTGTATCATAAAGAACTGGAGTGTAGCAGTCTGGAAGGGGTTTTGTAAGATATACAGGGTTTTCCATGAAAATCCCACTTTTGGGAGCAAGCAGCACCTTCCCAACGCCACTGAAAGAATCCAAACTCATTGTTTTTTCCTCCCTTTTTTCCCCCCTGTTTCCTCCTTCTCTGGAAGGTCTAACACAGATTAATTACTCCAGCTAGTAAAAAACCCCACTCTTGATGACAAATGGGAAGTTACTGACCTGTGAGAGAGGAAAATCAAAGGAAAAAAAGAAGCTAAAGCAGCCTTGAACCAGAGTTCACAAAAGGAAACCATCGAGCACCACAACCCCCAACACCCCCAGCAAGGAGAATATTCCTTTCCATAGAGAAATCCATTCCCTGGAGCATCTTTCCTGCACTTGGAGGTGGTTGTGTAACACAACTGCAGCCCAGGAGAAAAAGATTTGCAGCAAGAAGAGGGGAAACTTCATTTGGAACTGCAGAGAGAACCTGGATAAATCCCAAAGCAGGATGTGGGCAGGATGAAGAGGAATATCAGTCTCTTTAATGGCCCCAAATGATGATCTTGGTATTAATATGAAATGTTGCTGAAAAGGGGACACCTTGAGGAAGAGAGGGATGTTCTGCCTATACCTGCAGGAATATTGCACACCCAAATCAAAAGGATGACTAAGTTCAGCTCTTTATTAGGAATCTATAAAGATTCAGCATCCCATTTCCAGATTACTGGAATCTTCTGAACCAAAATAAAGCTCCTGAGCTATCTCAGAGCAGGGTGGAATACAATTGCACCAAAAAAACCGAATCAAAATCCCTCAAACCTCCAAAAAACCCAGCAAAAAATAAAAACCAAAAAAACCCAAGTGGGCTCAGACTCATTAAAAAAATATTAACTCCCTTCAAACTGTTAAAATCTATATAAAGACCAAGATGTTTAGGGGACAGGCTGTCAAAATAAGCATGAAAAAAAAAAATTAACAGTAAGAAGGACGTAAAACATTTCCAAGTTTGTGGCTCAGTAATCTGACAGCCCAAGAGCAGCACTGTTGATCACGTCAGGGAAACCAGTGCCAAAGTGTGATTCATTAACAGCAGACTCCCAAACACCCACTTTGCAAGACGTGATTTGCAAGAATTAAGAGAGAAATTGGAGCTAAAGAGGGGGGGAAAAGTCTCCAGTTCACTTGTGACAAAAGGTCCTATTCACACCTAAAATCAGGGTAGAAATACAAAGGGCAGATAAAATGAAATCACCACCATTTCCTGAAGAAAAGAAAGAGAAATTTGACTTTTCTTCTGTCTTTTCTCCACTTGCAAACTTGAAATGTCTGTTTGGATATTCAACATTCCCCCTATTTGCAAAAGGAAAGTCTCTTTCATTTCAAACCTAACACTGGAGGCAGGAATTTTATGAGTTTAGCAGCCAAACACAAAGTATCAGAAGTGGACACGAATTAAAAGCTTTACTGGATTTACATAACCTGCCATTTTCTGGAGGGAGTTATCAAAGAGTGCCCATAAAAGCTGAACTGGTTATTATTAGGCAGCACAAAGCTGCATTATACAACTAAATTACATTTTATATTTTATAAAAAAAAATCAATCTGACACTGTTTTACATTCAGCTCCCACATTTCCCAGTGCACAGCCATTGACTGAGCCAAGGGTGAGCTGTAAAACTGAGCTCAGAGACCTGGAAGGGGCAGGAAATTAGGAAAAGTTCTCTCCTAAATACAGGATTTACATCAGGACAGCCACGGATTGATGGGATTTTTTAATTAAATTACCAAGCTCTCTTATTTTAAAGCATGGCCAGATCCCAGCCAGGTCAGCAAAGAACAGGAAAATGATGTGTGCTTAGGAATAACCCTTTCTTTAGTGGGAAAAGCTTTGGAATCCCTGAATTCCACAATGGTTTGGGTTGG
Source organism: Climacteris rufus (assembly GCA_013398175.1). Classification (NCBI taxonomy): domain Eukaryota; kingdom Metazoa; phylum Chordata; class Aves; order Passeriformes; family Climacteridae; genus Climacteris; species Climacteris rufus. The sequence goes on from VZRZ01007582.1 coordinate 104,977, forward strand.
AAGGAACCTTCAAGATCATCTCAGCCATCTCAGCCACCTTCCACCAGCCCAGGCTGCTCCAAATCCTGTCCAACCTGGCCCTGGACACTTCCAGGGATGGGGCAGCCACAGCTTCTCTGGGAATTCCATCCCAGCCCCTCATCACCCTCAATGGAAGAATTCCTTCCCAATATCCCACCCAAATCTCTCCTTTCCCACTGGGAAGCCATTCCCTGGGTCCTTTCCCTCCAGCCCTTGGCTCAGGTCTCTCTCCAGTTCTCCTGGAGCTCCTTTTGGAACTGGAAGGGGCTCTAAAGTCTCCCTGGATCCTTCTCTTTTCCAGGTGTCCTCATGGATCTGGTGTGGGAAGGGACTTTAAAGCTCATCCTGTTCCATCCCTACCATGGGCAGGGACACCTCCCACCATCCCAGGGTGCTCCAAATCCTGTCCAACCTGGCCTTGGACACTTCCAGGGATGGGGCAGCCACAGCTTCTCTGGATACTCCATCCCAGCCTCTCCCCACCCTCCCAGCCAAGAATTCCTTCCCAAAATCCCATCCAACCCTGCCCTCTGGCAATGGGAAGCCATTCCCTGGGTCCTGTCCCTCCAAGTCCCTCTCCAGCCCTCTGGATGAGCCAACAAACCAGCACAATTCCCTGCAGGAATCTCCTAAGTTGGTTGTGCTGCTCCATGTTGCCATTCAGCTGTCAGGGAGTCAGCTCAGATCCAAGGAGTTCTGCATTTTGCTCACAGAGTATTCCCAAAACCCCAGGATGGTTTGGGTTGGAAGGGACCTTAAAGCTCATCTCATTCCAAACCCATATCCCAGTTCTCAAACCCTAATTCTGACATCATTCCCACACCTGTTTTTAGCTTTTCTCCAGCTTTTTGTGGCCTTTGCTACCAAAAACAGCCCCAGGACTTTGCAGTCACCCCACAACCCCATCCAGATGGGACATGATTTGCCTATTCCCATCCAATTTTCCACTCTTTATACACTCAGGGGTGATTGGGCTGCTGAATCATACAGAAAGCTCATGATGCTGTGACTTAAACCTGAAATTTTTTTCTGGCTATTTCGTTGCTTCTCGGAATAGAATCCTGCACCATTTTCCCATACAGGCAGCTTGCTTATACACCATTGCTATAGAACATGGATTTATCCCTGATTTTCTCATCTCCAGCCTGGATTGCTGCTGCCAGCCCTAAGAAATGACTATTTGAACAGAAGCTTGGAGGCAAAACCAGCAGAATCCCATCCTTGGGGTCAAGGACAATCATTTTCTGCTATGGCTGGTTTGAAAATCCATGGAAAGGGGGACACTGGGCTCTTTTTGAATGTGAGAGATCTCCCTGCACTGGGGCAAATTTATGAATATTCCATTTCATTTCTCCCAAGCCCTGGAAGCTCAGGAATGGCATCCAGGGATTCCTGGTGACAATGGACAAGGTGGATTTGCCTGCACTGAATCTTGAAGAAGAAGAGACCTAAAGCCACAGATCCTGCAGGAATGGCACGTTAGCCAGGGGGTAGGAAGAGGGAATTCTCTGTATCCAACCAGGCTGGAGAGCTCTGAAGGGAGGGACTTCAGGATGTTCAGACACCAGAGGTCAAGACCTTGATGAAGAATTCCTCATTGAACCATTACTGATTCCCACAAGAAGGGAAATAGAGAAAAACTGAGAAATTGGAGCTGAAAACTCCACCTGTGATTCTGGAATTATGGAATCACAGAATGGTGTGGGTTGGGAAGGACCTTAAAGAACATCTCAGCCACCTCCCACCATCCCACGTTGCTCCAAACCCTTTCCAACCCAGCCTTGGACAGTCCCAGGGATCCAGGGGCAGCCACAGCTTCTCTGGGAATTCCAGCCCAGGGCCTCCCCACCCTCACAGCCAAGAATTCCTTCCCAATATCCCACCCAAATCTCTCCTTTTCCACTCTGAAGCCATTCCCTGTGTCCTGTCCTTCCATCCCTTGGCCCAAGTCCCTCTCCAGCTCTCCTGGAGCCCCTGGAGGCTCTGGAAGGGCTCTGAGGTCTCCCTGGAGCTTCTCTTCTCCAGGTGAGCACCCCCAGCTCTCCCAGCCTGGCTCCACAGATGGATTTTGACCTTCTGAAGCACCAACAAACCCTTTGGGGTAATTCCTCCTTTCCTAGAACAGAATTATTTGGTGTTTGTACCACAGCAGTGCTGAGGATCCCCCACATCACCCGAGGAATAATCAGGAATAAAGACAGGAGAACAGCACGAGATGAGAGCAGGGCAATTTGGATAATAGACTGACCACAGAGGTTCATTATGCAAATGAGGCAGCTGCTAAGTCATGCAAATGAAGACCCACAGAAGCCTTCAGATTTGTACAGCCAGATTTTGTGAAGTCAGTGATTACAGAACTGTCTGAAACAGGGAGAAGGAAAGGTGAGATAATTAATTTGAATCCCTGGAGAATATTGGAGAGAATTTGCAGAGCAAGCTGGTACATTAAACAGACCTTCAGATCAGAATCTGTCTCTTAAATAAGCTCTTTTTTTTTTTTTTTTTTCCAGATGAAAAAGGCAGCTACCTCTCTACCAGACACAAGGTCTCCACCACTTTCTCACTGGGAGAAAAATCAGCCAGCACAGCTCTGGCAGAAAACAACTCATTTAACAAAGCCTCTCCATTAAACTTTGCTCTCCAGACAAAAACCTTGTCAGCTGAGAGACCTGCAGATCAAAGACTCAATTATTTACAGCCAGGATTTGGGCAGCTTCCCAAATCCCAGTTGGGATTGGGATGGCCACGAGCCAGGCTCATCCCAGGCAGCTCAGAGAACACCAACTCCAGCAACAAAGGTGGGGCTCACACAGATATTATCACATTTTTAAACCATTTTTTTTGTTTGTTTCTGTGCTCTGAGCAGGAAAAAAGAGCAGGAAGAGGCAAGGGAAGCAGCAGAAGCTCCAAGAAAAAGAGGATCAAAGGCAGCAGCGAAGAGAAGGAATCACCAGGAGATGTTTAGGAAAGAAGGGAAGGATCTAAACCAACTTATCCAGCCCCCAAAAATTCAGCTGCCAGACATTCCAGCACTACTCCATCCCTGGAAGTGTCCAAAGCCAGGCTGGGTCTCCCCCTGGGATAGTGGAAGATGTCCCAGCCCATGGCAGGGGGTGGAATGGGATGGGCTGTAAGGTCCCTTCCAATCCAAACCATTCCATCATTCCACGATTCTTAAAGATGGAATAAATCAGGAAAATGTTCATTTTACTCAATCCCTGTTGGATGAGCCAATGGATTGGCCAGGAGCAGTAATTCCCATAAAATGTGGTAAAAATCCAAGCCCTGACAATGAGCGGTCACATCTGGGAAAGGGAAGGCCCTGCTGCTCATCCCAAAAAAACCCAAAAAAACCTTCAAATAACAAACAGCTGCAAATCACAGAATCATTTCAGCTGGAAAAGACCCCCAAGATCATTGAGATCAACCATCCCCAGCACTGCCAAGGCCACCCCTGATCCACATCCCCCCAAATCCACAGGGATTTAAATCCATCCAGGGATGGGGACTCCAAACCTCCCTGGGCAGCTGTGCCAGGGCTGGGCAGCCCTTTCCAGGCAGGAATTGTTCCCAAAATCCAACCAAATCTCCCCTGAGGTTGTTCCCTCTCATCCCATCCCTTGTTCCAGGAGCAGAGCCCGACCCCCCTGGCTGCCCCAGGGAATTCCAGAGAGGAAAAGGTCCCTCTGGAGCCTCCTTTTCTCCAGGCTGAGCCCCCCCAGCTCCCTCAGGAGTTCTCCAGACCATTCCCAGCTCCATTCCCTGCCCTGGACACTTTCCAGCCCCTCAGGATCTTGTTGGGAAGGTCCATTTTGCTTTACAAAAGCCCCTTAGAGTCTTGTGGAAAGAAGGGAATGGTGGAGGGTTGAGTGAGAAAAATCAAGAATTTAAATCAATGACCAAAGGAGTCCTGGGCAGAAAGTTTCTGCTCTGAACTTTGGGAAGAGCAAAGTTGGGAATATCCAGCACCTCAAACAGGTCCCATGTTGTAAATAAAGCCTTTGTTGTGCCCTTGCCCAGCAGCAGCACAGGTCTGGCTGTAACTCAGCGACAATGCCACCTATAATTGCAGAATTAAGTCCAAAAAGGACCTTTGTGAGGAGGAAAATGTCAATATAACCCACGAGGATCTCATGTAGCACATCCTCACCTGTTCTTTAAATGAGCTCCTTGCTCTTGACCTCTAAGCTCTGCTCTATCACAGGGCAGCCTCTGAAACTGAGAGCCAGATTAATTCAGCAATTAATTGTGGAATCCAGAACGAACTCAACATCCACAACTCCCTGTGAAGGAACCCAAAATCAGGGAATATTCTCACCAGGCAGTTGGCACCTCACTCAGCTGAGGTGTTTCAAAAGCTGCAGCTTTGATGATTGCCCAGAGCAGGAATTTCTGAAGGCTTAAATGCCAGTTATTTGGCTTTTTATTACAACATTTCTATCCCAACATTTTTATTACAGCCTTTCTTTATCACCAGCACCGGGGCTACGACAAGATTGGTTTGGTTTCTTAGCAGCATCATTTTCCCAGGGTTCCAGCTTTCAAATCCTGAGAAAAGTTCATTAAAATACACCCATTTATTGACTAAAATACACTTTCCCCATTTTGATAAGGTTACACTATCTATGCCTGCTAAAAGATAAGGGAGGATGATTTTTTTTTTGCCATAAATCACAGGTAATTCTGCTCCCTCCTGCTGTGCCACTTGGCTTCCAAACCCACAATGACATTTTGAGGTAAAAACCCTAGAAAAACCACCATTTTTCTCAGTTTCTTGCTATTTTCACCACGTTTGAACCTCAAGGAAACCTGGAAAACCTTCCCAAGACCAGGCCCAGCACGAGTGGTTCAGTGAGAAGACACTTAAGGCCTCATCCAAGCAGGGTTGTTTGCATGCATTAATTTTTCTAACACTGCTGGGTTTTTGGAGCCTGTGGTGTTTTTTGAGCTCCCATCCATCAAGGCAACAGCAATTCAGAGATTTTTTTTTGAATTTTCTTTTTTTTTTTCCCCAGCAACAAATTATCAGCCAGCTGTAACTGCAAACACCAGGATGAATTAACATATGCTGGAGTGAAATATTTCAAACAAGGCAAATGAGGGGCTGGGACAGGAGCTGAGGCACAACCTTGTTTTTTTACCCAAAAAATAAAGGTTTAGAAGGGGGAAAAAAGCCAAAATAAAGGTAATTTGGGCAAAGCAGTGCTTATCTCCTCCTCCCTTATGTGAGCTCTCTGCCTTTCTTTTCCAAACCTGTCCCAGTGAGCAGACGCAAATGATGGTTTGGGAATTGTGGCTTCATCTTTCTGCCACAACAAAAGCAGCAACACGAGGTCCCAAATCCTCACACTGAAATTTAGGGAGACCTGGAATTGGGTTTGTGGGTCCCTTCAACTCAGGATATCCCCTGAATCCCTGAACTGCCTTCAGAGTGCCACCAAAAACTGGAAAGAGGCATCTGCAAGCTCCAGGGAGGTGGGAATATTATTTTGGGCAAATCCAAAAGGCAATTTGGGCAAATATTCCATCCTCCCCATCTGGTGCAGGTGCAGCAGGAGCAGGGAAAGCTGCAGTGGAATTTCCATGGAAAACCCTCCAAGTTGCCAATTGTTCCACCCTCAGACACTCCCTGAGCCAGAGGAGATGCCTTTGGTGGATTTAGGATGTCTTCAGGGCTCAGAAGTTCTCACTGGGTATTTTTTTTAAGAATGTTTGGTCACTCTCAGCCCAACCAAAGATATTTTTCCTTTGGATTTAATTCCCATTTCACCAGATACCCCCAGAGTCAGAAAAAAAATCAACATTTACCCTTCTTTCGTCTTCTCTGTGCCACTCAGGACTTCATAAATCTCTATTATGTCCCTCTCCAGTATCTTTTCCCTGCTTCCACAGCATCATTTTCTTCCTCCCTATTTTTAAAAGAGCTGAACAGGTTCAAGCTGTGCATGAGGCAGCTCCACAACAACATTCCCCTGTTTTGTCTCCATTCCCTTCACTAAAATTCCTCACCCTGAGCTGGTTTTTTAACTAATACTGAGCACAAAGGCTGTGATTCTCACAAAAATTTAAAATCTTATTGCTGAGTGGCATCAGCCAACCTGGAGATTGTTGTTCTGTAGTAAAACAGGGAAAAAACCTTTCTTATAAAACATTGTTTTAAATCTACACTGATTTTCTCCTGCTCCTTTCGCAACAGGTCAAAACAACCTGTTCCAGCACAAATTCCTCTGGGACACCACTAATGGTTTCCCTCTGCTGTGTTAATTGATCATTTAATCCACCTCTTAATATCACTTTCAATGATGTTTATATGTAAAGCCTCCACTCTGATTGCCACAATCTGGTTTTTTTAGAAATCCAGGCAAAGCTACACGGATTTGTCCAATGCTTCAGAGGAAACTACAACCTGAATGTGTTGTTGAAAGCATTTCATGTAGCTAGAGGGCAGGAATTCATCTGCCACCCCATGGAAAACGAGCTCTGTGGAAATAAGAACCTCTCTGTACTCAATCTGCATAAAAAAGGAGGTGGTTTGGGGTTTTAGCAGCTAAAGAAAACAAAACTTTGCTCTAATAAATGTAATTTGAGGTCCAACACATCAGCAGAACACATTTGGGAGGACGTTCTGGAAGAGGGAAATACACAAAGTGCTGGTAAAAGATCTGATATTCAATTTATCAGGTGAGGAGTGCACACATCTCCCTTCAGCACGAGCCAGAGAGCTTAAATATCAGATCAATATGTGAATGTCAGTAAAAAAAAAACAACAATTCCTTTTATATATGAAAAATCCAACACACCACTGATCATCCCAGCTTGGGTTTCCTGCAGCCAAGGCAAAGGGATGAAACCATGGGATGGTTGGACAGGAGCCATCCCAAAGCTCCCACAGATTTTCCATCTCCTTTAATTCCCACTGAAAGCACCTGACAGTGACACTGAAAGAGAAGAAGCCTTGAATGTCATCAAAGACGTTATAAAGGCACAAAAAAAGTGCAGAGGAGGAGAAGTTTGAGGCCCTGCAAAGCTCAGGGTTTGCTGCACAAGAGGGTGAGGCTTCCTGTGCCAAACTCCTTCCCAAACCACAATCACAGGATTAAAATCCACAATCACAGGATTAAAGTCCAGAATCACAGGATTAAAGTCCAGAAGCACAGGATTACAACCCAGAATGATGGGATTAAAATCCACAATCAAAGAATTGCAATCCAGAATCACAGGATTAAAGTCCAAAATCACAGGATTGCAAATCCAGAATCACAGGATTACAACGCACAATCCCAGAATTACAACCCAGAATCACAGGATTAAAATCCACAATCACAGAATAGCAATCCACAATCACAGGATTAAAGTCCAGAATCACATAATTACGAGTCCAGAATCACAGAATTACGAATCCAGAATCACAGAACTGCAACCCAGAATCACAGGATTACAATCCACAATCACAGAATTACGAATCCAGAACCACAGGATTGCAATCCAGAATAAAGAATTGCAATCCAGAATCACGGGATTGCAATCCAGAATCACGGGATTGCAATCCAGAATAAAGAATTGCAATCCAGAATCACGGGATTGCAATCCAGAATCACAGGATTGCAAATCCACAATCACAGATTTGCAATCCACAATCACAGAATTGCAATCCAGAATCACAGAATTAAAGTCCAGAATCACAGAATTACAATCCACAACCACAGAATTACAAATCCAGAATCAGAGACTTGCAATCCAGAGTCACAGGATTAAAGTCCAGAATCACAAAATTGCAATCCACAATCGCAGAGTTAAAACCCAGAATCACAGGATTAAAATCCAGAATCACAAGATTGCAACCCACAATCACAGAATTACAATCCACAATCACAGAATTACAATTTTTTTGAGGTTGGAAAAGCCTTTTAGGATCATTAAGCCCAACCACTCCCCCAGCACTGCCGAGCCCAGCATTCACCCATGCCCCAAGTACATTATTTATAAATTAATTTCTTTTTAAAAGTAATGACACACCCTGCCAGGCTACCAAACCCTCCTAAAGCAGGGAAAAAATCCCATTTGTGATGGTTAATAACACCAAACAGAATGATTTTCCAAAACCATTTTTTGGTTGGTGGTGCAGAAGGGAAAGCTTGGAACAAAAAGCACAAAGAGGGAAAACTGGAGAACTGATGTTTTAGGAAGAAACAAATGCATTTCTCAGTCACAATTTGGGAATTTCACACAACCACAGAGTGCTTTGGGTGGGAAGGGACCTTAAAAATCATCTTGTTCCATCTTCCAGTGCCCCAAAGTTGCTCCAAACCCCATCCAACCCAGCCTGGAACATTTTTAGGGATGGGGAAGCCACAGATTCTCTGGGAAAACTGTGCCAGGGCCTCCCCACTGTCAGAGAAGGGTCACCCAAGGAGTAATTTCTGTGCACTAATCCAAAATAAACACTCACAAGGCTCTCTCTGCTGTAAGCATCAGCCTGTGCTCCCTTCAAGGTGAGAAAGGCTTGGGGATCATTTAGTCAATATTTCATTTTGGTCTCGTTTCTGCTCAGTTTTGCCTCTTCAAGCTCTTCAGCAAGCAATGTAAACTCCCAAAAGAAGTTCTCAGTCCCATTCAGGTCCTTTCTGTGCATTCCAGCACAATTTGCCTTGACCTTCAGTTCAATTCCACCTCTACCAGGGAATCAATATCAGCTACTCCCAGAAGAATTTTTTTCTCTCCATCCCTTCCTCCCTTTCTCCAAGTGCATGGAAGCAGAGAACACATCCCAGGAACAACAAAGCACCTCACCACAGTGACACTGAAAGCACAGGCACATCCAGGGGGGAAAAAAAACCAAAAAAACAAAAAAAAAAGTGGAAAAATTCCATGGGGAAATGACCAAGATTTGTCCTTGGTTCCTCACAGCTTTGCTGTGCAATTACTTGAGGAAAACTTGAGAGAACAACAATTTCACTGCCTGTTGCCAAATCAATAGCACCAAGCATTAGGTCATAATTACAACGACAGTTTGCCAGGGAAGAGTCAATATGGAGTTCCAGGCGTGGGCTAACAAAGGATTCAGGAGGAAAAAAAAAAAGCCCTCACATCTCAAATTACACAAGAAATGACACCACAGCCTCTTTTATTAAATCCAACCTGAAATTTGAGTTTTTCTTGCTGCACTTGATGAGGGAGGCAGCGCTGGGTGAGGCTGACACGGCCTCTCCAAAAAAAATCCAGCTCCAATTTCAGCTCTGATATTGACTCACCATCAAATGGCCTAAGGAAAGTTGCATATCCTTAGGAACAACCACTTCTGGGTTCTTACAGAGGAAAAGAACCACTTTTGCTGCAAGTGGCTCCAAAAACTCAATGCCCTAAAAGTGTTTTTGGACACAGAAAATGTCCAGCACAAGCCTTGCCTTGGAGTTTTCTTTACCCACCTCAAATGGGATTCAGCTCGTCCCCATCTGACTCTGCGAGAGAAAAACATTTAGCTCGAGGAAGGCAAGCAGCTTGATTGCTGCTTGGAGGAAACAAAGAAATGGCATCAATAAAATTATAAAGAGAGCTAATAAAAAGCAGTCATCAGCCAAAAGTGCCAGTGGAAAGCTGTGGTTGAGCTCATCTTGTTCTCTTGCCAAAGCAAGTCCCTCACCTATAAAGCTGCGATCAAAAAAATTCTACAACAATTCCTGTGCTTGTTTTCCCCACAAAAACACTCTTGGGTTTGCTGCAGCCACTTCCACAACTCCTTTTGCTGCCTCCAAGGTGTTCCCAGCTCCTCTTCCCTGCCCATGGTTGGGATGAGATGAGCTTTAAAGTCCTGTCCAACCCAAACTGTTCCAAGATTCTCCTCAATTTTTCACGGTGCTTGAGTCGTTGTTTGGGAAATTATTTCAGCTTTCAGCTGCTGCAGTGGCTCAAAACTGCTTTATCCTCAGGCACAGGCAACCCTCACAGCTCCAGGGAGGATGTGCTGTCCCAAGGAGCAAATCCCTAGTTTGGGGTGAAGTTTGTTTTCTGTCACGGCTACAACCCCATCCAAATGGCACAACCTGGCTTTTCATGAGACAAATACACAGAGAGGAGACAGCAACCAGCACAACCAAAGCTGAGTGACCCCTTGTGTCTCCCTGGAGGGGGGAAAAGCAGAGATTTGGGGTGTGGGTGTCTCCTCCCAAGGAACAAGATGAGAGGGAACATCCTGGAGCGTGCCACGGGTGGTTTAGATTGGGTTTTAGGAACTATTCCAGGGGTGGTTTAGATTGGATTTTGGGAACTGTTCCAGGGGTGGTTTAGATTGGGTTTTAGGAACTATTCCAGGGGTGGTGTAGATTGGATATCAGGAACTATTTCATCCCTGGAAGGGTTGTAAAGCATTGGAACAGGCTGCCCGGGTGGAGCCTCCATCCCTGGAAGTGCTCAAAAATACATGGATGTGGCACCTGAGGGCATGGGTTAGTGGTGACCAGAGTGGTGCTGGTTGGTGGCTGGGACTTGATGATTTTAAAGGTCCTTTCCAAACTTTATTCCATGATTCTATGACCTGGAAATGAGAAGGGAACCAAAACCTAACAGTGGAAGGCACGGGAGCATCTTCCAGAAAGCAACTCTGTATCAAGCACCAGCAAAAGGTCAGGGAGATGGAGGTGGAAACTCCTCCTGGCCCTCCCTCAATGGAGCCAAGACTTTGTGGGGTGGGATTCAGGTCCTGGATCCAAACACCCACAAGGAGCTGGGCTCTCATTTCCCATGGCAGTGGTGGCAACAGAATCCAGGGAATCACAGACCCAGCAGGAGCTGGATCCCTCCCCACTGATTCCATCTCCTGCAAGGGCACATCAGGCACACAGGAAGGTCCAGACTGAGCTCTAAAGCCACAAGTTGAAGGCACATCTCACCCCAGAGCAGCCAGAGAAAAGGGGGGATGTTATTTTTACCAAAGCAACAAAGATCCTTCCCACCAATTTGGGAATTTTCAGAGCAGCACACACAAAGTGTCTCTGGAGATGAACCAGGCAAAGGTTGTGCAGAGAGGGTGAAAAATGGAGCTCATTGTACAACCCAAGGCCCAGACAGAGGGTGAGCAAATCAAGGCTGCACAAACACAGTTTGTTTGTGTCTGTTCCCAGCTTTGCAGCCTCCAACTTCCCAAACTGCTGGGCCACGAGGAAGCTGAGCCTCAAATTTCAAATCCACCAGCCCCTGCTCTGCCTGGCTCCCCAAAGCCACAGGAAAACCACTTCTTCTGTAAAAGTATGAAAATTAAACCTGCCTTTTTTTTTTTGCCATGCCTACTGCACCCACCATGGCACCAGAAAATGAGTTTTCTTTCCAATTAATTTAGTGCTGTTGCAAGGCAGCAGGTCCCTGGCTTTACAGCATCAGTGAGGCAAGCACAGCACAGCCGAGGGAACCATAAACCACAGCTCCCCTATTTCACCAGCTCGTTTTCATCTGGGCTGCAAAGCAATCCCTGCTGAAAAAAGGCAAAAAAAAAGGGGAGGGGAGGTCCCCTGTCAGCTCTGCAGTGGGATTATCAGTCTAGCATGGCTGGCATCCTTCTGGAGCACAAAGAAATTGTTCCTGTTGGAGCTTGTGGCTGCTTGGAAAAGCAGAACACGGCAGCAAGCGCTCCTGTGATCCACAGGATGGTGTAAATTAGGAGGGAATTAACCCAGGAAACTTCTTCATGCCCTGTTCTCTCTGTGACATTACCTCTGCACCACCAGTTGCAATGAGAACCACCTCAGCATCAGGTGGTGTTCAGATTCCTACAGGTGGCCAAGGCATGAAGAAAGCTCCATGTCCAGCCTCCAGTCCCCTCTGGCCACTCAGATCCCATCCTCCCATTAACATTTTAGTGCAGGTCACTGGAGAACTTGTTGTGCTTTGCCAAATTACACAGGCACAGCAGTGAAGCAGCAGAAATGAGCAAAGTATTCCCTCTGGCAGGTGTTCAGCAGTCATTTGCTGAAAATGTACAGGAAAAAAAAGGCAGGGAAATTCAGTTTTTTGGAGCTCTGACAATGTCATGACCGCTCAGGCCACCACCCTTCGCACCAGCACGGGGTAAAATGCATCAATGGCATTCACAAATATTCCTCAGTTTGGTGTAAATCCAGTTCCTGGATAAACCTCAGAATCCTTGGAGGAAGATATTTGCTTCCAGCATCTTGGAAAACCCAGAATCACACAATATCACACCCCCAGAAAGGTGTGGGTTTGGTTTCCTGACATCCACCTCCCCAAGTTGTCCATAATTCATCCCAAACCTGAATATTTCACAGGCAGGAGAAAGAGGAACAGGGCAGATAACTGGAGAAGCCATCCCATTTCACAGCTGCAGGAGGAAAGAAGATGAACAGCTCCTCATAATAAGATTAGGATCTGATGAAATGACTTTCACTTAGAGATCTTCCAAATAACATCAGCTTCAGCAGTGAAAAGCTGGAAAATGCAGTAGGAAATAAGCAGTGCCAAAATAATGGGATGGCAACAAAGGCCAGCCAGTTTCGGGGTAAAATTCCTTCAATTCTGCAAGATTTATCTGCACTGAGGGCACTTAGGCACAACCACTCAGTGCCAAACAGGTTTTAATGGCAAATATGGAATGGTTTGGGTGGGAAGGGACCTTAAAATTCATCCCTTTCCACCCCCTGCCACGGGCAGGGATATATTCCACCATCCCAGGCTGCTCCCAGCCCCATCCAACCTGGCCTTGGACACTTCCAGGGATGAGGAGACCACAGCCTCTCTGGGCAACCTNGGGATATATTCCACTATCCCAGGCTGCTCCCAGCCCCATCCAACCTGGCCTTGGACACTTCCAGGGATGAGGAGACCACAGCCTCTCTGGGCAACCTGTGCCAGGGCCTCAGCACATCCCAAGCTGGCAACAAAGCAAACCTGCCTGGCTTTTCCAGAGCTCCAAACCTCAGGGAACAAAAGGAAATGTGAGCAGATTCTGGGCTGTAAATGACCTGGCACTGAAACAACAAGCACTTATCTCCTGCCTGGCACAGACGATGTCCACAGGGGTTTGACAGCCACAACAATTCCCAGGGTTGCTGCCTCCTGCACCCCCTCATTATGGCAAGGAGAGGGGTGGGATCTGAATATCCAACCCTGGCAATTTGTAACAGGGCCATTTCCCACACTGGGCTTTCCCCCCCAAACCCAGGCAGAGAAGGAGCTTCTTAAACACCTCTTAAATCCATCCCAAATTCCATGGATTTGGAGCTCTGGCAGCTGAAGGGTGGCTTGGCTGCCTGTTCTGGAAGGGGCAACTTCGAGCAGAGAGGGTCAAGGTAGATAAAAAGAGAACAGCAACCTCTTGAATGGCCCCAGCATGAATCACTGCAGCGAGTGACTCAAACCCTGCCTTGTTTGTGCTGGAGTCACAATTAGCACGCAGAAAGCACAATTAAGAGACATTAGTGGAACGAGCACCGTATGGCAATGGAGCCACTGGAATCGGAGGGCAGCATCTTCCCTGCCTGAAGGGCTGACACAGGTTTGCTCTGACCTCTTTCCAGCAGAATTTCCTCACCGTGGGCTCAGGGAAATGCAGAAATGCAGACACAGGCACAACGTGCTCATTTGTTGTCAAAAGTCAAGCAAAAAGGGGAAATCTTGGTTAAAATACAGCACCAGCAAGGCCAGACTTCCCTGCAGGAAGCTCTGTCCTCCTGAAGTCTTTTTTGGGAGATTTAGGAAGATTTTTGACAATGAAGCAGCACCTTTGAAAAGCAGCTTTGTTCCTTCTGTTGAAAAGCAAATTTAGGTGTTGTTGCTTAGGTCACGATCCCAGAGTGGTTTGGGTGGGAAGGGACCTTTAAAATCATCCAACCCCAACCCCTTCCACTATCCCAGGTTGCTCCAAGCCCCATCCAACCTGGCCTTGGACACTTCCAGGGATGGGGCAGCCACAGCTTCTCTGGGAATTCCATCCCAGCCCCTCCCCACTCTCCCAGGGAAGAATTCCTTCCCAATATCCCATCTAAGCCTCTCCTCTGCCTCTACCTCCCACTATTTCTTGGAACAACTGCAGCTTCTGTCAGAAGAATGACTGATCTCTGAAATGAATGTGGGAATTTGAGAATTGAACCACGGAATGGTTGGGGTTGGAAGAAGCCTCTGGAGACCACCCAGGCCAGAGCAGCTTCACCAGAGCAGGGGGCACAGGATCACAACCAGGTGGGGTTTGAGTGTCTCCACAAAAGGAGACTCCACAACCTCCCTGGGCAGCCTTTTCCAGTGCTCCAGCACCTCCAAGAAGTTTTTTTCCTTTTCTATGTAATGATCTTTCCACAAAGCCCATTCTCTGAGAATCACACCAAGCACATTTGTCATGGCTTGCTCTGATCTGGCCTGTTCAGAAGGGATTTCCAGCTGGGATTTAAAAGGCCTCGGGAGCTCCACATCCCAAACCAACCCCTGCTGGAACTGCCAGTGCTCAGGGTTTGGTTTAATTCCTCAGTGGATCAAGTTGTGGTTATGGAAAACCTGTGTTTTCCCTTTCAGCAGAGCTCAGGAGTAGGTGGATCTATCCTCCCAAAAAAAATCAATCTGGCTTTTGGGTTACTTAAAGGAAACTTTTCTCCCCACCAGGATAATGTGTGCCTGCTGCCTGTTCCCCAGCTCCAGGGATGGAACACAAAAGGACACTGGGCACAGGAAATTGATGATGAATCCAAGGAAAAGGCAAAGTTGGGAGCTGCAATTGCTCCACAAGGAATCAAACACAACAAATGAAATCACTCCTGAAAGTTCTGGGCTTTGACACACGATGCAAGTGGGAAATGAGACTTTAAGGGACTGGTGAGGGGAGGTAAAGCTGAGCCAGCTTTGAATTAGGGATCATGGAAATGGTGAAATCTGCTCAGATCCTGGATGTTGGCAGGACCAGGTACAGGAGAGAGTCACCCCAAGACCCTGAGGTTCCCCTCAGTGTCATCTCCCTACTCTGCCACATGCAACCTCATCACACTGTTAAAATAAAAAGTTACAAGTAATTTCTCAATGTTTTAAAACACTGAATTCATATAAAACATAGAAATCATGGAAAGATTTGGTTTGGAAGGGACCTTAAACATCATCCAGTTCCAAGCACCTGCAGGCACCTTCCACTATCCCAGCTTGCTCCAACCTGGCTTTGGGCACTTCCAGGGATGGGGCAGCCACAGCTTCTCTGGGAATTTTGTGCCACCCTCACAGGCAAGAATTCCTTCCCAATATCCCACCCAACCCTGCCCTCTGGCAGTGGGATCCATTCCCTGTGTCCTGGCACTCCAAAATCCCTCTCCAGCTCTGCTGGAGCCCCTTGAGGCTCTGGAAGGAGCTCTGAGGTCTCTCTGGATCCTTCTCTGCTCTGAGCACCCCCAGCTCTCCCAGCCTGGCTCAGGAAGTTGAAGTTGCAGCCCAAGGAGCTGCAGGGCTGCAGTTTGCTCACTCCTGCCTTTCCCAAGGCAGGCCAGCTCTCCTTGGGCCTCTTTCCCTCATGAGAAATCAGCTCCTGGCTCTGGTGACTCACTGGTGGCAGCGAAATAAACCCAACACCTCTCATGACTCACGGGTCAGGTGAGAGGAGCAGCAATTCTCAATTTGCATGTGCATTTGACACCTTCTTGCCTGATTGTCCTCAGGAAACAGCAAAAAGCTGCAATCAAGGCAAAGCTCGGCCTTGATGGGAGCAGCTCCCGGGGAAAGATGTGTTTCTCCAGGGTGCAAGGAGAAAAATGCAGCTGGCAGTGATTCTCCAGCAGTAATTGCAAACCTGCTCCTAAGGAAAGGAAAGCTTATCAGCCAGTCCACAACCTTGCTTGACAGGCACCCAGAAGAGCCCAGAAATTCCTAAGAGGTGCTCTCAGCAGAGAGAAATTAAAACTTCTCAGTCTTCTTGCACGCCCTCTGCAAAACAAAGATCCCCTCTGGCTCTGCAATTCTTTACTCACTCCTCAGCCAACCTATTTCTCAAGCAAACCAAAGCACCTCAAGCAAAGACTTCTGCCTGAAAAAGCATTTCTTACCCCAAAAAAGGGAGGTGCTGCAGAAATTATTAAAGACCAGCAACACTTTCACAGGGAATTCATTTCCTTTCTCCACTCTACAACGGAGTCGCTATGAAAACCTCCAAGTTTCCCTGTTTATCTTTGTAAAAATCACACTTTTGGTGGATGTGTTCCTGTATTTATCTGCAGGAAAGCCAGAAGGCAACTCAGAATATGAAGGGCCAAGACAGTTTGAGGGATAATTTCTTTATCCAGGCTCGCAGTGCCCGTTCCTGGTGAGGAACAGGATCTACCTCCACGGCAGGCTCGGGTCGTGCTGTTCTGGTTGGAACTACACAGAATCACATCCTTTTGATCAGATTACCTGGGAGCAGAAGCCTCAGTGGGCTGATCAAGATGAAGTATTACAAGAAGAAAATGGGAAATTACGTCAGGAGGAGGATGCCAGATTGATGAGCCTTCAGTGCTGCTCAGCTCAGGTCAGCGCTTCGCTGGCACCGCAGAGGCAGCAGCACAGCACCAGTTCAGGACAAAGAAAAGGAATCACTGGACAAAAAGGGGGGAAAACTGTGTTTGGAGTGAGGTGAACTGGAGCTAGGAGCAAGCTGGGACAGTGCAAGGTGTCCCTGTCCATGGCAGGGGGTGGAACTGCATGAGTTTTAAGATCCCTTCCCACACAAACCACTCCAGGATTCTGTGGTTCTCTCCTGGCTGAAGATCCTTTTCCACAGGAAGGAACCACTGTACAAAATCTAAAGTCAAATTATGATTTGCATAAGAAATAAAGCTCCCAGAATCCCATTCAAGGTAAGGGGTGAGAGAGACAGATCCCAAAGTAGTGCTGAGTGCAGTGCTCACAGCCTAAACCAAGGAAAATGCTGTCAGCTTTCCTCCCTTCTCACAGCCTCTGCTGCTGGAAGTAGTGAAGGAGATGAATCCTCAAGTACAAAGAGAAATAAATTCAACCTTGACTGTTTATTCCAAGTGTCATTGACCACCTCAACCAGTGCTGCAGTGACACAGTACAACAGCTAAACTCAAGCAGCACAAAAAGCAAAAGGTCTGAATCATCTCCCACCCCATTTCCTCGCCCCTAAAATATTTAGAAAATGCAACTTGAGTAACTCCCACAGAACTCCATTTACTAAGCATTTAACATGAGTTTTATGTTAAAAATATCAACCTTTATTTATCTGCTGAAGAACCCACACGTTGCCAGGGCAGGCTTTGTCACTCTCCTCGATCTGTGTGCTCTGACTTCAGAGTCTCTTTACGTTTAAAATTGCTTGGTCACAAGCTCTGTGGCAGAAATAGGTTCCTTATTATGTGCAGAGCAAAGGCCAGGCTACTTGAAAAATAATTTTAGGCCCAGGAAAATTAGCTAAGACACCAGCAGCAGAGAAAATATGGGCTAACCACATCCTGAATCACAGCACTAATCTGAACAGACAACCTGCAGACACCATCCTCCTTCCCTAAGGAGCTGTGTCCTTCAGCAGCTCTTTGCCCAACTTGTTTGCTATTTTATCTTGATAAAATCCACTTGGAAAGAGCAGCAGGGCACTTTCTGTTTGGGCTTTGAGTGACAAGTGGAAAAACCAAAGGAAAGCAGCAGAAGTGTTTGGTGCCCTCCAGAGGAAAACCAAATTAAGCTGCAGCTTTCAAATACAAAGCACTCAGCTCTAAAATCACTTCTCTTGGAGATCACAATGGCATCAAAGACGACAAGGCAGCAAACTAAAACCACCAACAGAGATGCTCCCCCCATGCAACAACTCCAAAACACCAAACCTCTTTTTTTTTTTTCAATTTTGCACGAAACGCACTGAAAATTCCGTATTTCTTGCCCCACTGCACGTGTGAATGGATCAGCCTGTGCTTTATGAGCTGTGAAAGGAGCAGAGCACCTCCTGGCCCAGCCAAATGCTGCAGGGGGAGTGCACTGAAGGCTGGCAGGGGTTGGGAGAGGCTGCCAAGGGTTGGGAGCCGGCAGTGCTGACGCTCTCCAGGCTGAGTCATCCCTCCCCAGCTGACGTCCGGCCTCCCTCAAAGGCACCTTCAGCCCCTCCCCAGCTCAAAGGGAATCAATCCTCTGGCGAGGAGATTCGTCACAACTCCAAAGCAGGGGGATGAGGCATCAAAAGGCCAGCTCTGGCTGGAATGCCAAGGAATTGGGAGGAGTTCGGCACTTCGAAAGGAGCCAGGGTCTGGCTGCTGCTGCTGCTCTGCAGTGCACACAGCAGTGCTGTGAAGATTCTAGGTCTCAAAATAGATTCTAGGCCTCAGATTCTAGACCTCAAAAGAGATTCTAGGCCTCAAAAGAGGTTCTAGGCCTCAGCTGCTAGGCCTGAAAACAGATTCCGGGCCTCAAAATAGGTTCTGTGCCTCAAAATAGATTCTGGGCCTCAAAACAGATTCTAGACCTCAAAATAGATTCTAGGCCTCAAAATAGATTCTAGACCTCAGATTCTAGGCCTCAAAACTGATTCTAGGCCTCCAAACAGGTTCTGGGCCTCAAAACTGATTCAAGGCCTCAGAATAGGTTCTAGGTCTCAAAACAGATTTGGATGATCAGGGTGATGAGGCATCAAAAGTCCAGCTCTGGCTGGAATGCCAAGGAATTGGGAGGAGTTTGGCACTTTTTAGAAAGGAGCCAGGGTCTGGCTGCTGCTGCTGCTCTGCAGTGCACACAGCAGTGCTGTGAAGATTCTAGGTCTCAAAATAGATTCTAGGCCTCAGATTCTAGACCTCAAAAGAGATTCTAGGCCTCAAAAGAGGTTCTAGGCCTCAGCTGCTAGGCCTGAAAACAGATTCCGGGCCTCAAAATGGGTTCTGTGCCTCAAAATAGATTCTGGGCCTCAAAACAGATTCTAGACCTCAAAATAGATTCTAGGCCTCAAAATAGATTCTAGACCTCAGATTCTAGGCCTCAAAACTGATTCTAGGCCTCCAAACAGGTTCTGGGCCTCAAAACTGATTCAAGGCCTCAGAATAGGTTCTAGGTCTCAAAACAGATTTGGATGATCAGGGTGATGAGGCATCAAAAGTCCAGCTCTGGCTGGAATGCCAAGGAATTGGGAGGAGTTTGGCACTTTTTAGAAAGGAGCCAGGGTCTGGCTGCTGTTGCTCTGCAGTGCACACAGCAGTGCTGTGAAGATTCTAGGCCTCAAAACAGGTTCTGGGCCTCAAAATTGATTCTAGGTCTCAAAACACATTATAGGCCTCAAAACTGATTCGAGGCCTCAAAATAGGTTCTGTGCCTCAAAATAGATTCTAGGCCTCAAAACAGGTTCTGGGCCTCAAAACAGGTTTTGGGCCTCAAAATAGATTCTGGGCCTCAAAACAGATTCTAGATCTCAAAACTAATTCTAGGCCTCAAAATAGATTCTAGACCTCAGATTCTAGGCCTCAAAACTGATTCTGGGCCTCAAAACAGGTTCTGGGCCTCAAAACAGATTTGGATGATCAGAGTGATGAGGCATCAAAAGTCCAGCTCTGGCTGGAATGCCAAGGAATTGGGAGGAGTTTGGCACTTTTTAGAAAGGAGCCAGGGTCTGGCTGCTGTTGCTCTGCAGTGCACACAGCAGTGCTGTGAAGATTCTAGGCCTCTAAATAGATTTGGATGACTATTCTCTTTAAAAAAACCTAATTTTCTTCAGTATTTTCCAAGAAAACTTTAAATAATTCCATGAGGAAAACTCAGGCTCTCACCTGACGGCCTCTGCTACGTTGTTGGAGGTGTGACCTGAGAGGGCATCGTGCAGGTTCCTGATGAAATAATCTCTGTAATCTTCAGGCAGGGCCATGAATGTGCCACCCATCACAATGAATTCCACTTTATCCACACTGTGGCCCAGCTGTTTCAGCTGTAAAATTAAAAATATCATGGAAAAATGATCAATGAGCGCCTTAATCCAAGAGATTTCTCTGATTTTCTTATTTATTCTTATTTTCTGACTTATTTCTTGCAGCATTTCCTTCTTTAGTTGTTTCATGAATGACAAATCATCAATACTTTAATACAAAATTTTTAGAACCACCAGCCCAGCTGAAAAAAAACCCCTCCAAAGTAATTTTTCTAGTGCAAGAATACAATGAAGGGAAGGAGCACAGAGGAGTTTCCTGACAAAGCAGAATTATTTGAGCTCTGAATTATTGAGGTTCCAGTTTGAAACCAGCTTAGATGTGGCCAGAAGGCAAAAAAATTCCTTGCTCCATGTAAAACCAACTCTCCTTACAAACTTGGGGGAGNCTCTGAATGATTGAGGTTCCAGTTTGAAACCAGCTCAGATGTGGCCAGAAGGCAAAAAAATTCCTTGCTCCATGTAAAACCAACTCTCCTTACAAACTTGGGGGAGAAAAGAGCTACACTGACCTCATGGAGAACTTTCCAATGGATTTGGAGAAAAATAGGAAAGTAATAAAAGCAGGACAGGATTGAGAAACTTTTCACATCTTCCAATTCTCCAGCAATGACACAAATAAAATAATTTTGTAGGAAAGCCAATATTTGAGTATTAAATTCTTCATGTAATTACCAAGAATTAATAATCCCAGAGAAGCTCAGGCCCATTTTTCTGGAATTACTCTGAACAACAATGTGCAGAAAAAATCTCATTTATCTAATGACAGCTGGCCAATTAAAATGCCTCAAATTAATTTTTCCATGGCAATCAGGTCAGGTAGAATTACAGAATCATGAAAAAGCTGAGGTTGGAAGGATCTCTGGACATCACCCAGTCCAATCCCTTCCCAAAGCAGCCCCAGCATATTCTGGTTCTTGGTTAAATCCCTGAATTTTGGAGCTGCTGATCAAAATCCTTTCAGCTCAGCAGCCCAGGTAATGAAAATAATTCTCATTCTTTGCAGCACAATCCCAAGGAAATCCTTTAAAAATGTACCTGTTCCAGTCTGTGCCTTGTCTGGAGATAGGGATCATAGCGAGCCCGGATGGCCCTCATGGATGTTGGCTAAAAAACACCAAAAAATCCAATTTAGAAGCTTTTTTTTGCCCCCAAATCATTGAAAAAGAACAAAAGACAACTCCCAGCATTGGAACAGATGCTGAAAACTTCAAATCCTGATGGACCCAAAGCCTTCAAACTCACAAGCAAAGAGTCCTGCCAGTTTTAAATATGAATTTTTGCTCTTCATATCCTTAAAAAGATAAAACCAAACCCATTTTTATCCTGACATGGCAACGTGACCTAAAAGGAATAACACAATTTTTCAGTGCTTAGTGCACTCCACCAGCTAAAGAACCTCTGCAGTGAGTCACAGAAGCATTACAAAAATCACCAAAGTGTTTTTCAAAGCACTTTTTTTTTGGTCCTGTTCATTTTAGAACCTTTTCACTTGAACAAGTTACCCAGGCAGCATCCTCTAGACTCAGTCTGAGCTTCAAATATTCTCTAAGCTGAATATTTTTCTTCAATTGAAATCCCTAAGAGCTTCTTTTTTCTCCCCCTTGCTGCTGGAAGCCTATTAATAATTCTCTAAGGAGGTTTTCAAGCATTTTGTGTATCCTGGATTCACTTGGTATTTCCTATTTTCCCCTCTTTTTTTAATGGGACAAATTTTAAGACACTGAAATAACATTAAAAATAAAATTGCTGCTTAAAGGATGCTCCATCACTGTTCACCAAAATAATCCAGATGGATTTCACCTCATTTTGCTGCTTTACATCCCAAGAGTTGTTGGCTTAAAAAAGAATTCAGCCACAAGAGCTTCTGCTGTTCAACTTTCTCCACACAACAGGGAGAAAATCATCTGGAAATACATAAATTTAGGGAGATATCACTGCAGATAAAGCCATAAAAGGCAATGGATGTCATTTCACAGCCATTAACAGCTAAAAAATGTGGGTTTTTCCCCCAAAATTTTTATTTTTTTCATGCTGGAGGTTGGCCAGGATTGAGAGTAGGGTCAGTTAGGACCTTGAGCTGCTTTAGAACCTCCAGTTTATGAAGTTGTCTTTTATTCTTGCAATATGAGTTGTAGGAAAAAAGCCCAGCCTAACCCAAAGCCAGGCTTAAGGAATGTTGGCAATTTTGGTACCTCATATCCTGTGTAGGACTGGGTGGAATATTCAAAATCAGAGTCAGGGCCCCCTGGGCAGTACCTGCAGGAGAAAAACACAGAAAACAAGAATTAAATTCATACAATTCCAACATCTTGAGGGGCTCCAGGAGAGCTGGAGAGGGATTTTGGAATGCCAGGGCACAGGGAACGGATCCCAGGGCCAGAGGGCAGGGTTGGGTGGGATGTTGGGAAGGAAAAACAAAAATTTCAATGAATTTTAATGAGATTGGGATGTCCAAACCCAGTTCAGACCTGCTGAATTCCAACATTCATGTAAAACAACCCAGTAAGATTTACTGAGTGCAAAACATGCTGTGAAATATTTCTGGGATATAGGGTTATTTAGGATTATTTTAGGGAACAGCCATCCAGTTTTGGAGCCACAGTTACACACAGATTAATAGATTTTAAAGAGTAATTTTACAATAATAAACAATTTAATAATTTTCAATGATTCTATCAAGAGAATCACTTTATTTGATGCAGAATATGATTTGTTTTTGAAGTGGAAAGATGTAAAATGAAGATATCATCCTGTTCCACAATCTACTTGTCCAGAAATTTAGGGAATTTCAATGTCTTGAAATCTGCATTTGTTTCCTGAGCTCAGGAACATGCTGTTTAATGAACACAAAATTCCAAGTGCACAAAGATGAACTCAGGAGGGTTGACAACTCCTCCTCCTCCTTCAGATTGAGCAGGAAAGGTGAAGGAGCAGCCAGGGAATTTTATTTACAGGGCAGATCCCAAGTGCAGAGACACCAGGACAGCAGCACCTCCATCAAACCAGACACATTTGCTTCCCAACATAATGGATTTTCCTCACTGCCTGGCCCTGCAAACTCAACCCAAGTCATCTATCATCATTATAAAATTAATCATCAAAGCCCAAATTAATTTGCTGGCCAGAGTTGTGCAACTGAAGGAATCTCAGACCTGGAACAGCTCAAAACTGAGGAGCTGCTCCTGCTGGAACAAAACCAGAGCCAGCTCACTCTGTGCTGGGGGTGAAATGAAGGGATGGTTTGGGAAAAGAGAAGGGAGGTTTAAAAGGATAAACTGATGGAGAAACCACAGACAAGATGAGATTTCAGGTGCAAAGTCAAACATAAAGACACTTCAAGGTAAATCCATCCTGTGTTCTTTGATTTTAATAAAAGTCTGAGCTATTCCAGGAGCTTTTGGCAGCTGGAGACCTTCCCTCCATCTGTGCTCTGGCATTCCAGAGCCTCTGGAACAGCAAGGAAGGTTCTGCAGGCAACACTTGCACCTCCTCAGGTGGGGCTCAGGCCAGCCACCTTCACACTTCCCAGATCCTGCTCCTTTCCTTTTCCTCTTCTCCCAGCTGGTTGTGTGTCCAGGGACACAATATCCCAAATTAGTGACACAAATCCCATCAGTTCGTTCAGAAATCGTTAATAAATGAATAATCATGCAGGTGTAAATCTGCCATGGCATGGTGGGTATGGTTTATGAAAGGAGAAGATTTTCTACTTGAGGAGAAGCCAAAAAAAAAAAGCACTTTTTGGTGCGATGTGAAAGGATCAACAATCTGTGGCTGTGCAGAGAGGGAGCTTTCCCAAAACACTGCTCCTGCAACACTGGATTTACCCAGGAATGCTGCAAAAATGTCCTCTCAGGTCATGGAATCACAGAATTGGTGAAGGTGGAAAAGATCTCCAAGAGCATCCAGTCTCCAAGAGCACCCAGCACTGCCCAGGCCACCACTGATCCACATCCCCCCAAATCCACAGGGATTTAAATCCATCCAGGGATGGGGACTCCAAACCTCCCTGGGCAGCTGTGCCAGGGCTGGGCAGCCCTTTCCAGGCAGGAATTGTTCCCAAAATCCAACCAAATCTCCCCTGAGGTTGTTCCCTCTCATCCCATCCCTTGTTCCAGGAGCAGAGCCTGACCCCCCTGGCTGCCCCAGGGAATTCCAGAGAGGAAAGGGTCCCTCTGGAGCCTCCTTTTCTCCAGGCTGAGCCCCCCCAGCTCCCTCAGGAGTTCTCCAGCCCCCTCCCAGCTCCATTCCCAGCTCCTGGACACTCTCCAGCCCCTCAGGGTCTTGTTGGGAAGGTCCCAGGGGTGTCCCCAGAGCTGGAGGTGCCCCAGCAGTGCCAGGCCAGGGGCACAACTGTCCATACTCACACACAGATGTTGCCTGTGAAGTTGATGTGGGGGCACCTGTGTGGTTTGCACATCACAGCCACCACAGCAATCTGCAAGGAAGCACAATGAGAGGAGACTAAGGGCAGTCATTGCCCCTGAAGGTACTAAAATAAAAGGGCACCTTGGAGGGCTGTGGATACTTGAGCATTTGGGGGGCTATTTTAAGATGTTCTGTGCTTGGCCTGCCACCTAAAATAGCTGGGGCTTAACCCTTGAAGGAGAAGACAGAAACAACAAGAAATAGGAATCCTGTAATTCATATTTTCATATTTCAGCATCAATTGGAGTCTAATATTCTGATAGTGACTTGGATGAACTGCTCTGCTGCAAAAATGCAGTGACATGGACACAGCTCCCCTTTTCCCTCAGAGCATCCCAGCACGGTTTGGGTTGGAAGGACCTTAAATCCCACCCCATTCCACCCCTCACCATGCACAGGGACACTTTCTACTGTCCCAGGTTGCTCCAAGCCCTATCCAACCTGGCCTGGGACATTTCCAGGGGTGGGACAACCACAGGCAACCCTTCAATGAAGGAACCTTCTCCCAAATCTTTTTTGGACATCCCTGCGGGCACCCGGAATGCGCCAACACCCCTGGGTGTTCCACACCCCGACCTGTGACAGCAAGGAAACCAAAGTTTGGGGTGAGAGCAGGCAGGGTGGAGCTGGAAGGAAGGCTGCTGCCTGGGCTTACCCCACTGGCTGTTCTGATGGGCTTGGCCTTGAGCTTTGGGAGCAGAGCCCTGCGGAACTGGGGCGGGACGGCGGCGATGATGTCGACCAGGCGGGGCTGAGCAGGCAGCCCGTACTTGGCTGAGGTTTTGGTCTTCAGCCTGCAAGCAGAAATGCCCCAAATCACCCAAATCATTCCTCATGTCCATCATTTCCATGCAGATCCAGGTAGATCCCAGTTTGGCTTTGTAGGAGAAGGATTTAAAAAGCAAAGGGTTGCAGCGGGGGGTAAGATAGCAAAAATAAACTCACAACTGGCAGTGGTTTGGTCTTTTGTTTTTCTGTTTATTTTCCTTCTAACTATGGTTTTATCATAACTTGGTGCAAGCTGCCAAGACCCTGCCTTGTCCATTTTGAGGGATTTAATCTCTGCCTTTCATGGCTTTAACCCCCACACACTCAGCCTGCAGCTGAGGTCATCTCCAAGGCAATTCCTGGCAGGTATTTCCAGCATTAGCAAAATTGAATCACACAATTATCATGTGAAGTGGCAAAAGTGGGGCCAATTCAGGTTTTATTGCTGCATATCCATAAAGAAAGAAAAACTTTCTGTAAACAACAAGTTCATGCAGAGCATAATATTAAAAAAAGTGTGATTTAACGTGATTGCTGTGTTAATTTTTCCATGGTGGAACTGATTTGGGACTACTGAAGGATGAAAACAAGTGGAAAGCCAAAGGCAACGAGAGTTTCTTGGGAGTTCTTCACCAACCCCACCCATTTTGGGCTCAGAATTTCCCGTGAAGCAGCAAATCACCACAGAATGCACCAATCTTGCTGCCTTTATTGTGAGGTAATGTGAGAGAAAGGGCTGTGAAAATGAAACCTGGATGTCACAGAGGGTCCAGGATGGGCCCATTCCTGATGGATCAGCTCCAGGGCCATCCCTGAGGGACTCACTTGTTGATATCCACATCTCTGCCCTGCTCATGAGCCTCCAGGAGCTGCTTTATGATGTCAGCAATGGTCATCACCATCAGCTCTGCCTTGCTGAGCTCCCCTGCAACGGGAACAGAACAAAATCAGGGATGGCTCAGAGCTTCCTCCTGCTTGGGGCAACCAAAGGGGACCTGCCCTCAATTCATGTCAGAGAATCATGGAATGGTTTGGTGGGAAGGGACTTTAAAGATTGTCCTGTTCCCATCCTGACACCTCCCACCATCCCAGGCTGCTCCAATCCAGCCTTGGGCACTCCCAGGGATCCAGGGGCAGCCCCAGCTTCTCTGGGAATTCCATCCCAGCCCCTCCTCACCCTGACAAAGAACATGGCAGGAACATTTCCTCTCACCAGCAACCTGCATCTCACACAGATCCTTGGAATGGACCCACCAGGATCAGCCACTCCAAGCCCTGGCCCTGCACAGACAGCCCAAAAACCCCACCCTGGGCATCCCTGGGAGCGTTGTCCAAAGGCTTCTGGAGCTCTGGGAATGCCACCATTCCCTGGGGAGCTGTTCCAGAGCCCCACCACCCTCTGGGGGAAGAACCTTTTCCTAAAATCCAACCTCAACATGCCTTGGCACAGTTCCTTAGATATTCCCCTCTGGTCTCTCTCTCCCTGCAGGTAGCTGTGCAGGACAAACCAGGCTGCTGCTTGTCCTGTGCTGCCCCAAATCCCCTTCCCAGTTTTTTTCAGTTCTGATTTAAGGGAAAATCCCACCAACAGCGGGACCCCCTGCCCCATCCACAAGGATTTAGGACAAAGCAAACACCTGAGCACCACCTGGCTGCCAAGGGCTCTGTCTTCCAGGGAAAAACAGTGGGAAAAACACAGGGAGGAGCCAAGTACCCCCAAGCCTCAGGCGAGGTCGGGGCTGGTCCTTCACCTCCCTCCAAAACATGAAGGGGCAGAGCTGGCTGAGCTCGCGTTCCCACTCCACACACACAGAAAATCATGGAATTGTCTAGGCTGGAAAAGTGCTCCAAGAGTGTAGAGCCCAACTATTTCCCAGCACTGCCAAGGCCACGCATGTCCCCAGGTGCCACATCCACACGGCTTTAAATCCCTCCAGCGATGGGGACTCCATCACTGCCTTGGGCAGCTGTACCAGGGCTGGACAACCCTTTCCAAGCACGAATTGTTCCTAAAATCCAACTAAACCTCCCCTTGCATAGCTTGAGGCCGTTCCCTCTTATCCCATCCCTGTTCCCTGGGAGCAGAGCCCGACCTCCCTGGCTGCCCCCTCCTGTCAGGGAGCTGTGCAGAGCCACAAGGCCCCCCCGAGCCTCCTTTTCTGCCGGCTGAGCGCCCCCATCTCCTTCATGCGCTCCTCCCCCAGCTCCACTCCCCCTCCCAGACACTCTCCAGCCCCTCAGATTCTTCCTTTACCTTTCCCATTTTTCTTTTTCTGCTTCATCCCGCCGGATCCCGCGGCCTGGGCCTGCGCTCTGCCGTAAAGCGACACCGCCCGGTGCCGTCGTGAAAGCGCCGTAAAGCGACATCGCCCCGCACCGTCGTGAAAGCGCCGTAAAGCGACAGCAGGGCGGCACTGGGGGGGGGCTCTGCAGTTCCGCCATCAAACACCGGGGGGCGCCGCGACCGCACCGGGAGGGGACCCCCGGGTTTGGGAGGGGTTTGGGGGTCCCCGCGTGATGGGGAAGGGGGATTTGGGGGTCCTCAGGTGATGGGGAGGGGGATTTGGAGGTCCCCGGGTGATGGGAAGGGGAATTTTGGGGTCCCTGGGTGATGGGAAGGGGGATTTGGGGG
>VZRZ01007582.1:133337-171719 GCA_013398175.1 Climacteris rufus
GTCACAAAATCATGGAATTACAGACTCATAGACCCACAGAGTCACAAAATTATGGAATCAGAGACTTGCAGACCCACAGACTGACAAAAGAATGGAATCACAGAATTAGAGAATCACTGACTCACAAAATTATGGAATTACAGACTCACAGACCCACAAAGTCACAAAATTATGGAATCACAGACTCACAGACCAACAGGGTCACAAAATCATGGAATTACAGACTCATAAACTCACAGACTTATGGAATCACAGAATTAGAGAATCACTGACTCACAAAATTATGGAATTACAGACTCACAGACCCACAAAGTCACAAAATTATGGAATCAGAGACTTGCAGACCCACAGACTGACAAAAGAATGGAATCACAGAATTAGAGAATCACTGACTCACAAAATTATGGAATTACAGACTCACAGACCCACAAAGTCACAAAATTATGGAATCAGAGACTTGCAGACCCACAGACTGACAAAAGAATGGAATCACAGAATTAGAGAATCACTGACTCACAAAATTATGGAATTACAGACTCACAGACCCACAAAGTCACAAAATTATGGAATCACAGACTCACAAAATCATAGAATCACAAAATCACAATCACATTCTCACAGACTCATGGAATCCCAGACTCCCAGACCCACAGAATCCCAGATTTACAGAGTCCCAGAATCCCAGGATGGTTCAGGCTCCAAGGAACCACAGGGGATCACCTCTGGAATATCCAGAGGAGGCTCCACAGCCTCCCTGGACAATCTGTTCAGGGCTTGGGCACTGCCCAGGGAAGAAATTTTGCTCCATGTCCAGGTGGAACTTCCTGGGCATCATTTCCTGCCCATCCAGACCTGGACACAGCACTCCTGAGGTATAAAAATATCCTTACAGCTGATGATTAAAAAGGGAGAATGTTAAAATCCGTCTGATTTCCTATTTCCCCATTAAAATCCACCTTTCCCTGAGGTCTTCTTCCCACTTCCCCCTTGTCCTGTGATCCCCCCGAGGGGATTTGAGGATCCTGCGCCCCATCAGCGCTAGATGGTAGCAAAGCATCGAGATAAGGAGAGAAAAACAGGCTGGGTTTTCCTGACAAAAGGCTGAAAATCCCTCCTGGAGACCTGAGGGTTCCCGGGGAGGGCACGGAGTGGGGAGATGGGGATGGTGGGAGGGAGCAGGGAAGGGGAACAAGGTGTTTGAGGGGCAGGGGGGAAGAAGCTGAAGGGAAGGAGGGTTCTTGGGGTCCCTGAAAGCAAAACCCCAGCGCAGCCAAGCGTTAGGCTGGATTTTAGGACAAAATTCTTCCCCCAGAGGGTGTTGGGGCACTGAATGGGCTCTCCAGGGAATGGTGACATTCCCAAGGCTGCCAGAGCTCCAGGAGAGTTTGGACAACGCTCCCAGGGATGCCCAGGGTGAGGTTTTTGGGGTGTCTGTGCAGGGCCAGAAGTTGGATTTCATCATCCTCGTGGGTCACTTCCAACTGAGGATATTCCATGTGATTCTCTCAGTGCCACAGTGTCCTGCCCTCAGCAAGTGTGTCCTCTCCTCCTTGGGTGGATTTGAAGACCCTGAAGCCCTCAGCACCCTGGGGTGATCCCAGATCTGACCCTGCTTAGAGCAAGAGGTTGGAGCAGGGACCTCTTGGGGTCCCTTCCAGCCCAAATCCTGCAATGGTCCTGGAAAATCAGCTCAGGATTCTTCTGGGAATATCCAGAGCTTCCATGAGCTTCACCTTCTGGAGACAGGGATTTCCATGGCTGGATTACATCTTGTTTGGGGAATTGCAAGGTATTTTGGTTGCTGCTGTTTTCCAGAGCCTTGCTGGTGTCACCAGCTCCCAAATCTCCTGGTGGCATCCTGCTGGATTCTGGTGGATCACAAACCTGCCTGTGATCCTGCCTGGATGATCCCAGGATGGCAGAGGTTGAAATAGGGTTGAAACCATCAGCTCCCACTGCTGCCTCCTGCCTTCTGGGCCTTTTGGAGAGCTGAGCTGCCTCTCCTTCCTACAGGATGTGCTGGGAGTGCCCTGCAATGCCTGGACCTGTCTCTGCCTCTGATTTTACTTTCCCCTGGGGGTCTCCTAAGCATCCTGTGCCAACCAACAGTTTCCCTGTGGTTTGGAAAGGGTTTGTGCTCAGGATATGGGGCTGCACAGCTCCAAAGCATCTCCCCAGAGCTGCACCTTCTGCCATCACCTCTCCCAAACCTATTCCAGCAGCTGCTGGGCTGCAGGGAACGTTCAGGTGCAGGGTTGTCTGGGTGTCTGGATGTGAACTACAGCAATTCCCTGTCCTGAGTTGTTTGGGGGTGCACATTCCACATGGAATTCCTCTGGAGAGTGTCTGGATGTGAATTACAGCAATTCCCTGCCCTGAGTTGTTTGGGGGTGCACATTCCACATGGAATTCCTCTGGAAGGTGCCTTTGTGTGTTGTTGGGGATGGAAGGAACATGGGACAGGGAGGATGCCCTTGCTAGGGATACCATAAGTGATGGATCTGGACATTCCAGCAGGGACAAGGTGATGGATTTCAGAATTCCTGTCTCCCTTTCACTCCCCAAAACCAATTCCTCACAGCCTGTGCTGCCTCCTCACCTCAGCCCTTCATGAAGTGAGCTGAGCTGTGCTCTCTGCTCCTTATCAGCTCATCCACTGATTGCAGCAACTTTTTATCTCACCTTTAGTTCCTCTCATTGGCTGCTCTCCCTTTGCCACAAGATCTCCACGCTCTTCCAGAACCATCCTTTAACCCATTATCCCTCCAACATTGCTGAGACTTTGCTCTCCTCCTGCTCCTGCCACAAAATTTGGACATTTCCAAAAATCCTTCAGCTCTGCTCCCACCACCCCACTTGAGTTTCACATTTTCCTTTCCCCAAGTTTCTGTTCCTTCCGCTCCCAAAGAGCAATAATTAGGAAAACTTCATTTCTGGCTACAAAGCCAAACTCTGGTACCGAAATCTGCTGTTGCTGCCGGGCAAGGAACACCAAGGGAAAATGCAGGTGGAGTTTTGGGATTGTAAAACTTGAGTAAGAGGGAGTCTGGCGTGTTTGGGGTTTTTGGCCACATCTGAGCAGGGCTGTAGCCCAGGGCTCACATTCTGATCTCGCTGGTGCTGCTGCAATTCGGGTGATGCTGATTCATTGGCCCCTGGGCTTTCAGAGGTGCCTTGAATCAAAGGCTGTGCCTGATTCCGGTCGTGCAGGACCTGGAAATGCCAAGCAGGGCAGGCAAATGTGCATCTGCAAGGGAGGGCCAAGGCACAACAGCCTTGCTCTGTAGTTTAGTAATTTCCTATCAATTTATCTGGCAACACATTCTAAAGTGGAGGGAAGAACCATCTGTGTGTGCAGATCAGCAACCCCAGGCACTGAGGGTGATGTGTTTTGCCCAAAGGGGGTGGCACAGGCAGGTGCTGGAGAATCTGCTTTTTTTTTCCTCTCCATTTCAAATTCTGACCCATTTTGTGACCTCAGGAATGCTGTAAAATGTGTTCATTTTGCATGCAGGATGTTTTAAACACACAGGATTTAATTCTGGTTAACAGGAGTTCCATCAAGGCATTCTTTAGGTCTGCTCTTATTCCAAGGAGAGTTTATTTGGCTTAACACATTCCTGGGCATTTCTGTTGATTATTTTACAGCATCATAAATACAAAAACAATAAAGCAAAGAAGGTTTAAGCTTTAAAATGTTCAGTGAGCACTTCAGATGCATGATCTGATGCAGCAAAGGCACAGGGCCTGTCCAAGATTCCTTAGATCCTGGGAACAGTACAATTCCAGTGAATATTGATGGGAAAAGAGAAACCATTGCTGCAGGGTTATAGAATTTCCTTGAGTAGCTGACTGTAATGGAAAAAAAACCCCCAAAACAAAAACAAAACAAAACAAAACAAAAAAACAACAACAACAACAACAAAAACCAACCAAACAACCCAAATCAAACCAAACCAAACAAACAAAAAAAAAAAACAACAAACAAACAAACAAACAAAAAAACCACCCAAAACCTTGGATTTAAGAAGCCAAGGAAGCAGCCATGGAGCAATTGGTTTAACTTGGTTTCCTAGGGGAAAAAAAATGGAGATTTGCAATTCCAGGGAATGATGTTGAGGAGTGTTTTGGATGGGGTTGACTCCACCTCACTTTAAATGCTCAAGAGTTCGCTTTTTTGGTCAAAATTCATCAGTCTGGTCTCCTGCATAAACAACAGATCTGAAGACACATGAGATAATTCCCATCTGCAAATTCCTGGCTGATTTTTTGGGAAGTGACAGCTCAGATTTCTCAGCAACGAGCCAACCTCTTGTGCCAAAACCCTTCAGTGACACAGGACAAGCTGCTCACAGAGCAGAAGTTTTCTCCTAATCTGGCTTGAAACAGCCTCAAGTTACACCAGGGGAGGATGAGGTTGGATATTAGGAATAATCTCCATCCTTGGGAGGGCTCAGAAAACCTATGGATGTGGTAACTGTGGCACGTGGTGCTGGTGGATGGTTGGATTTGATGACCTCAGAGGTCTTTTCCAACCTTAAAAATCCTGTGGTTCTGTGGTTGGTGCTGGGCATTTCCTCTGAAATGTGATTTTTAGCCCATAAATTCTGAGGATTTTTGTGCATACCATGGTTTTTCCCAGGAAGGTTCAGTTTTATCCCAGCACTCTGGGATGAATTACAGTCTCTGCTGTCAGTCCCCTTGTCTTTAAAAACTCCTCTTTGCTACATTTGCTGGGAATTTCCCAAATTGCAGGAAACACCAACAAGACCATGTGATTCCCAATCCCTTAAATGACAATTCCAGCTCACTGTGGAGCCACGTGTGGATCCAGAGCATGGGATTTGATTTCCTCCTCACTGATGCAATGGAAAAGATGAAGTTCCTCTATTTCACATCAGAAAGGAATTCTGTCTCCAGCACAGCCCTAATGAGGTTTTCCTTGCAGTGTTTTCCCTGATTTTCCTTTCTCCCAAGCTTTTCCCTTGCACTCTCTGGTGCTTCCTGGTTGGAAGTTCTCCCTCATCTTCCAGAATCCCCTCAGTGCCCACAGAGACAGACAACTTCTGTAATTCCTTGGAAAAGAATCACAGAGCACCTCAGGCCTTGGGATGTGCCCCAAGATGTCCAAATGATCCACAGGCAAGATCATATGGGGTCCAGCAAGGAATTGTGTCCATGGTGAAAATCAGGGTGAACCTTGCAGAGCTGACATATCCATGGGGAAAAGGGAATGTAGCAGCAGTGATAGGAAAACAGGGTCAGATCCCAAAGCCAGCAGGAACATTGCTGTTGTTTTCCCGCTGCCAGGTGGATAAATCTCAGTTCTGCTTGGATGAAGGAGACTCTGGATCACCCCTTACTCCGAGTCAGATCCTTGGATGGATGGAGGAATGTGCCAGGGCTGAGCTTCAAACAGAGGAGGTGCTGGATGAGAGAGAAATAAAAAAGAATCAGATTAATTTAGCCAGAGAATTCAGATTCTAAACACATTTAGGTGCTCAGCCAATCCTCTGGATTTTTGTGGCCTTTCATACCTCAAATACCTTTACGAATCTGGATTGAATGGGAAGATTATTTCCGCTCCTCATCTCATCCTAGAGGAAATAACCATCCATCAATACCTCTTTTCTTTTCCTGCCCCTTCCTGACAATCTGCAAACATGCCCTGGCAAAGCCCAGCGGGAGCACGACCTGGAGTGGGTACCTTTACCTTGGGAAAAGCCTGGCAGAGTTCACAAAGGTCTGGGAGAGGTCACTGGAGGAATTACAAGCGGATTTGTCTCTCTGTGATACAAAAACAACTCAGTTTTGCCTTGCAAAGTTGCCCCTAATCCAAGTGCAGTCCCTGAGGGATAATTTACCCTTGAAATTTTGTGCACAGTGCTGTGGGTGGGTTCCTTCCCCACTAAACCCTTTCCTCTCTCGTGTTGGGACCCTGAATTCTCAGAATTTCACTCTTTGTGCTTTAAGAAGCTATGATCCCCAGAGATACATCTCATTTGATCTCAGACCCTGCAAAAAACTTCCCCTGTTAAGTGATGACCCTGCAAACACTGCTGTAAATTAAGGTTTTGTCACTAGGTGAATTAAGTAGAAGTGTAGAAATTTTGGTTTATGAAATATTATAATACTGGTGTCCAAAATGGAAGATTTTAAGTGGACTTCTTTTCTTCCTCCTTCTTGTCCAAAACCTGTATTTCCTACTATTGGCTTCAAAATGCGGGTTATGAACAACCAGTTATTGGATTATAATTAAAAATAATTTGCTAATTGGACAACTTAGAGTATAAATAACCTTGAGAGACCGAGTTAGAGGCCATATTCCACCCTGTTATTAACGACAACGCACTTTCTCTGTGCAGCTGAGTTGTGGGTAACACTTCATAAACAATTTGAGAACGAAAAACTCTGAAGTATTTTTTACTGCGCCTTATCTCAAGTGTCTGTCACAAGAACTCACAGAGAGCCAACTTGTCACAAGAACTCACAGAGAGCCAACTTTACCCTGGCCAGGGGCCAAAGCTTTGGCCAGAATCGTGGCACATGCACAGTTTTTCAGTTCCCTGGGTGCAGCCAAGACTGGATTTGGCACTCCTGGGATGTCCCAGTATCCTCCCCCAGTATGGCAGCATGGCCAGTGACTGGGAGCTCAGCTCCCTGCAGGAGCTCCCTGTTCTCCCACATCCTCTCTGCCAGCACTAAACCTCACCTCAGCTGCCTCTGAGGCTTCTTCAATCCCTTCTCCCCATTCCCAGAGCCTCCAGAGCCGAGTGAGGCCACCACAACAGCGCTGCCAGGCCAGCAGAATTCCCGGTTGGGACTGGAACCACCAATGCCCCAGGCAAGGCCCAGAGCCTGCACTAAACTCTGGATGATTTGGCTCCAATCCAACATTCCCATGGCTCTGTCTGGGCCGTGGGATTCCAGGAGCAGGGTCCTGTTTTATGGAAACCTTGTATGAGGGAATGGCACCTTCCAGCCTGAAGCTGGTGTTTCTATGGCCAGGATGTGTTTACGTTCTGCTTCCTAGGCCTCATTCACAGAATCATGGAATTGTTAAGGTTGGAAAAGTGTTCCAAGACCAATGAGTCCAAAAATTCCCCCATCACAGCCAAGGCCACCACTGACCCGTGTCCCTGAGTGTCACATTCATGCAGCTTTGAAATCCCTCCAGGAATGGAGACTCCCCCAGTGCCCTGAGCAGCTGTGCTGGGCTTTGGCAACCCTTCCAGTGAAGAAATTTTTCCTGATATCAAATGCAGGTCCAATCCTATATCCAATCCAACCTAAGCATTCCAGTGCTTTGCTTTATGTATCACCCTTCATCTGTGATTAGATCCTGTCTTTCATCGCAAGGATTTGGGATCACTGGTAGATCCTGTCTTTCATCACAAGGATTTGGGATCACTGGTTTGCACTGTGGATCCTCCTCATGGAGATTAACCTATGGATCTGCTAAAAATGTAAATGTTTTGGAGGTCCAAAAGGCTGCTCCATCATTTCCCTTCTAGATGGGATCATCAATAATTACTGGATTATTGATGGAGCTCCTGTAGGAGCTCCCATCACTCTACCCTGTGTTTCTCTGAAAACCCCAACGCTATCCCAACAAAATCCTCTTTTTCTTTGTTCCCTCCAGGTTCTTCACCCTTCTTGCACAATCAAAGATGCCAAAATGCCTTTCCCAGCAGGCTGCTGACACCGAGGACCATCAGGGTGCACCACGAGCAGCTTTCCAAGTCAACCGCAGACTGAAATGGCATCAAATTGTTTTGGGTCGTGTCCTTCTGCCTCCATATTTTTGGAAGGCATTCCTGAACCAGCTGCTTTCTCAGCTGTTGCCTCCCTGGAGTTCACTGCTTTGCCCTGTGGTTTGCTGGATGCTCTGGTTCCTACCCAACCCCACCAGCTCCTCCTGGATTTTGGACAGAGGCCTCTCCCACCGCGATCGGAGATCTCTTGCTCTGCCATGGAGTGTTGGAGAGTTCAGCCCACGTGCTCAAACCCCAGGGTGGCAGTTGTGACAAACAGCTGGATTAGGAAGTGCTGGAGGTGACATCTCTGGCCATGTATTCTCTTTTAATGCAGCAAATCCCTGTCCTCTGGATTCCCACCATCCACAGCCACTGCCTTGTCCCCACCCTGAGGAGGACCTGGGGGTGCAGGTGGATGAAAGGCTGGACATGCCCAATCCATGTGCAATCATATCCTGGAAATTCCCTGAGTCCTGGGCTGATCTCTGCGTGGGCAGCAGGGGAGAGGGGAATTCTGCCCTTCTGTCCCCCTGCTCAGGTGAGACCCCACCTGCAGAGCCTCCAGCTCCAGAATCCCAAATTCAGAAGGATGTGGACCTGCTGGAGAGAGTCCAAAAGAGGACATGGAGATGATCCAAGGGCTGGGGCCCCTCTGCTCTGCAGCCAGGCTGGGAGAGCTGGGGGTGCTCACCTGGATCAGAGAAGGCTCCAGGGAGACCTCAGAGCCTCTTCCAGAGCCTAAAGGGGCTCCAGGAGAGCTGGAGAGGGACTTGGGACAAGGCATGGAGGGACAGGACACATGGAATGGCTTCCCACTGCCAGAGGGCAGGGTTAGATGGGATATTGGGAAGGAATTCTTGGCTGTGAGGGTGGTGAGGCCCTGGAATGGATTTCCCAGAGAAGCTGTGGCTGCCCCATCCCTGGAAGTGTCCCAGGCCAAGTTAGATGGCACTTGCAGCCTGGGATAGTGGCAGGTGTCCCTGCCCATGGCAGGGGGTGGAGCTGGATGATCTTTAAGGTCCTTTCCCACCCAAACCATTCCATGATTCTGTGATTCCATGATTTGGACGTTGCCTCCCCATGGAGAGGACATCACACTCACATGGGGACCTGGTGTCCACCTTGGTGACATCTGCGGCTCCTCTGTGCCGTGCCTGGGGAGCTCGCACGGGTCCCGGCCGTATCCCGGCGTTCCAGCGGCAGCTCTGAGCCAGAGCCTTGGCTGCTGCCTTGGAGGGCAGGGCCCCACTTCCCTGAGGGGTGGCCCAGCTGGGACGAACTGGTGGCTTTGGAAGGGACTCCAGATCAGCAGAGAGAGATACCTGGGGAGAGAAGGGAGAAGGGAGAAGGGNAAGAGAAGAGAAGAGAAGAGAAGAGAAGAGAAGAGAAGAGAAGAGAAGAGAAGAGAAGAGAAGAGAAGAGAAGAGAAGAGAAGAGAAGAGAAGAGAAGAGAAGAGAAGAGAAGAGAAGAGAAGAGAAGAGAAGAGAAGAGAAGAGAAGAGAAGAGAAGAGAAGAGAAGAGAAGAGAAGAGAAGAGAAGAGAAGAGAAGAGAAGAGAAGAGAAGAGAAGAGAAGAGAAGAGAAGAGAAGAGAAGAGAAGAGAAGAGAAGAGAAGAGAAGAGAAGAGAAGAGAAGAGAAGAGAAGAGAAGAGAAGAGAAGAGAAGAGAAGAGAAGAGAAGAGAAGAGAAGAGAAGAGAAGAGAAGAGAAGAGAAGAGAAGAGAAGAGAAGAGAAGAGAAGAGAAGAGAAGAGAAGAGAAGAGAAGAGAAGAGAAGAGAAGAGAAGAGAAGAGAAGAGAAGAGAAGAGAAGAGAAGAGAAGAGAAGAGAAGAGAAGAGAAGAGAAGAGAAGAGAAGAGAAGAGAAGAGAAGAGAAGAGAAGAGAAGAGAAGAGAAGAGAAGAGATCACCATCCCAACAGCTTCAGAGGGCCTGAAGACATTGGAATTCACTGAGAAATTCTAGACATTCTATAAATTTTATTCCTAAATTATATTCCTAAAAGATACCACCATAATCTGCTTTATTTGACCTGTGCTGTGGTGTAAATTGACCTTAAGGACAAAAGGACCCAAATAGAAATTGATGCCAGTAAAGCTAAACCCCCATTAATTAATTCTGTATATCAATTCCCATGTTAATGCCCAAAATTCTCCCCTGTGCACGTGGCTGGGACTGATCCCAGTCTGGCTTGGTATTTGAACTCTCACAGTATAAAGGATGAAGTTTCTTTTAACATAACCAGTAAAAATTAAGAAAATAATAGTTCTTAGCAACACAGTTGATTCCTTAAGAAAAACCTCAGAGTCAAAAAATCCCAGGTTCTGCAAAAGAACAGCTTGGATTTTTTTTTTTTTTTTTTTTTTTTGACTGATACAAATTATTTGGTGGGAATAGTGAACAAACATTATTATGTTGAATAAAGAAAATTCAAAGCAAGCTTTACAGAATATAAATATACATCGGACAGGATCATGTGCTGGGAGCTCTGAATTTCCCTGTAGGCTCTTCCCACCTACTGGAAATGTGATTTTTACTCGGAACATCAACTCACAGTCAATATATCATGGAAAAAATGCATTCCTGACTTCAAATGCTGCCATCTTATTACCTTAGGACACGGGCAGCGAGGCAGGAATGACTGATCCTGTCAAAAAGATGTTATTTAGTGAGGACTGAAAAAAAAAAAAAGAATAATTTGGGAATAGCTGTGAAGGTGGAGCAGAAACAGGCAAAGGCAAACCCAGCCCCTCATTGCTGCCATGCTGTCAAAAGCATCAATCCAACCTTACATTCCCAATAAATTATCTGGGAATGGGAGCATTTGGGCTGTTTTGGTGAGGAGGACTCGTGGGGAGGACACAGGGGTGGCAGCTGGGCTCAGAAACCACAGCTCCTGCTGGGTTTGACATCCTTGGAGGATCCTCAGAGTAAAACATTTCCCTGGATAAAGAGGGAGCAGGAATTCTCTCCCTGCTGCACAGACAGGAGGGTTCCACGTTCATTCCTAAGGAGGAATGTGGCCCTTCATTAAGAGTCCTAATGAACTTAATTCTCTGCAATTTACTATTCCTTGTAATTGAGCCAATTTACTTTAATTTATTCGAAATGAAGTGTGAGCTTGGTCACATTTTTATGCTTTCCATGATTAGTAATAAACTCCAAAACCTCTCAGGTTTACTGGAGGAGAACTCATTTAAACGTGGAGCCAGTGGATGTAATTCCAGCACTTGGGCTGTCACCTTAATTAGGTGTTTATTCTTATTTTGGTGTGCTCTTGTTGAGCCTCCTGAGCTGGGAGCTCCCTCTAATCACCCTTTTTACATCTTCATTGTTGCTGTAATACACTTGATTCTCACCTACTTTCTGCACTGGGATCATTGATCTGTTCAAGAGTTTCATTTTAATTTGACTTGAGGTTTGCTCGCCTTGGGCACTTCTTCTTTCATCCTGGGCTATTCTTCTTCTAAGCATTTACGAAAAGATTTGCACATTAAGCCTCTTTATTTAGACTTCATTAAATAGAAGCCTTTTCAAAGGTCTGCGTTTCAACCAGGTTTCCCAATGCTACCTTAATAAAAAATGGAAATTAATTTTGGATTATTCCTGGAGAATTATATTTCTATTTTTTATTTTTCCTATGCATCAGCTGGGTGTAACATCAGCTTTGTTGTCTTTAGAGCTGCAGTCATTAATGGCTGGAGTAGCAGCAGGTTTGTACACGAGGAGAAAAAACTCAGCTCTTCTACCTGAGACAACTCCAAAATCAGGAGGAATCACCCAATTTTCAATAAAAAGGAAGGAAATGGAGGGGCTGGAGTGTCCGGGGAAGGGAAGGGAGGACCAGGAGGGGCTGAGGGAGCTGGGGGGGCTCAGCCTGGAGAAAAGGAGGCTCCAGAGGGACCTTTTCCTCTCTGGAATTCCCTGGGGCAGCCGGGGGGTCAGGCTCTGCTCCCAGGGAACAGGGATGAGATGAGAGGGAACGGCCTCAGGGGAGATTTGGTTGGATTTTGGGAACAATTCCTGCCTGAAAAGGGTTGCCCAGCCCTGGCACAGCTGCCCAGGGAGGTTTGGAGTCCCCATCCCTGGAGGGATTTAAATCCCTGTGGATTTGGGGGGATGTGGATCAGTGGTGGCCTTGGCAGTGCTGGGGATGGTTGGACCCCGTGGTCTTAAAGATCTTTTCCAACTTTAACAATTCCATGATTCTATGATTTTATGTCAATTAAATGCTTCCTGATTGGGCTTTCAGTTTAATTAACTTCGAGGAACACAGAACTTTGCTAAAATCCAGGGCGAGAAAATCAAATTCACTTATTTTAACCCTGAACTGAGATTCTTTCACTTCTGGACTGGTAATAAAACAACTTCAAATTGGAAAGGGCAAATTGTGGTGGGAAGGACATTCTGATCTACAGGGAGTGGAAACTGTAAGACCCAGGCTGAATAATTCTATTTTCAGTTCTTTAGCAGTGGCTGAATGAACTTCCTTGCAATCAGGCTGTATTTGGGTCAGGAGGATGCCTCCCCATCTGGGCAGACAATGCCTCCCTTTTATGTAAACCTTCTTTAGCTCCACTCACAGGCATTCCCTGGCTTCCAGGGCTTAGGGAACACCAGGGCTGCTTCCAGAACCCCCCAACACGTTCATGAGCACGTCCTGCTCCTGGCTGCTATTTATTGCCATATCCACAAAACACGTGGAGCTTTCTGGAATCAGTTCCCTGGGCTCCTTTCATGGGAGGATGCCCTGTTTTGCCAGCCAGGAGCACAATGAACCCTCAGTGTTAAGACTTTGGGGGCTGCTTTGCTCAGCCTCCGCAAGCAGAGGATGAACAAGCATCAAACCGCGCCAATCGGGAGTCGAGAAATTTTGGGAAGGGATGGAATTGTTGTGAGAAAATTGTGCCAGCACTGTCTAAAAAGCATGGAAAGGGATTGTTGGGATAGGAAGGAGAGGGAGGAGCTGATAACAGAATCACTGTGTCTGCCCAGACAGTTGCTGAGCCTTTCCCACCCACAGCACGCAGCCAGATTCCCTTGGAGCAGCCATGCATGGGGGGGCTTTGTGTCCTCCTCCTGCCCAGGTGTCTCCTCAGAAACACTTCCCTAAGGGAAAACTCCAAGCCCAAATATTCCTGGGGATGCCTGACACCGATCCAGCTGATGGAATGACAAACTGGTGCCACTTGCCAGGGATTTTGCTTTCTGGAGCTGATTGGATCCACGACGCCCTCTCTTCTTTCTCTCAGCTGCCTGCCTGCTCAGGTCTGGAGTTTGCCCTCCTCCCCTCCTCCTCCTGCAGAGTAGAACACAAGAATATTAATAAATGCTGTGCAATTGCTTCCCTGGGGGGGGCAAAAATCAAATCCTTTGGGATATTGCCACCCAAAAAGACATGGTTGGAGGTAACACATTTTTATCTCGCACCTGGGGCAGCCCAAGAGAGCACAAACAGCTACCAGGGCTCAGTGGAGGGAGGGAAGGTACTGTTTTTTAAGTTATGATAAATTCTGGCACTCAAACACAAGCTTGAGACTTAGTGATTTAAGTTAAATCCACCTAAGATGTTACAGCACCTTAGGGAAATTCGCAGAAAAGAAGTTGAGCTAAATTTATTTGAGAGTTTTCAGTGAAGCCTGTGTGACTTGTAGTGTAAAAAAGGCTGGGGGCTGCCTCTCTAACGAGGTATTTATTCACTGTTTTTATAGCCAAATACTTCTATATATGTATTTGTATATAAATGCAAGAGTTTTGATATTTATGCACATTTATTATTAAATTCAATACAATCAACTGGCAGAACAGGAATATTCCAGAGTGTGAAAATCAAGTTAATTACACTGGAATATGGCCACCTGCCAATTTTTTCCAACATCAGGATTAAAATCCAGACTCTGAGGCAATATTTTTATGAACTCAGGCAGGTTCATCAGCCCATGTGCTCTGAAGGTGTTCATTCCACATTCAAATTCCGTGATTTGGAATTAGGGAATTTAAAGCAGCAGCTCTGGGTGATTCTCCCATTGTCTCTGGCTCCATGCTAAAAATGCACAGTAGGAATACAAAATCATGGATATAAAGGCTGGAAACAGACTCTAAAAGCAACTTTTATCCTATAAAGAAATGGGGTCACACACACAACACCAGCACGTGTCTGGTATTCCCTCATCCCTATCCAGAACCATAAAGTCAAATCCATGATTATTTCAAATAGGAAATTGAGGAAAACTGCAATCTGTTTATGCAAAAAATATTCCAACTGGGAATGAATTGATCATCTCAGTGGACTTGGCAGTGTCTGGATTATGGTTGGACTTTTCCACCCTAAATAATTCTGTGACCTTTGCATAG
Organism: Climacteris rufus; assembly: GCA_013398175.1. Taxonomy (NCBI): domain Eukaryota; kingdom Metazoa; phylum Chordata; class Aves; order Passeriformes; family Climacteridae; genus Climacteris; species Climacteris rufus. Next base: position 147,446 of record VZRZ01007582.1, read on the forward strand.
AAGGCAGCCCTGGCCTTGTGGTTGGAAATGAAGATATTGTTGGAAATTAAGATATTGTTGGAAATTAAGGGATCTGCTGCTGTCTTTCAGTGTCCATATCATGGTGTCAGGACAGCAGCACACCTCCAGCTCCAGGAAAATGGCAAGAGGATGAATTTCTGGAAGCTGCCAAGGAAAAAGGCGCTGGAGCCTGGGCGAGGACAGCGGGTTTCTCACTCCCAGTGCTAAACTCCGCATTTCTCACCCCGTTTTCTCCCCCCTTCAGGAATTTTTTTCATTCCCACACGCCCAACAGGCAGGGAGAGCTGGGCTGTTTGCTCAGAAATGTGAAAAAGGAGAGACAAACATCAGGACTGGGGGCTCTCCGTGTCCTTCTCACGCGAGCCAGGCCCTCTCTGTGAGAAACCGGGCCTAGGCCGCCGACAGAACAATTACTGCAAGTAATTATTTTCTCGTTGGGTAAACACTCCAGGACAATATGCAACTGTTTTTTAGAGCCAGCCTATGTCCATAAATTACCCAGTGGAATTAGTGCTGCCTTCCAGAAGGCCGAGCTGCCTGGGGAAGGGGGGGAAGGAACCACATTTCGGTGGGGTTGTTGTCATGAGGAGGAGCAGGGCCCTTTCTTGAGGCGCAAGGATGCGATGTTGGCCGGGCTCCAGAGCTCTCATAGAATCGGAATTCATTATTCATGATCAAGTGGGAGGCAAAGCTTTTGATTTATTGGCAGCCAGCAGCACAAACACCAGATGCCTTCCAGCAGAGCTGTGCATGCAGGGACCCACAGGAACGCCCTCCTGGGCCTTTTGTAGGCAGAGCAGAGCCCCACGGAAAAATTTCCTAACTCGATTCCGTGCTTCAGATAAAAATCTTGCACTTCCCCTTTGCAGTATTTCTTGGTGCCCAAAGAGACAAATCCCTCCTTGCTGATGTCTGGGGGTGTATTTTTTTGTATATGACAAGAAGCTACTTGGATAATTCAGGCAGAAAACAAACCAGACCTACCAGAAATCATCGCTGTGATAAATTACGACACCGATAGTCACGGCTATAATTCTATTGAGGGATTTTGATAACCCCTTCCAGGCAATTTGTAATTCTACCTCTGTCTGTATCTCTTCTCTATCACCTCACCACTCCCTTGGCTGCACGTCTGATCGTTGCTATTCTTAATTTCACTGCTCAGAGACTGCAAAGCTTTTCCCACACTGTCCCAACTAAACCCAAAACCTCCCAGTGAACTCCCTCTGTCCCACCTCCTTCATGCTGCAGTTTCACTGAGCTCCTGGGCACAGATTTTAGGGTACAAGCTCCTGCCTTTCTGAGCAAGCAGCAAAGAAATCCATCAGCAACCAAAAAAAAAAAGAATTTCAATTATCATCCAAATTGCAAACGAACCCCATTTTTTTGGGCCCAGTGTTATTGTTCTCCCCACTGAGCACTGGCCAGGCCAAACCCTCCCCAGGCTGCTCTCTGGAAATCTATTGATCTGTTTTTCAAAGCTAAATAGCCAATTACAGTTTTACAGCCTGCAGAATATGTTTTGTGTTTCCACTTACAGGGCTGACTTCATCTCTACTGCACTGCGTAATTGAGAATTGACTGTAGCTCGTTCTGCTTCTCTTTTTTTTCCCACCTTTTTTTTTTTTTTGGCTAAACAAGGAGAAGTTCTCTGCTAGGAATGCTCAGCAGTGTTGTTTGGATGCTGCTGTGGAAGGGAGACTGCAGCTGATGACTCATCTCCAAAGGCCAAGAGAAACAACGAAAACTCTTTGTCATCACAGATGACAAGAAGTGACTTTTTCCATGAGCGGTTTTAAAGTAAAACAGGAGAGATTTCGATTGGATATTAGGAAAAAAATCCTTCCCTGTGAGGGTGGTGAGGCCATGGAATAGAATTCCCAAAGAAGCTGGGGCTGCCCCATCCCTAGAAGTGCCCAAGGCCAGGCTGGACAGGGCTTGGAGCAACCTGGGATAGGGGAAGGTGTTGGGTTTGGAACTCAATGAGCTTTAAGGTCCTTTCTAACCCAAACCATTCTGGAATTCCATGTACTCTGCCGTTGAAATGACAATATTTCACCCTGATATGCTGAACAGCAGAATCCTCCCCTCCCTTTGGACCAGAAAGCAAGTGCAGAGTGAGATTGAGCTCCTAGGAGACTTCAACCAGGTCCAAGAGTTCGGAAAATCTTATTTTTTGTCCATCACCTCTTAAATTCTGCAAAATTTAACCTGGAACGAGGCAGATGAACTTAGATTCAGAGTAGCAGCCAGTGACTCGTCTCACACATTGCTTTGATGGTGGCGTCAGGTATTCCTTTGATGTGATCCTGTTTATTCACCAGGAATTCTCCACAACCCCCTCAGCACCCAAATGGAAAAAAGTTGGTTTGTTGGCTCACAGATTTCCAGTCCTTCTCTCCTCACCATCACTTTGCCTTTCTGTTGCTTCTCTTCAAGTCCTGCCACATCCTCTCCCACGTTCATGAGCTCAAGGAGACACTCAGCCCTGTTCCTTTCCAGATGCACTCAGGCTGCAGCAAAACCCATTTCCTCCTCCAGGTTCCCTTTAGCAAACGCTGGGAAATCACTCCCATTGTTTCAGGATCTCATTTTACACCTATTTCATTCCTCCTGCCATCCATTTCACATCAAGAGTGCTTGTTATGCCTTTGAGCTCCAGGAATCCGTCTCATCTGAGGGAGATCTGCACCTGACAGCACTGGGGGGTCAGAGATTTTTATCTTGGGGATTCGGTTCTGCCTTACAAGCTGAGCCCTGGTCAGGCAGGGTCTGCCTCAGCCTGGAGGGTGGATCATGCATAGCATTCCTGGGAGACTCCAAAACAAGGCCTGCCATCCCACAGGGACACTTGGGACCACGGTTGTGTTGTTCTCCACCTGGCCAAGCCACCGCTGAGCTGCCATCCCCACCAAAACCTGAGGGACACTCAGGGTGGTGCCTCCCTGCTCCAGGGATCCAGCTGCAGAGCTGAATTCCCAATCCCTTGGCAGCTGCCTGGAAGCCAAAGGTGGAGAACACAATAATAGGAGGATTTTTGGGAAGGGGCAGCAAAGTGTGCGTGGCAAAGAAGCAGCAGGACATCATTATGGGAGTGGGAGGCTGGGTCAGCACCTGAAATGTGGCACCTGCACTGCTGAATAATCACCACAAATGAGTCTGAGCAGCAGCAATTACCTGCAGCTTAAGTGATATTAAAGGCACATCCTTGATAAACCAGCAAATCTCAGAATTCCTTTCTCTCCTCGCAATAATCCTCTATAATTGAGGATAAATGGCAGATTTGCTGGAACACTCGGCATTAAAATATTCTGCACAAATGGAGAGAGGCTTGGGATCTCACTCAGGAGAAGGAAACAGGAATTTTTTACTGTTTCATTATTTACTGTTCCACCAGCAACTCAGAATTGTTTTCACCGGATTCTCAGCTGCATCTACAGCTCAACAAAGGAAAAAGCAACTTTTAAACTCTTCCAGCAGGGCTTATCCCACTCTTTCATGGCACAAGAGAATCCTAAACCTCACAGAAACCTTCGGGAGCTGCTACAAAAAGCACTGAGCATGACTGGAAAATAATACCAGGACATTTGGGTGCTACAGGAGGCATTTGGTCAGAATATTGAGTTAAAAGCCTCAAAGAGCTCGACCCAAAAGTGGTGTTGGAGTTGGGAACCAGCCCACAGAAAGAGGGTGAGGTGGAGACTGGGAAGCCCTTTGAAGTAGTGCAATACCCAAGGACCAGGGGACGCGGATTAAAACGTGATTCATAAAAGGCTCAGGCACTTGGGAACTCTGAGGAACAGCCTGGAGGAGTGGTGGGTCCAGCAGAGTTAATCACATTGGGAAACAGCTCCAAAAGTGCATGGCTGCTTGGCCAAATCATCACTGGCTGGTGTAATCCAGGGGCTGATTGTTTCCTTGCTCAGGGATAATCTTGGCTCAGTTGGGTATTTATTTAAACACAATCCGGGTGCTTTCATTGTGGCTCCGTTGGTTCCCAAGGTTTTTGTTGGCACAGCAAAGAGGAATCTCCTGCTCTCTGCACATTTGGCATGGGGATTCCCACAGGATCCAGGGAATGGTCAAGGGGATCCATTACCTGTTTGCCAGGCTTGGATTTTAGTGAGTGTCACCCTTGCCACATCAGCTGGCCTGAGGTAACCCCCAGGAAGGATCAGAGGTGGCATTCCCAGGGTTTTACACAAGAAATGGGTGAACTCTTCCCACAGGTCAGCCCCACAGCCTCCCTGTGCTTGCCAATACACAGAAAACTCACTCTGGATCTCAGATTTGGACAATTTCCAATGCCAGATGTGACAATGGAAAACACAGGGCTGTTCTAACACAGAACCACGTGCAAAACTCTGCTTTGATGGGGGGAAAAGCCTTTCTTTTGCTGACTGGATAATCCTGGGAGTCCAGGAGCTGATGGATCCAGGCAGTGTAGACACAAATACCATTCATCACTTCACTGCCCTGCAGTACAGACATCCTCTTACACCTGCCCTGCAATTCAATCATCTCCACCCCTTCTCAGCCAGGAGATCCTTGAAGTGATAGAATTGTATTTCATCACAATTCATTCATTCTTCCTCTGCTGTGCAAAACCCACACATTCCTCCCAACCTCGCAGCTTTATTTAAAAACCCTCCAACAAACTTTTGTCCTGATTCCTCCCATTTCCAGCTCTGTAACACCCCCCAGGAGTTACAACCTGACAAGCTAAAAGGACACAAAGCACTGCAGCCACAACAACAACTGGACCAAGATTGATCCAAAAAAACACCAAAAGAGCAGGAAAGTGGGGGTACAACCAAGACAGCTGAACTTCCAGGCAGCACAGACAGAGTGAGCCTGCAAAGGACATGGAAAACCTTGTGGGAAATGGAAAAGAAAAGAAGTGGAGCTCTTACGCCTGCCTCGCCTGCTCGATGGGGTCGTAGTTGTCCAGGTAGTTGTAGCGGATGGTGTCCGTGGGATTCCTGTCAGATGAACGCCAGGGTGGCAGCTCTTTCTTCCCCCTGGTTGTCCTCTGGCCTGGCACAGAAAGTTTCCTCTCTGGGACGTTGCTTTTTACTGGTTGCACATCAATAACTATGAACTCGTCCTTGGCAGGAGTCTAATAAGGGAGGTGAAAGCAAGAAAGTAAGGAAAATTAGATTAGCCTAACTCAGACTTCAAATAATTGGGAATGAGCTCCAAATTGGTCTCTGCTGTCTCCATTAGGGTTAATTGACAGAAATAGGCAGAGCTTGTCATCACCCATGTCCCACAATCCAAATTAAGATGAGCTGAGCTGCTGTTGAGATGCATCAGCTTCTCTCTGTTGACAGCAGCGAGAATCTGTGGGGGAGTTTGCTTAAAATGAAAGGTCTGAGTTTTGAATTCAGGCCAGGAGACTCCCAAAAAGACAAAGAGGTGAAGGGGTTGGGAACCAGACCACCCAGTTCTCCCTGCAGAGGTGCTGGCCGTATACCTTGGGTCTGGTGATGCGCAGCTCCTTCACCATCTCGATGTAATGTTTCTTCCAGACGCCCTGCTCGAAGGGGGTTGGGCAGAAGTTGATGTACCAGCCAAAACGCAGACACTTCAACATCCACAGCTGATCCAGCTCGGACAGGTACTTCCAGTACCAGCTCACCTGGGAATGCCCAGCAAGTTGAAAATCTCAGGGTTTAAAGCAGCCAAGATTTTGGCTACAGGTGCTGTGCTGTGGGTGTAATTCCCCCACATCCTTCAACTATTTTAATTCTTCTGCACTGTGAATGCTGCATTTAAACCTTTGATTAAACCATTTAAACTATCCAAGGCCTTCATGACATTGGGTCCCCTCCAGTTCAGGATATTCCCAGTAATTTCCTAACCTGTCTTCTCCCTGCCTGTGCGTGGTTAGTTTGAGTTCATCCACATGAAATGCTGCAGAAAGTCCCCAGAGCAAGGCTTAGGCAAGCTGAGATTTTTATATATTCTTAGGATTATATGGAATATTATGTTAGTACAGTAATAATGTCATCAATAGCTGAATTTATTCATTCAGAACTACTCTGGGCAGCATCTCCCAGCACTTTATCTCATGCAAACAGGTTTTTGGAGTCTTAGGCACTGTGCTCCAAAGCACATCTGCAATCTTCTGCTTCTCCACATCCAACACTTGACCCTCAGGCATTTTAAAGGCTCTGTTTTCCTTAAAGGATCAAGTGTTGTTCTTTGCAATAGCACAAGCCAATATTTTTCAAAGAATTAAGGACTCTGCACCCAGTGCAAGGTATTTGAGAGGAATGTGATTTTCAGGAAGTAGGAGGCTTCTTTTTCTGGGAATAATCGCTTGAAAGTGCCACATTTAAAATGCCTCAGAACTGAGCATCTAAAATTACTCTTCACTTCTGTGAATCTTGGCCAGTCTGGCTTAATTTAGGATCTGAGGAACAAGCATCACTTAGCATTTGGCACAGGCTGCCAAGTCAGAAGACCTCCTTGAATCCTGAAAACAGCACTGGTGTGTCTTTACCAAAAATTCATATTTTCCTTTTTTTTTGTTTTTCTAACTACTTTGGCCTGGCTTGCTGAACCCCAGGCAGGTGTTGGCTTTTTTTTTTACCTGTGCACACCGACAGAGGCTCCGTGGGTCCAGGAAGGAAAAGATGTACAAGGACAGGACTCGAGGAAGCCTCGTGGTAAAATCGACAGCCTCAATGGGGACTCGGGCCTGGAGCTGCTTGGCACAGAATTTCTGCTGGGACAGGGAGCAGCGTTCCAGCAGCTCCACCAGGATCCTCCTCCTCTGGCCATCTGTCCACTTGTCAAACTGGGAAAAAAAAAAAAAAAAGGGAGTTTCAGGTGCAAGAGGAACCAGAGATTCAGCTTCTTAAAATAAAGCACGCGTTTGAGGCGAGGGAAAGTGCACAACCAGCAGCTTCTGGTGACTCACTGGGGAGCAGAGCTTGTAGGAGCTGGGAATAAATGGAGAGGCTACATGAAAAGAAACTCTGAAGCCACAGAACACATGATTTATAATCCTCAAAGCACCCAGCATGGCCTAGTCCAGGACTCACTCATGCTTACAAGGCTCTTTGCTGCTGGGACCAGCTCTGAGATTTGGCTTCCCTCGTGGAAAGGAGGAGACTCAGATGGGTGTTTACAGGAGCAGGTCCCAAATTATGAGCTCGTTGCTGATTCCTGGTCTCTCCTGACACTTCTGTGCTCCCCACTACCGCAGTCTTGGAGTGCCTCACAATTTAGAAAGTATTTTTCCTCACAAACCCGCTGCACAGGGGAGAAATCCCCACGATGGAGAAGCAAAGGGAACGTGCTGCCTGTGTCTCACGAGGAAAACCTGCAGCAGCAGAGTCACCAAGATTTCTCTCGGGCAGCTCGGTGCCAGCAGGAAGGAAAAGCTCCAGACCACGGGCAGGGAGAGCAGGAATTCCCACTGGGAAGTGCAGGCAGCAGGATGGGATGGTTGGAGATGGCTCTCCTGAGGTGGGATATGGATCTGGGAGAAGGCCCACTTTGTCCTGTGTACAACAGCATGTAGAGACAGGACAAAGTGGGATGGTTTTGAATAAAAAGAGGAGAGATTTAGATTAGAAATTAGGGAGAAATCCTTCTCTGTGAGGTTGGGGAGGCCCTGGGATGGATTTCCCAGAGAAGCTGTGGCTGCCCCATCCCTGGGATGGATTTCCCAGAGAAGCTGTGGCTGCCCCATCCCTGGGATGGATTTCCCAGAGAATCTGTGGCTGCCCCATCCCTGGAATGGATTTCCCAGAGAAGCTGTGGCTGCCCCATCCCTGGAATGGATTTCCCAGAGAAGCTGTGGGTGCCCCATCCCTGGAATGGATTTTCCAGAGAAGCTGTGGCTGCCCCATCCCTGGAAGTGTCCAAGGCCAGGTTGGACAGGGCTTGGAGCCACCTGGGATGGTGGAAGTTGTCCCTGCTCATGGCAGGGAGTGGAACAGGTTGAGTTTTCAGCTCCCTTCCAACCCAACTCAATCTGGAATTCTGTGAAACTCCTCCCCAAACTCACCTTCTTTGCCAAGGGAAAACTGAACGGTTTGGGGAATTCCCTTCCTTGGAGAATGCTGCTTTTCCCTGTTTCTTTCCCTCTCAGGGGCTGGCCATCCCAAACCACGCTCTGTCTGCACACACTGTTCCCTGAAGCCACCTTTCCACAGCTCCCAGCTTGCTCTCTGCAGGTCAAAATCTCTGCACATTGTTTTCTGCATTTAACCTCAGGAATATTATTCCTTCATTAAATGTGGCCTCCAAAAATTAAATATAAATATAAATAATATAAAACCAGTAAAAAACACATTCTTCCGGTATTTCTTTTTATTATTAGGGGTGAGTAAATGGTTTAATATCCAATGTCCCTTCTTTTGCCTTTTGAAATGAAACAAACTAAAAATTCAGATTTGTTTTTCCTCTTCTTTTTCTCCCCTCCACTCCCTGAAAAATGTATGCTCAAGTGCAGAACTGGCAGAATAACAGTTTNGTCAGATTTGTTTTTCTTCTTTTTCTCCCCTCCACTCCCTGAAAAATGTATGCTCAAGTGCAGAACTGGCAGAATAACAGTTTAAAATAAACTGTGCAGATGAAAGATGGAGAAGTAACTTTTCTCCTGATCATTTTGAAGAACTCTTTGTTTCTTTCTTTATTTTCACTTGGATGAATTCCAGTGCTGGAGAATAAACTCCAGGAAGTAAACAGCTTTTCTCCTTCTTGCAGACACCTCTGTAAGACCTTCAAGAAGGTCAGAATGACCTTCTGAACTGGTGTGGAACTGGCATTCCAGTGGAACTGGTGTGGAACTGAGATCCTGGAGAAATGAACAAACAGGTAGAAAAAAGCTTCCAAATGTCCCTGTCTTTTCAGACACAGTGAATTAAGGAACATTCCCTTTTCTTATCCCTATTGTTCATGTATCTTTCACTTCTGATGATGTTTAGCAGGGAAAACTGAAGTAGGAGCTTGTGGTGTGGGGCTTAGAAATGTTCCCTGAGAATAAAATCAAAGATGTACCAAGGGGCACAGAGGAGGTTCTGCCTGTTCCCTTCTCACCCTCAGCTTGGTATGGAAGGTTTTCTCTGTCCCACAAAGGGGGAAAACTTCTGCTGCACACACTCCCCATTCATGACCCCAGCTCCATCCTCTGCTCATTAAAACAACTCCCAACCCCCAATTTGCAAAGATGAATTTCTCCCATGGAAGTCCCAGAGACGAGGGAGTAGCTGGCTTAGTCTCTTCCACATCAAGAGATTAAGGGAACTAGTCAAAACAAATCTAGCTTCACTTTTCTGGAGACAGAACAGTTGCTCCTGTTTAACCCTTCCCACTCTGCCACGGCTCTCCCAAGGAGGCAAATCCTTCCAGCATCCTCAGCCCCTGCAAAGGAAATTCCATTTGCACCAGCACCACGCTGCCAGGAGCACTGGGAACACACAGCCCCTTCTCCACTACACTCAGCAGCAGCCAAGGAGTTAAGCTGTCAGAATTTGTCTCTTTTCCAGTATTAACAAGCATGTCCCCATCCCACACCGGGCTGCTTCCCCCGCAGATCCTCCCCTTGGATGCGATTACAGCCGCCCAACCAGTCGGACTGGATTCCCCTCCGCAGCTTTTCCCCTTGGCTGGGCCTTTCCCAAAGGCCTGGCAAACAATGGCTCTGCAGGGATTGTGTGACATCAGGCCCTGCTGGCTCTGCTGCTGCTTCTGGATCGCTTTACAGTGAATCCATGAGTGCACACACACAAAAAACAAAGCCTGACACACCGAGGGAGAGCCCAGGGCTTGGCACCAACGCTCCAGCTGAACCCAGAGAGGCCCCTGTGCTGTAGGACACTGCTGCTTTTACTGGCTCCATCTCCAATCCTCATCTCCAGCCCAGCACATGGAGCTGAGCTCCCAGGTTGTCATCCATGCAGGGATCCCTGGGCCCTGCAAAAGTAGGGATGGATTCTCCAGTGGAGAAGGAATCTTTGCCTTCCTCCCCAGCATTCTTCTCCCAGTCCTGCTAAAGGGATTTGTTGGAGAGCCAGGATGAAAAAGGATGAAGCAGACAGGTTCTGATATCCATAAAATATATTAATCCACCCAAATCTTGAACACCTCTGCTGCCAAGCAGCTCCGTGTCAGCAATTAGGAACTCTCCCCCAGGATCTGTTTGTTTTCACTTTGACCGCTGTAATTACATAAGTAAACCTCAATTTTTACAGGAAAATCATAGACAGACTTGGGTTGGAAGGGACCTTAAGGCTCATCCCATGGGCAGGGACACCTTCCACTACCACAGGCTGCTCCAAGCCCCATCTCCAAGAAGAGATTCCTGGGAAGGCTGCAGGGGAAGGGAAGGTGGCCTGGTGACAAGAAGCCCCTCTGAGGAGGAACCAGTGCATTGGCTGCATTCCTGGATAAAGGCCAGGTTGGATGGGGCTTGGAGCAACCTGGGATAGTGGGAAGTGTCCCTGTGCACGTCCAGGAGTTGGAATGAGATGAGCTTTAAGGTCACTTCCAACTCAAATCTTTCTATGATTCTCCTGTAAAATGTCAGGTTGACTTGTTTAACTACAGTGCTGAAAGTGAAAACTGGAACAGGGACAATCCTGCCATGGGAAGATCAATTATTACCAGCAAATTTAAGGGCAGTGTTATTGTGCTCTACTGCAACGTGAACAGAGGTGGCCCCAAGAACCTGGGCCATGGGTCCTGGAAGGTGTCCCTGCCCTGGAATGGCTGAGTTCCCACACAGTGATGTGGCAGAAGGACAAACAGGGGGTTAAATCAGAGAATCACAGAATCATTGAGGTTGGAAAAGACCTCTGGGATCATTGAGTCCGACCTGTGCCCATCCCTACCTTGTCACTGAATTCCTCCAGGAATTCCTTGGACACCTCCAGGGATGGGGACTCCAAACCTCCCTGGGCAGTTCCAATGCCTGAGCACCCTTTCCATGACAAAATTCCTCTTGATGTCCACACTGATCCTCCCCTGGCACAGCCTGAGGCCCTTTCCTCTCATCCCATCCCTTGTTCCCTGGGAGCAGAGCCCGACCTCCTTTCAGGTGCACAGAAACAGAAATGAATCCCTTCAGGTCACCTCATTCCTCATTTCTCAACCTGTGTCTTCTGCACCACAACACCCTGGGGGAGACAACAATGTTCTGTGGCAGCAGTGGAAAAAAAATAAATAACAAAATGAAAATGGAAATCCACAGTCCCTGGATGCATGCAAATAAAATCAGGGAGGATTAAATAAACAATGAGCATCCCAAGTTTAATCTAATCTTTATTTGGCTGTGGAGGGAAACCACTGCGGCAATGCTGCTTTTCCAAGAGGTTGGATGTTCCTTCTGTGGAAAAGTTTGAGGAACACTGATCTAATTCATGTCCTAGGCAGGATCTGCTCTTCCTAAACCATTCCTGACAGTGTTTGTCCAACCCCAAAAGACTCCAGCAATGCAGATTCCACCCCTAATCCCCAGGCAAGCTCTTCTAGCAGGGAATTATCTGTACCATAGGATTTCGCTCATCTGTAAATTGTGTCTCCAGAACTGCAACTCAAACCCAGGATTTCCTGTCCTCTCCAATGTGAACACAGGGATCACATCATTCCCTTCCTCTTTTTCAACATCTTTTGTGTTTCATGAGATGTTTTTACATCTCTTCTCCATCTTCCCTACAGGGATTGTTTCCATAATTCCTGGACCTGAGTCTGTTTTCACATCCTACTTGTTCTCAAAGGTATTTCCAGCTGGTCCTCAGCTTTCTCAAAAAGCAGGGAGCAGAACTGGGAATGACTCTGCCTTTCAGACAGTCCTTTGGGATATTTCAATTTATTCCAAGACACTTTCAGCTTAAATTCAGATCGTGATCCACCCTCATTCCCAGAATTTTTAATGCAGAACTGCTGCATATTCGGGTTTTCTCAGATGTGAAGTTTTTGTGTGTCACTCTTGCTTTTCATCCATCCTTATCCAGCTGCAGGCCTTTCCATCCTGATTTCTCACCTCCAAAGTTCAGGAAATCCTTCCAAACCTGGCATCATCTGCAGAATCATGGGATCATTAAGGTTGGAAAAGCTCTAAGATCATAGAGTCCAACCATCAAATGAGGATGTTTTTCATTCCATCAGCAGGAAATTACTGAAAATGCTTAACAGGACTTAGGATGGGCTCCAGCCTTACAAATTCAGAAAAAATCCTTTACAACTACCCTGAACATGAACTCCATCCTCCAGCAGCTCCATTTGTTCTGTACTTCCTGGGAGCACATGGAGAAGCTCATGTGAACCAAAGTGGAAATTCCTGCCTGGAGCGCTGAGATTTCTCCACGTGGTTCCTCTCACACCAGGCTCTCCACATCCCCAGGCTTTCCAGGGAGTTCAAAACAGCTTTTGTGCTTGCTTTCTTTGGAATGCTGGATGGCAGGAGCACGAGGAGAATGAGCTCTGAAGGAGCCTTATGAGAGCTGCTGATCCAGTGTCATGGGAAGGGTCAGAAATGTGACCTCTCCGAGAGAATTCAGCACTTGTGTGTGTGGTTGGAGGAAGGTTTTTCCCAGATTTAGGCATTTTAAAACATCCAGCAATTTCCAAGATTTTGGGATTTGTGTTTGTCACTTGCTGCCTGTCCCATTAAAAGCTGTTTTTTGAACAATAATCATTCAGTTATTTCATTGTTCCTGAAATTCCTTGCTATCAAAATGCATTCATGTCAACAAGTTATGGAAAGCATATTTCCTATAAAGACAAATAATCCTTAAAATCAAAATATTTGCCTGTAAAGACCAACTCATATACCAAAAAGAAAATAAAAAATAATTAAAAAAAAAGAATTAATGAGTGACTTTTCCAACCCAAACCATTCTGTGTGTGCACTTGGTAGATAAAATGTCATTTCTTGCAGATTTCAGAGGCCCATGGCAACATCTGAGCACCCAACATCTCCTTTGAAGACTTCACAGACATTTCCCAGGGTTTCTCATCTCCTTTCAGCTCATTCCAAGGATGGAATATGATCTCCCAAATTCAGAGCTTACAGAATGTGGGCACTGAGGGAATTTACACCTCAACTCTCCTCAAAAGTAGAGCAGTCACAGCTCACTTTCCCATCACGAATCCCTTTTTCATAAGAGGGTAAATTTAACATTCCCATTAGATAAACTCTGGATCACTTCCAAAATCTGCCTGTCTCAAAGAGATAATTAAAGAGAAAAGTTTACCCATTTTCCAAGCAGGGCTCTTCTTTCTTCAAACACCTACAAAACACAACACACACAAAGAAAATTGAGTATTTGAAGGGGATTCAATAGGAGCTGAGAAAAATGCAGCTTGAAAAACAATCCACCAGACAAATGGATGATTTTGGAAGAAAATTATGGAGATCCGTTAGTCCAAACCCCCTCACAGGATCAACTAAAAGAGATTTTTCAGGCATGTCCAGAGGAGTTTTGAGGATTTTCTTGGATGGAGGCTCCCTAAACATCAAATTCTCCAATTCCTTCATCATTCCTGAAGCCCTACACTGGCTTTGTTCCAGGAAATCCATGTTTTTCTTGCACTGAGGAGCCCAGAAACGGACGCAGCATTCCAGATCTGTCCTCACCAGCACTGTGGAGAGGGAAAGGATCCACATCCCTTGTCCTGCCACCCACACTCTTCCCTTTTTGGTTGTTCCTTGGTCAGGAACTTGTCAACCAAACCCTCCTGAAACCTCCTGGATTCAATGCCCCAGACCTGGAAGTGTCCAAGGCCAGGCTGGATGGGGCTTGGAGCAACCTGGGATAGAGGAAAGTGTCCTTGCCCATGGCAGGGGTGGGATGGGATGGGATGGGATGGGATGGGATGGGATGGGATGGGATGGGATGGGATGGGATGGGATGGGATGGGATGGGATGGGATGGGATGAGCTTCAACGTCTCTCCCAACCCAAGCCTCCAGGGATGGGGCAGCCACAGCTTCTCTGGGAAATCCATTCCAGGGCCTCACCACCCTCAAAGTTAGGAATTCCTTCCCAGTATCCCACCCCAATCTCCTTTTCCACTTTGAAGCCATTCCTTGTGTCCTGTCCCTCCATCCCTTGTCCCAAGTCCCTCTCCAGCTCTCCTGGAGCCCCTTTAGGCTCTGGAAGGGGCTCTGAGCTCTCCCTGGAGCCTTCTCTTCTCCAGGTTGGACATTCCCAGCTCTCCCAGCCTGCATCCATAGGAATTCTGCTCTTCTGGACACACAGAGATGGGAGGAGTTTCACATACTTTGGGGAGACCAGAAGCTGAACTTTCCACCTCTTTATTTTAAAAACTTCCTTAATCCTGACTTGGAGGCACTGGGTGCCTGAAATCCTCAATCTCAGAGCAACAAAACCTTCAGGAGTGAGACAACAAGAGCAGCCTTTGTTCCTTGGCCACTTTACAGGGGCCAACTCCCACGAAGGATGATCAGTATCCAAATCCAGAGGAGAATTTATGATGCTGACCTTTATCCATAGGGAGCTGGACCCCCAAAGCACCAACACGTGGCTTCCCACTACCACAAAACCTCCTTCTATCCTCAGGATGGTGACCTGGCAAGTGAGGAAATGCTACAAATGATTTTTTTTCCCCAGCAGACAGATCAAAGAGGGGGGGAAAGCCCAGCTTATAACTGCACATAAAACAGCTATTAAACCACAAGTAGGAAAACATGCTTGATCATTATAAACTCCAGACTTGTTCTGGCTCTGACAGCCTGCAGAGATGGTTCCTGCAGAGAAAGACATTATCAGTGCTGATGTCTGCTGCAGCAGCTGACAGCTTTGGCTCTGTCTCACCCAGCAGGAGTGTCTCTGGTGAGGGGCTGGAAAATGAAAGTGACATTTCTTTTATTTGCACGTTGACAGTTGTTATTTGCTTTATTTGCATGGGGGACACTTTGTAAAGCAAAAAAAACCCCCACCAAACTACCTCGACAAACCTACCAAGCTGAACTTGGAAAAGGATTTGCCCCAAGCAAGTGATGAATAGTCCAAGATCTGAGTTTTGGGGTTGGAGAATTCAAAGAAGGAGGGAGCTGTTTATGTAACCAAGAGCAATGTTCATGGGTTTTGATCAAAGAAAGACACATATTTGCTTTCAGGGTTCTTGGAGATACATCTGAGCTGGGTCTCTCCGAAAGTTCTGCCTCTCCAGGCACTTGGAAGCATTAATTAGCAACAGAATGGCCCCAAATTGGTATAATCACCCACTGCCTGAACCAAGCCCATGCTGTCCTCTCCTCCAAGGCCTTGGAGCTACACCCACAGTGTTCCTTGGATGCAGCTGGAGGCCCAGGGATCTGGGATCTGCTCCTGGGATCTGTTATCCCACATCCTTGGCTTCAGGGAGTCTCAAGACACTCGGGTGCAAAGGGGCTGGAAAATCCCTCCATCCTGTGCTGCAAATGCCACTGGAGGCTCTCCTGCCTCCCACCTGAACTCCTGGCCAGCAGAAGGCAAATTCTTGCTCAACTTCCAGTCAGGAATTCTTCCCTAAAGGCAGCACAGAGTTGCAGTCACAGGACTGAGTCTGCAGGATGCTCCATCTCCTCCCTTTGCTTCATCCTTTGCGGCAAAACCCTGACATATCTCAGATTTCATCTCTGGTTTTGTGACTGTGAGTGCTGCATAATTGGAGATTTCCTAATGCTGCTTCCTTCACTTTGGCCTGTCCCTGAGGGTGAGCCAGTCTTTACAGCAATCAGAGGATCATGGAATGGTTTGGGTTGGAAGGGACCTTAAAACTCATCTCATTCCACCCCCTGGATGGGCAGGGACACCTCCCACCATCCCAGGTTGCTCCCAGCCCCATCCAACCCGGCCTGGGCCACACAGAATGGTTTGGGTTGCAGTGGACACCAAAGATCATCGATTTCCAAACCCCTAAGAGGAGAAGTTGTCAGATGTCAGGAAGAAATTCTTTCCTGGGAGGGTGGGGAGGCCCTGGAATGGAATTCCCAGAGAAGTTTTGGCTGCCCCATCCCTGGAAGTGCCCAAGGCCAGGTTGGATGGGGTTTGGAGCAACCTGGGATGGTGGGAGGTGTCCCTGCCCATGGCAGGAGTTGGAATGGGATGGGATTTAAGGTCCCTTCAACCCAAACCCTTCTGGGATTCTGTGAGAAGTGCCCTCTTGAGCATGGTTGAAAATCCAGGGAAATCTACAGGAAATTCTCATGAAATACCCCCAGGATTACCCAAAATTAGCAAACTTATCCCACCAAGTGTTCCTGGGTCTGCTCCCAACAATGGAATTTCGATATTTTTGCCTTGGATCAGCTCTGAATTCCCACTGCTCCTGCCCCTCCCTGCCTGCTCCAAGTTTATTTCTTACACCTCTCCTCTCTCCCTGCTTTTCCTGGACCTTCCATCTATAAATTCCCATTTCTCATCATTCTGACTCCCAGGAGTGCAGAAATGAGCAGGCACATGATGGCACAAAAATGGCACCTTCTCCCTCTCCAGCTCCCTAAAAATATCTCATGGAATATCTCCTGATTTCAAACGTCAGAACTAATTTTGTTGCAGCTATTTTTTTTTTTCCCACTGCAGTGTAGGGATACAGAAAAAAAGGAATTTTGGGCAGGTCAGTGCTTTAAAACTTGGGTGAGAAGCAAGAAAACATTTTTTATTAGGAATTTCAAAGAATCCTCAATGTTGGAAAGACCTTTAAGGTCATCAAGTCCAACCTTAATCCACCACATTCCTCATGTGCCACATCCACAGGGCTTCCCAACACTCCCAGTTAATCCCTGAGCACAGGTTTGGGAATTTATAGTGCATTTTGGGAATTTGTGGTGTATTTTGGGAATTTATGGTATATTTTGGGAGTTGGTGGTGTATTTTCGGAATTTATGGTATATTTTGGGAGTTGATGGTGTATTTTGGGAGTTCATGGTGTATTTTGAGAATTTATGGTGTATTTTGGGAATTTATGGTATATTTTGGGAGTTTATGGTATATTTTGGGAATTTATGGTGTATTTTGGGAGTTTATGGTGTATTTTGGGAGTTTATGGTGTATTCTGGGAGTTTATGGAGTGTTTTGGGAGTTTATGGTGTTTTTTATTCCCTGCCTGGAACATCATCAAGAATTGGATTGTACAACAATCCAATATTTACTCCTAAAAATTTTGCTGCAGCTCAGTGCAACATCCAACTGCCTAAGGAGCAGAGGATTAAAAAGGTAGGAAAAGGTGGGAAAAGGTGGGAAAAAAGTGATGGAAATGTGGTTTTACCCATGCACTTCTTTCTAGTTAGATCATACTTTATTGCATAGTGATGTGTATCTGTAAAAAGAATGTTTAAAGGGTGCAGGAAACATTAAAATGATTCAAAGGCTGGAGAATTTGCCAGATTGAAAGGACTTCAAAGGGCTCCATCTCTTTTCTTTTTATCAAAATTAAAAATTCAAGTGTTGGCTTGAAGCAGGGTAAAAGTCCTTCCACAAGGAAAAAAAAAAAGCTGGATACAGAAGAGTTTAATAAGGGAACAAGGGAAGAATCAAATTAGTTTTAATGCTGGAGGTATTCAGACAGGAGACAAGACTTCATCTTTTTATGGTATGAGGGATTAATCATGAGAAAATTATTAGGGAAGAGGTGAAATTTCCATTTGGTAAGGAATGACATTCCTTAACCCCAAAGGAAGGCTGGATACCTTCATGGAAAAGGCATTTTAGCCAAATTTGAGTTAGTTTAGCCAAATCCTGAGCTCAAGACTGGGAGAACTTTGCAAAACAAGTGGTGCCAAGAAATCCAGGGAGGCAGAATGACCCTCTCTGGATTCAATCCTGTGAAAAAGGGGAAGGGAATTGGGAGGGAGAAAAATGTTCCTGGTGACACAGGAGCCCAAAGCTCCCAGATATAGAACCAGAGTGGGAGGGTTAGGAAATGATTTCTTATTTGTGGGTGGATGCATCATTCCAGCTTCCAAAATATCCATCCAGCATCATCCCTGAGAGGCTCAGCAGGGATGAGGAGTGAGGGCTCTGGGATTGAGCACAGAGACCACTCAGAGCCTTTTTTCACCCTCAGTTTGCTCTGGGGTGAAACTGGAGTCATCTGGTGCAAAAAAAAAAAAGTGATTTGGAAATAAGTACAGTTTCCTCAGTAGGAAATAAATACAGTTTTTTCGCTTAGAAACATTCAATTTGGCAAAATAATATTTAAATCAAATTCTTGTTGGCTTTAAACTAGAGAATCAGAAATTTCCATTTTTTCTTGTCAGTTTTTATATTTATGCATCATAAAGGATTTATGTGTGTTTGATATCTCCATACTGCTAACAGTGAAGAAAATCTCCAAGTTTTTATTCCATTCCTCATGACCTACAGAGGGAAAAATCTTTAAGCTCTTATTTTATTCCTCATGACCTACAGAGGGAAAAATCTTTGAGCTCTTATTCTGTTATTCATGACTTAAACAGGGGGAAATCTTTAAGCTCTTATTTTATTCCTCATGACCTACAGAGGGGAAAATGTAGCTTAAATTTTCCTAGAACTTGGGAATTTGTGATTTGCCTGAGGATTTGCCTTGGGATTTGAGGATATCCCAAACCAACTGGACACACCCCTGAGGAAATAAATGCTCAGGTTGACTTTGCCTTGAGGGGTTGGGCTGGGTCATCTCCACAAATCCCTCCTGACCTCCAAAATTCCCTGATTCCCTGGATTTCACCCCTTGGCAGGGAACTTGCCTTGTCATTCATGAGCTGGTGGTTCAGGGGAGTCCAAGTGCTCAGCTTGAAGTGGAGTTTGGAGCCATCCACGTTTTTGGGAGGTGCAAAAGCCATGGATTCAGGAGAGAGGAGGGATCCTCTGGTCACCACCAGCTACAAAACACAACCAAGACCAACATTATCCTCCTGCTGTTCCACTGTGCTCATGGAAAGCAAAGAACTTGGAGGAGGAATCCAATTATTTCATGGCACAGGAATGATGCAATGAAGAAATTATTTGGAATTTGGGTAGGGTGAGGCTTTTTATGCTCCCACAGTAACCATGAGAGTAAAAACCAGAAGGAAGTGGAAGTGTCCAAGGCCGGGTTGGATGGAGCTTGGAGCAACCTGGGATGATGGAATGGGATGAGCTTTAAGGTCTTTTCCAAGCCAAACCACTCTGGAATTCTGTGATTTCCCAATGGAACCTCTGTGCAGGAATAAATAATTAATAATTAAGCAGGTCTGGCCCATCACAAGAATTATTGAAAATGCCTTTGAGCAGGCTGCCCAGGGCAGTGGTGGGCTCACCATCCCTGGAAGTGTTAAAAGACATGGAAAAAATCTTGGAAGTGTTAAAAAACATGGAAAAAACCCCTGGAAGTCTTAAAAAACATGGGGAAAAAAAAAAACCCTGGAAGTGTTAAAAAACATGGAAAAAAAAACCCTGGAAATGTTAAAAACCACGTGGATGTGGCACTGGAGGACAAGGTTTAGTGGTGACCACTGATGGTTGGACTTGATGATCTGAAAGGTCTTTTCCAACCTTAACAATTCCATGATTTTTGCTGCAGGAATTTCCACAGGAAGTAAATCAGGCATTTAACAACATTTCCCCTTTGTTCAGACAAAGCCATTTCTCCCTAAATTCTTGCCCAAATATTCTTTTTTTTTTCCCCTTCATCTTCTCTCCTGCAGCTGAATCCAGCAGGATAATTCCATCCCTCACCTCAGCTATCCAATTTCCAGACTGAAGCTGCAGCAGCCTAGAAACCCAATAATTTCTTTACAACATTAAAAAATATCTCAGTTCCCTGCATCCATTTATTATAACTTTTCTGCAAATACCTCAGATCAGTTTAAAGCTTCACGGTGGCAGGATGGATAATGGGATTTTTGGAACAAAAAAGAAAGGCAGATCCTGGAATTAACTCCCATATTGTGTTCCCAGCCCGTCCTGAACCCAAAACCATCAAAATTCAGCCTGCAAAAGGAATTTTGTAGCGACTCCAGCTCTGAAATTCAGGAGATACATCCTCAGGAAAGCTCAGGCCCCCAGACAAAATTCCTCTTTATTTCAAAGGATTCATCTTCAAAACCCACTGCAGGATCTGTCTGGGATCACTTTTATGCTTAATTTTTCCTTCCTTTCTTTCCTGACTTATTAAGGCATCAAAGAAATATAAAGGGAAAAAGCAATGAAAAAATCTGTTACATTTTCCTCTCTGTGACCAGGAATTAAATTAATTTATTTCTCATTTAATAATGAGTTCTTTCTCCCTTTTTTTTTTTTTGTTTTTTTGTTTTTTGGGGGTTTTTTGTTTTGTTTTGGTTTTTTTTGTTTTTTTGGTTTGTTTTTTTTCCCTCATTTAATAATGAGTTCTTTCTCCTTTTTTTTTTTTGTTTGTTTTTTGGTATTTTTGGTTTTATGTTTTGGGTTTTTTTGTTTTTTTTTTGTTTTTTTGTTTTGTTTTGAGTTTGGTTTTTTTTGTTTTTTTGGGTTTTTTTTGTTTTGTTTTGGTTTTTTGTTTCGTTTTTTTTTGTTTTGTTTTTTGTTTTGGTTTGGTTTATTTGTTTTGGTTTTTTTTGGTTGGGGTTTTTTTGGGTTTTTTTTGGGTTTTTTTTTGGTTTTGTTTTGTGGTTTTTTGCTTTTTGGGGTTTTTTTTTGTTTTGGTTTGGTTTTTTTGGGTTTGATTTGGTTTGTTTTGGTTTTTTTGTTGTTTTTTGGGGGGTTTTTTGGTTTTTTTTGGTTTGTGGTTTTTTTTTTGTTTCTTTTTTTGGGGGTTTGGGGCGGTTTTTTGTTTTGTTTTGGGGTTTTTTTGTTGTTTTTTTTTGTTTGTTTGTTTGTTTGTTTCTTCCCTGTCCAATTTTACCTTCCCACAGGTGATCTGAAGGCCTCCCCAAGCTTTCCCATCCTCACATCCTGCACTTGGACAGCACCAAATGCTTCTTGTGCAACCCAGTGGGCGGATTTGGGATACCTGTGGGACTGGGATCATTCCCTGCCTGGTTTTTTTGTTTTGTTTTCCTGCAAGGCCCCTGCATTTCAATGCAAGGGCAGAGAAACAGCTCCAAAAAAAAACAGGTCCAGGCAGCCCTTGTCCTGTTTTTCAGGGACAACTTTCTCCATTAGTCACAAACCCCTCAGCTGCAGGACACTCCCAGCCTTGGCTTCGTGTTCCAGTTTCTCTCCCAGATGTGGTTTCTTGGTGCTGGAGCAGCCACATTCCCAAAGCACCTCCAAAGTGCATTACCCAAAAGGAAAATGGAGCTTCTGGACCCCCCCTGTGAGCTTTCTGTGCCAAAAATGTGGCTCAGAATCTGGAAAAAAGCTGGGAAAACTTCCTCAGGAGGAGAAGTGGAGGGGCAGGTGCTGATCTCTCTCCAGGGAAGGGCTGGGGCTGTGCCAGGGGAGGTTTGGGTTGGATTTTAGGGAAAGTTTCTTCCCCCAGAGGGTGGTGGAACACTGGAACAGCTTCCCCAAGGAATTGTGACATTCCCAGAGCTCCAGAAGAGTTTGGACAACACTCAGGGATGCCCAGGGTGGGGTTTTTGGGGTGTCTGTGCAGGGCCAGGGGTTGGAGTCGGTGATCCTGGTGGGTCACAGGGAGAATTCCCATTCCCAGCTGCCCAAGCCATGAAACTGCCTGAACTGGAGGGGGTGTTGGAGCATTTGCTGACATTCCCCAAAGGCTGCACATGCTGGGACTCGGTGCTTACTTAGGAATTCATGGAATCATGGAATGCTCTGGGTGGGAAGGGACCTTAAAGCTCATTCAGTTCTGATCCCAACACCTTCACTAGCACAGGCTGCTCCAAGCCCTCTCCAACCTGGCCTGGGACACTTCCAGGATGAGGCAGCCACAGCTTCTCTGGGAAATCCATTCCAGGGCCTCCCCACTCTCCCAGCCAAGAATTCTTTCCCAATATCCCCCCCAAATCTCCCCTTTTCCACTTTGAAGCCATTCCCTGTGTCCTGTCCCTCCAGCCCTTGTCCCAAGTCCCTCTCCAGCTCTCCTGGAGCCCCTTTAGGCTCTGGAAGGGGCTCTGAGGTCTCCCTGGATCCTTCTCCTCTTCAGGTGAGCACCTCCAGTTCTCCCAGCCTGGCTCCAGAGGGGTCCAGCCCTTGGAGAAGCTCTGTGGCCTCCTCTGGACTCTCTCCAGCAGCTCCACATCCTTCTGATGTTGGAATTTTGGGGCTGGAGGCTCTGCAGGTTGGCAGAGGGGCAGAATCCCCCCTTCCCTGCTGCCCAGGCTGGCCAGGTTGGACAGGGCTTGGAGCAACCTGGGATGGTGCAAGGTGTCCCTGCCCATGGCACTGGGTGGGTTTGAAGGTCCCTTCCCACCCAAAGCACTCCCTGACAGATCCAAACTGGGAATTTCCAGAGCCCTGCAGTGTCTCTGAGCCCAGTTAAGCTGTGAGGTGACATTCCAGACTGCAACAACCACATGGAAAAGCAGCTGGAATGCTGTGCAGAGCTGGGATTCACAAGCTGCACAGCCAAGGCCTCGCTTTTCTTCTCCCATGGTCGTTATCTTTGGACTGGCTGCCCAAAATAACATTCCAGACATTGCTCCAGCTTGTTCTTCTCATCTCCTGGGGTGAAATTCATCAGGCTCAGGTGATCCCAAAACATTCCAGCAGCAAGAGGCGTGAGAGGAGGTTAACAAGAATCAGGCCTTAAATAGACATGAGGAAATGTTGGTTCACTACCCAAAGAGGAAAAGTTACTGCAAAAAAAAAAAATATTGTCCATCTAGAAAAAATAAAAGGAAATGGAGGAGCAGGTGGCAGGTATAGTAAATATCAGTCCAAAAGAGATTTTGGGGAAAACCCTCAGGTTTTGTGAGTTTGTACAGGGTTAAAAAGAGCAAAAGTGCCACAGTTACTCCAGCCAGAGTCCCTAGGAATGGTTCAGTTTGGATGGAGGGATACACTGAGGGGGGATCCAACAGATTTGAGCTTCTGGACATGTGTGAAGGAGACCCAAAGTGTCACAGGGCAGGAGACAGGAATGGTGTGGTCTAACAGTGAGACAATTTCACTTGGAAACCACTGGAAATGCTTCAGTGCAAGTTGGATTCCATTGGAGTCATTCCATTGCAAAAAAGCTCAACAAGCCATAATGATCACATCCCATTAATTAAGGGCATTGGAATGATTTCCTTTACCAGGGCTAATCTCTGCTTAACCATACTCAAAACAACTCCTGCAGAAGCAGAACCACTTCATTCTTGTTTTTTTTTGACCACATCTCTGCAGCAATAAAGCCTTTGTGGTGCACAGAGCCTGGTGCACATAGAGGTTTGAGGATGTATTTCCCTAATCCCAACAATCCATGTGGCAGCAACAGCACAGTTGAGGAGCTCAGATGGGAATAAATAGAATTTTAATCAATCTTGAGCTAAGGCAGGAAAGTAATTTTGATTTTAAACGATGATATTGAAATAAACTGCAGTGATGGGAGAAAGGCTTCAAGCAGCAGCAAGAAGCACAAGGCAGGGCAGAGAATGGGTTGGAACCAACTGTGCAGCAAGGCTGAGACTTCTCCATGGCAGCCAGTGTGTTTTCCACTCATTTTCTGAGTTTGTATTCTTTTCATGATGCTTTTATTCCCTTTACACCTCCACTGTTGGGGACTCCCTTCATGGAACCACAGCATTGTTCAGGGTGGTAAAAGAGCTCTAAGATCACCAAGTTCAAACATTCCCAGCACTAAATTATGGCCTCAAGTGCCACATCCACTGGGTTTTTGAACAGTTCCAGGGATGGGGATCCCACCACTGCACTGGGCAGCTGTGCCAGTGCCTGAGCACCCAAATATCCAACTGAGGCTGTTTCCTCTCATCCCATCCCTGTTCCCTGGGAGCAGAGCCTGATCCCACCTGGCTGCCCCTCCTGGCAGGGAGTTGTGCAGAGCCAGCAGGGCCCCCTGAGCCTCCTTTTCTCCGGGCTGAGCCCCTTTCCCAGCTCCTTCAGCTGCTCCTGGGACTCCAGCCCCTTCTCCAACCCCATTCCCTGCTCTAGACACTCCATCCCCTCAGGGTCTCTGCTGTGGGGAGGGTCCCAGAGCTGCCCCAGCACTGGAGGTGCCCCAGCAGTGCCAGCACAGGGGACGGGCACTGCCCTGGCTCTGTGGCACCCCAGAGCTGGCACAGCCCAGGGGCCATCGGCCTCCTGCCCCCCTGGGCACCCCTGCACACAGAGATCCATGCAATCCTGCCCTGTCGGGATGCAAACATTGGGAACACCGGTGCGATGCTGGGGCACGGAGCTCCCACTGACACCGGCCTTTTCCATCTTCCTCCCGGCACCCTG
>VZRZ01007582.1:172426-230515 GCA_013398175.1 Climacteris rufus
GGGGCTGTGCGGGCGGGGCAGCCGAGGGACGGGGGATGGCGGTGCGGCGCCCCGCGGGAGGACGGGGGATGCTGCTGCTGAGGGCCGGGCTGGTGCCGGATCCCTCCGGGAGGGGCTGGCGGGGCCGCGGCCGGGCTCCCCCGTGCCGTGGTGCGGCGAGGCCGGGGAGGGATGGTGGTCCCTCAGCAGAGGGAGCGGGGGGTGCCCGCTGTGTCCCTTTTCCTTCGGGGTTCTGTCATGGATCCCGTCCCCGCTCCCTCGGAGGATCCCCCGCATCCGGGAGGATGCTGCTCCCGCCGGTGCACTTGTTCTTTTTGCCTCTAAATATCCCATGGGGGAGAAGGGATGCTGGTTCAGCTTCCCTCTCCAGCATTTCCATCTCCGCTTCCCTCCCAGGGAATACGAGCTGAAGGAGAGAGGTGCTAAGCTTGGGCGTGTTTAATGTCCATGTTTTCTCCCTGCCCGTGCTGAGGGGCTTGGGATGCAATGAGCTTTAAGGTCCTTTCGCACCCAAAGCATCCCGGGATTCTGTGGCGAGCACGGAGAAATCTCCCCAGAATTGGTGCTCCTTTTCCATCCTCCTTATTAAAAGAGAGGACGGGGGGGATTGTGGTGAAGAGGGCACAGAAGTGGAACGAGGGAGCGCAGCCCTGGAGTTTCTTCCCTACTGAGGGATGAAAATGGAGTTGGGAGGATAATGTGAATAATGTGAATAATGTGAATAATGTGAATAATGTCTTCTTTTGTGCCTCGGAGTGAGGGGGAATGGGCTGGGGAGAGGCTGGCGGGGTTTGTGTGCCGGGAATGAGTTCCCCTCCTTTCTCCCTGCTCACCACTGGGTGCAGAGCGAGGGGATATTTTCCTTTTGGACCTCTTGGTTTGTTGTTTTATCTGCCCTTTTCTCTGGGACAGGATGAATTCATCCCCCTCCATCCTTTCTAAAGTGGGGTGAGGTGGTTTTTTTTTCCTCGTTGTTCTGCTGTCATTGCTCCCTTTGAAATTTATTATTTTTTATTTTTTATTTTTCTCCTCATGATGTTTATAATATTTGCCTGCCCATGTCTTAATTAATCCTTTCCAGCATAATTCTTCTGCTGATAAATACTGTAAACATCCATAACCACACTGCCAAACTCCTCCTTTTGCCTGCATTTTCTTTGCAGTGCCCGGGGAGGCCTTCCCCTCCTCTTTTATCCCTGCTGTCATCCAAAGGGTTTTGTTTTTATATCCGTAGAAAAAAAAAATAACCACAAAATCTCCTATGCTCAGGCTTCCCCAAGAGTGCACCAACTGGATCTGTGGTAAGAAGCTCTCCTGACACCGAGGATTTCTAATTACAACACCCATCTGTCTGCACCAATTAATAGCTCATCCATAGGCTCCTTTGCAAAACTTGCCTTCTCCTTTTGCAACCACATCAGGCTTTTTTTGGCTTCATTTCACCTGGAATTATTTTCTTTTTCCCATGAAGGGGCCACTGGATGGCCAGGCTGTCTCTTGTAAATATATTCTTCATTTTATTGTGGTATTATCAGTAATCTCTTGAGCATAAAATGGAGAAGTCCTGAAAGGAGAAAATGAAATTTTTTCTGCTTTTTGTGTAGTTACACTTTTTTTTTTTTTTGTGGCTTATTGAGCCTGTGGTTTTGCATGTTTTTTTCAGTTTGAGGTTGTGGGGAAGTCAGAGGATAGGTGGATGTGTTTGAATCCTGCTGTTTTGTGTGTCATTAATATGATTTCTGTGGAATATTCTTGGAGTTTTTCCCAAGACTCCACATCCTGACCTGATTTTACCCAATGTTTGTGCTTTAGATTTTAATTGGTGTGAGCACAGTTCACCTTAGGTTGCTTCTGAACCTTTTTTTGGAAGGTTTTTCTACTGATCACTGCAATTCCACCTCAATTAGAGTGAGCAAAAAAAAGCCACTTGCTCATCCAGACTCCCAAGGTGACCTCACTCCAAACTGGGGAATAAAATCTTTTGGAGTTGGTGCTCAGAGGAGAAACAGAAAATCCACAGTTCTGGAGATGACAACAAACTCAAAACCTTTTTTTTAATCTGAGTTTGATGAGCTGTTATTAAAATGTGAAACCCAAAGGAACAGATTCCTTGTGCACATGATTTGGGCTGGAAGGGACCATTTCTTTCCAATCTTTCTGTACAAAACTAAGCAGGAATTGTTGTTTTTTTCTGTCTGTACCTTCTGGTCTTCTGCTCAGGAGATGAGGCTGTGCAGGAAGGCTCCAGGGTGAGGTGATGCTGCCTGGCAGATGGGACAGTTCAGCTCTTTTTTTCCTTTAAGTTGCCAAATTGTTCCAAAGTCAGTGAGAAATAGGATTTTCTGAAATCAGAACAGCACAACTTTGCAAGCTCAGATAAACTTGAGATCAGGCTAAAATCAGGCATGGTTATATTTAAAATATGTTAAATATTGTGGCTATTTTGGATGGTTTAAACTCAGTTTTAACTTCAATATGAGCTGGCCTTTGAGCTGTGCTGGTTGGTTCTGCCACTGAAGGTGTAGGGAGTTCTTCATTCTGCTTTTTTTTTTGATCATGTTGTGTTTTTCTTGGGTTTGGAACTTCTATTTTTATTCTTCCAGTGCTGCCTCAACTACGGGTTCCCCAGCAAAGCAGCCTGTGAAATCAAATTGGCAAGGAGCTGGATTTAAAATGCTTCTCTTTAGCAGCTTGGGCTTTTTTTTTCCTTCCTCTTTGCCTGTTTGTTTTTAAGCAGCCTGTCTTCCAAAAGCTCCAGAGAAACCCAGAATTGTTGAGGTTGGAAGGAACCTCTCCACGTTCTCCAGCCCAACCCACAAAATGCACCAGGGTTTAAAACTTTGAATTTTTCTGGCCATCAGATGGGTCTTTGTAAATAAAAATGTGCAGAACTGATAGCAGGAGGTAATTAAATGTTTCCTGTCTTTCACTATGTTTGTATTAAGGAGAAAGGAAAAACTTGTTTTCCAAGGAAAAACTCCATTCTCTCCAGGAATTTGTTCAATTTTGTGGTTGCCTGCTCTTGGGAATATTGAATATTGGGGGTTTCTGCTTCAGACAGTTTCTGGATTTCTGTCACATTTTTTAACAATAATTCAGCTGGTTAGAGGCTGGATTTTGCAAATCTTGTTATTATAAGACAAAATTGTTATAAAAAAGGGTTTTTTTTGGTACTCTTAGGGCTCTGAGAATTTTTTCCATGCTTAAACCTCCCATTCCAGAGTTTCTCCAGTGGCTGAGCCCAACATTGCTGAGTCCCCATCCTGCAGAAAAAATACAGATGCAGCCCCAGGGAGGGATTCCTGTGGAATTTGGCTCCACAGGGAGAGTGGAACAGGCAGAGGAACCATCCAATCTTTTTTTTGGGGCTAAAAAATTGTGGTCAAATCCACTTTCTTCTGGCTCAGCTGCTGGGATGGCTTCTGGAGAGGAGGGTGGCTGTGTGAAATTCAAATGTGAAATTCAAATGAGTTTGGGACAACAAAAAAAACTTAAAATGACCCATTTGGAGCACAAATGCTGCAGCTCCTTGGGCAGCTTGTGGGGTGGTGCTGACTTGGGTTTTGTTTTTGTTTTGTAATTATTCCTCAGGAGTAGTGAGGCCCTGGAAATAATGAGGTGCTGAGCCATGAACAGCCTGGTTTTAGGGTGGTCAAGTTGGAAATATGGGTTTTTCTAAAGATAGCTCTGTTCTAGGGAATATAATTGCCATTTTCACCATTTTTAGGTAGTCTTGCTGCATCCCAGCTTTTCTTTCATCTTCCATTCAATTCTTCCATTCAATTCTTCCCTTAAATTCTTCCCTTAAATTCTTCCATCTTTCATTAAATTCTTCCATTAAATTCTGCCACTAAATTCTTCCATCTTCCACTAAATTCTTCCATTAAATTTTTCCGCTAAATTCTTCCATCTTCCATTAAATTCTTCCATTTTCCATTAAATTCTTCCACCTTCTATAAATTATTCCACTAAATTCTTCCATTTTCCATTAAATTCTTCCACTAAATTCTTCCCTCTTCCATTAAATTCTGCCACTAAATTTTTCCATTTTCCTTTAAATTCTCCCACTAAATTCCTCCATTTTCCATTAAATTCTGCCACTAAATTCTTCCATTTTCCATTAAATTCTCCCACTAAATTCTTCCACCTTCCATTAATTTCTTCCAGAAATCAAGAAAAAAACAGGATTAAAACTCATCAAGCCCTTCTAGTCTTGCCCAGAACTTGAAGCAATTTATCTGCCAGCGCCAGTCCTTACAAACTGAGAGGTCAAACATTTTCATGAGCTCCATTTTTAATGTGCTCTCTCTGGTTTTCCTTCTCTTCCAGGTTCTCCAGCAGCAGAAGAAAATCCCTGCCCTGCTGCTCTCTCACCATGGGCTCAATTGTGTGGGAATGTGGTTAAAAACCTTGAATATTTTTGCTGAGAAAGGAGAAAAAAGGAGATTTTTACCCCTCATCTCCCAAGCTGAGCTGAGGATGATGAACACCGAGACCACCCCAGCTGGCAGGAAGCTCCAAGTGGGAATGCAAAAGTGAAAAAAGTGGGAATATCCCAACATCCATGAGGAGCAGGAGCTTGCTGCCTGGCTCCCAGGGGGGAGGGATGGCTGTGAGCTGGCTGCTGTGCTCCCTCTGGATTTTGGATGGGTGCCTGGCACCCACGGGTGGCCACAGCCTCTTCTCCTGTGAGCCCATCCTGCTGAGGATGTGCCAGGACCTGCCCTACAACAGCACCTTCATGCCCAACCTCCTCAACCACTATGACCAGCAAACTGCAGCTTTGGCCATGGAGGTAAGCCCAGGTTTATTCAAAAAAATAAATTTATTTATTTATATATAGGTTTCGGCCTTAAATTCACAAAAATTGAGGAGAGAATGCAAAAAAAAAAAAAATCGAGCACTGTATAATTCAAATATAAGCCCAAATATCATATGGTGAATGTTCAAAATACTCCATGACTACAGATTTTAATTTGGTAGAACTGATGGGATGGAACTGATTTAGAACTGATTTTAATTAGAGATTTTAATTTAGTAGAACTGGTGGAATGGAACTGATTTAGAACTGATTTTAGTGACAGATTTTAATTTAGTAGAACTGATGGAATGGAACTGATTTAGAACTGATTTTAATGACAGATTAAACTAAAATCTGTCATTAAAATCAGTTCTACTAAACTAAAGTAGAACTGATGGAATAGAACTGATTTAGAACTGATTTTAATGACAGATTTTAATTTAGTAGAACTGGTGGAATAGAACTGATTTAGAACTGATTTTAATTACAGATTTTAGTTTAGTAGAACTGGTGGAATGGAACTGATTTAGAACTGATTTTAATGACAGATTTTAATTTAGTAGAACTGATGGAATGGAACTGATTTTAATTTGTAGAACTAATTTAGTAGAACTGAGTGGGAATTACTTTGGATGTGCCTGTGTGTTACTCTATTCCTTTAAATATCTAAAATCTGGTTTATAAAAGATTTTTAAATTCCCTTCAGTCTGTTTTCCAGCCTACCCAGGGAGTTTCCATCCTTCCTAGGGAGTTTCTACCTACTTGGAATTCTGTGCTATCACCAAAATGGGTGGAAATTCAGAATATTAGGCAAGTCTTGCTGTCAGCCTGTTGGAAACCCCACGAGCTACCTGTGCAGATGAGGTTTATTTGTGTTTTTGAAATACTTGGGAATCCTTGTGGGTAGATGTGTGGTGAGGAAGGAAAGGAAGATGGTGTGTTTTTCATCTTGGAATGCTCTTCCTGACAATACACAAAATCTGAGTTTAATTGTTCTTGTTCCATAAGATAAAGCCTTGGCTTTGTGTGGTTTTTCTATGGAAGGGATTGGGATTAGATGTGGTGGATTTTTTTTAACTTGAGGTTCTTTTCCTTAAATTATTAGGAAGAAGTGTGGATTTGCATTGCAAATCCATTTGGATGAGTCTGGGGATTCCCATTCTCCTGGAATGGGAATTAATTTTCTTGTAGAATTGGGTTTTTTTGGTCAATTCTGAGGCCCTGGCACAGCTTTCCCAGAGAAGCTGGGGATGTCTCATCCCTGGAATTGTCCAAGGAAAGGTTGGATGGGCTTTGGGAGTGGGGGAGGTGGCCCTGCCCATGGAATGGGATGGACTTTACATTCCCTTCCCAGCCAAACCATTCCATGGTTCTGGGATGAAGGACACTCAGAATCCTTCTCCAGTGAATTTTAGGGAAGGTGGGGATGGCAAAGGGAGGAAAAGGGAAGGGAGATCCTTATGGAGATTGAGTGAAGCCCCTTGTTCCCTAAATTCCTTCTCAGAGAGGAGTTGGGATGGGGATGGATCCAATCTCAGGCTGGGAGAGCTGGGAATGTTCACCTGGATCAGGGAAGGATCCAGGGAAAGCTTGGAACCACTTCCAGAGGCTCCAGGGGCTCTGGGAGAGCTGGAGAGGGACTTGGGCCAAGGGCTGGAGGGACAGGACACAGGGAATGGCTTCCCCCAGAAAAAAAAGATGATTTGGGTGGATATTGGGAAGGAATTGTTGTCTGGGAGGGTGAGGAGGGGCTGGGCTGGAATTCCCAGAGCTGTGGATCCCTGGGAGTGCCCAAGGAAAGGTTGGGATGGTGGGAATGGGATGGGATTGGAGGGGTTGAAGGTCCCTTCCCACCCAAACCATCCTGGGATTCAGTGATTCTCCCTGTCTGACCAATTTCAAACTTTCCTGCTGGTTTCCTTCAGTACCCTCGTGCTGAGGATTTGTGCAATTTTGTGCTGCACTTCAATCCTCTGGAGATTTTTGGAATAAAAGCCTCAGCTTTATTCCCCCAGGCTTTTTCTCTCCAAATGGAAGTGTTCCAGCTCTCTCCCTGCAGTGTTGGCCTTCCTTCCTGCAATTTTGCTGCTTCATTCCTGGAATAATTTGAATTACCTTCCCCTGTCCCTTTTGAATAATTTGAATAATAATAATTTGGAATAATTTGAATGACCATCCCCTTGCCAGGCAAGGGGATGAGGATGGCACATCACTCCAAGGGGGTTTATTTAGGATTAAAATCCCACTTTTTTCCCCTTGCTAAGAGCTCCCTAGGAATGGCCAACATGATGCTCATTTTTCCACACTTTTTGTTGCCTGTTAAACCAGAGAAGTGCCAGAAACATCATTTTTTGAATGCCTGGGGAGGAAAAGGAGAATTTCCCTCCCAGCCTATTATCCAGATTAAATTCTCCCACTGCAGTTCTGAGCAGGGGCAAAAAAAAAAGAATGAAAATCCACAGGTTTTCTTAAATATATTCCCATTCCTTGTATTAACTTAGATTGCCCTTTAATGTATACTCAGGGAGAAGGAATCTTTTGTTATTTGGCTTTTTAGGCATTATTGAATGGCTCAGGCATTATGGAGCACTCAAATGCTGAACTGATGGAAGGCTATTAAATGTTGCATTTTCTGGGAACATTTCTCCTCTCCAAGCCCTCCCTGGTCGCTGTGAACAGGAAATAATGTGGCAGCAGGATGGGTGAGATTCATTTTCTGTGCTGGAGGGAAATTGTCACTGTCACAGTTTTCCAGCAGCACTTTTTCACAGCAGTTCCTGGTTAAAAAAAAAAATAAGAAAAATTCAGCTTGTTTGTAGCTGAAAGGGCACAACAAAGAGAGGGAGTGAGCAAAAAAGAGAATTATTGTAGCTGTTGCCTTGCCATCAATAAATCCAGTATCCTTCTCCTCCCATGCTATTGATGGCTTAAAAACTTATTTATTGTTTTTTTTTTCTTGAAAGCTTGGAAAAATCCAAATTAAGTCGCCTTTTTGAGACTTGATGCTGATAGGATTCCTTCAAAATGATAATAAAATCCCATCCTCAGGTTAGAGAAGCAGTAGGATCAGGGAATCCCAGAATGGTTTGGGTTTGGGATCTTCAAAGATCATTCAGTTCCAAGGGCAGGGACACCTCCCACCATCCCAGGCTGCTCCAAGCCCCATCCAACCTGGCCTTGGGCACTTCCAGGGATGGAGCAGCCACAACTTCTCTGGGAATTCTGTGCCAGAGCCTCCCCACCCTCCCAATCCGTCCCTGTTATTCAATTTAAATCTCCCTTCTTTCAGCCTCGATTAAACAAAGAGAAAATTCCACCAGGATCCCTCAGTGTGCTCCAGGCCCTGCTGGAATCAGCTCCTGGGAACAGAGAATTCCTCCAGCTTTGTGCTGTGCTGCATCCACGAGGCTGCTTTAAGCAGGAGAAACATTGCAGGGAGGTTTTCCTGCAGGGAAAAAGAGCTTTCTTTTCCTCCTGAATATCCCTGAAGGGTCTGAGCCCTTCAGACAGAGGACAGAGCCTGAAATGGGAATTATTTTGCATCTGCTGTGTTCTGAAAGCAGCAATAACGAGGTGGTGACACAGCAGTGGTGACAGAGCACAGAAGCACAAAGTGCTGATGTCCAGAGCAGGAATTCTGTGGTGTTTGGCAGCTCCTGTGGCAAAATGAGCTGTCCAGGCTGAGCAGAGCTGGGAGCTGTCCAGGGCTTTTCCTGACTGCAGAGGGTCACTGCTGCCTCCTGCTCCTTGCTGTCACATCCAAAATGCTGGGAGGTGCTTGTGGTGTTTTCTATAACCTGCTGCAATATCCATCAGGCATAGCTGGTTTTATTCTGGTTTTTTTTAACTGTTAAAAGTTCCCTCTCAAATATTCCCAGCATGAGGATGGTGCTGCTCCCCCTGTGGTCCATAAATCCTGGGCTGAGTGAGGCTGTGCTGATGGAGAAGTTAAATTATCCCTCCCCCCCCAGGGATCTGACCTTGGTTACCCGTCTCTTTAGATTATTATTGCTCCAAAGAATTATCTTCTGTCTCTTTTTCTACTTCATATTCCTTGGGCACTGAAGGATTTGCTGAGGTGGGAGAGTAGCAGGCAGTGGGTTATTAAAAATCACCTAAAT
The DNA here is from genome assembly GCA_013398175.1 of Climacteris rufus. Taxonomy (NCBI): domain Eukaryota; kingdom Metazoa; phylum Chordata; class Aves; order Passeriformes; family Climacteridae; genus Climacteris; species Climacteris rufus. The sequence goes on from VZRZ01007582.1 coordinate 181,349, forward strand.
GCAATTTTTACAGGCAAATATTTTGATCAGAGAACGTGGGACTTGGTGGCCTGTAACCATGCTATGAAAGCTTTTGTCACTGCTGAAAAAAAAAGCACTTTAATTTGATGTCTGCCAAGCTTTCTGAATGGAATAAACTGCCAGCACTTCTTTTTCCTCACCCTGATTTTTATGGGATCTCAAAATGATGGTGGGGATCAAAGAGGTTTTAAAGAACAGGAGCTAAAAGGGCCCCTCTGAGTTGTCTTTTGGGATTATACTGGAGGTCAAAGACTCTAAAAAGGAGATGATGCAGCCACCATATGGACAGGGAGATAATGTGCATTTCCTTTGCTCTCCATTCCCATTTTCCATATCAAAAAAGGAGCAGCAGGGACTTAGGGATGTAGCTGGGTTGCCCAGTGTGGAGCTGGGAGCTGAAAAAAGGGGGACAAGGAGAAATTGTGTTATCCTGCAGCTGATTTGGGTGTTGCAGGGTGAGGGAAGGGGCTGGAAGAGCAGAGTTGTGTTGCTTTGTGTGCTCCTACTCCATCAGCCTTCCAGGGAATCGTGGCATTGACAGAAAAACTCCCCAGCCAAATCCCAAATATTTTGGAATATTTAGAAGCATAGCCAGTGAATGGCTGCCACAGAATATGCAACATCTGATTTTTCACACCCTGTTTCAAGTTCAGTGGTTTCTGGCCTGTTTTGGTAATTCCACTGACCTGACACAGATCAGATCTGCATGCCCTCACCAGCCTGAATTTTATCATCTTTGCAGTCTTAATTAATTTCTTTCATCTTTTCTTAAGTGGAAAAGCACCAGAGTGTGCTTAAAATGGCATCAGCAGAAGGTCTAGCTTTATTTATTCCCAGCCCAGTGTTAACACCTGGGATAAGAGGGATTTTTCCAGCAGAGGTAGGTCAGGTATGAAGTGGCTCATTTAGTGCTGGTTTTTTCCTGCTGATCAGCAAGGATGGCACAAATATAGAGTGGAAAATCCTTGAATTCTTACCCCCTTAATTCCTTTTCACTCTGTACATTTTTTTATCTTCCCTATGTGTTCTATCCCCCCTAAATCACACTTTTCCTTGGCTTTCTGTATTCCTTAGTTCTGCATCCAAAAATCTTGGAAGTACAAGCATCTCAAGCTAATGGAAAAGTGGGTTTTAATCAGCTGCTGTTTTGTAAGCACCCCTGATCTTAAGCACTAATTTGCAGCCAGGATTAATTTAGGTTTAAATTAGGTTATGATCCCTGCAGAACAATGGAGCTGGGCAGCATCACAGGGGTGGAAGCAGTGCTCCAGCTGATTCAAGCCTTCCCTTTCATTAATTTTATATTCTTTTATTCCCTTTTGGAATTTTTACCTTAGAAACAGCCATATCAAGCTTTATTTTTTTTTTTTTTATTGCTAACCCAAAGGTGGAATTGCAGAGATGATTCTGCAGCAGGCAGGCCGAGCTAAGAAATTCTTAATAATGTGCAGCTTGGAAATTCCTGCTGTAGGAATTTCTGGGGCTTGTCTTTGAAATGCAAAGGTTCTCTGGTTCAGTCTTGATCTGCAAAAGGGCAGGAGTGTTGTGCAAAGGTGAACTCCTCAGTGGGGAAAAACAGCCTGGGAAGAACCAGAGCTGTTCCATCCTGGAGTAGGTTCATACAAAAATGAGTTTGATCTGACAGTTCTGTAAAATGAGGTTCCTGAGGGAGCAGTTCAACGTGTCAGAGCCCATCCTTGCTCACAGGAAGGTCCAGTGGGCTCCACAGTCTGAGGGAATATTGCAAATTCCATGCATAGTGGATCATTTTGATTGTTTGGACAAGAGCAGGCACGGGAGGAAATAATCTGTGTTCAGATAAACCCAGGGCTCTGTGTTCATGGAGCTGCTCTGAGCTCGGTGGGGGCTTAAGGAAGAAAAAGAAAGCCTTGGTTTTGGCTGGGAATCTTTTTGGGAGCTCTTAATCCAAATAAAGTAACATCCAGCTGCACAAAAAAAGGACTTTCAGGCTGCTGGTGGTGTGCACTGGTTTGTGTTTGGGTGATGTGGTAATTCTGACTGTTGACAGGATTGGGACTGTTGGGATTTTGGGAGGGAATTCCAAAAATTTGGGAGGGTGGGGAGGCCCTGGAATGGATTTCCCAGAGAAGCTGGGGCTGCCCCATCCCTGGAAGTGCCCAAGGAAAGGTTGGGAGCTTGGGATAGTGGAAGGGGTTGGAAGAGGATGAGCTTTGAGGTCCCTTCCCACCCAACCCATTCTGGAATTTTCATGTGGAATGGATCCTCAATGGAACAATCCCTGGGATCAGGCTCTGATTTTCTCTCCAAATCCCTGCACTCCAAGCAAGCAGATCAAGGTACCCCAGGGCTGTGCTTGGCAGAGCAGCCTGAAAGAACAAACCTAAAAAGAGATTTTTTTTCTAAAATGATTCCAAATCACACAAGGGTTCAAGCTGCTGCCTGTAAATCAGCAGTGCCCAAATAGGAAACCAAAATTCCAGGTGGGAGAAACCCTGAATTTTTTTTTTGCCTGGCTCACACAGGTTCTCCAAAGAATAATTTCAGCAATATTGTTTTCTAGGCTTTAATGCTTCCTAATGACAACAAGATGCCATGTGAATATTTTCAAAATGCTGGCTATAGCAGTGAGAGGAAAAACAAGCAGAATTGGGGTTTTGGGATTTTGTTGAATTGATAAACCAGTGCTTGAACACTGAAGATGAACTTTGCTCACCCTGCCTGAATAAAAGGTTCATTCTGAATGATGAAAAATGAAATTTAGCCTTAATGATTTAATGCAAACGTTTGAGGGGAAAAATATATATATATAAAAAAAGGACTTTTATGGAAAGATTCAGTTGAAAGTAAAATGTTGCACATCTTAATCAAGATGTATTCCCAGGGGGATGTTTCAGGGTCATGGAGGCAGATGGCTCTGCATTGTGGCTCATTCTGCAGCAGCTGCTGCAGCCTGCAGCAGGAATTATTAGGAGAGGTGCAACACACATGAATTTATTTGGAATATTTCAATTACAAAATGCTGGATGGGCTGTAGTTTCAAATCTGCAAGTGGCAGAACATTTTGGGAGTGTTGGTTTTGCCCTTCACCACTCTCAGCCACCACAAGGTCACACATGGTCCTTCCTCTCTTTGTGTGGCTTTTGGTCCAAAAATCGGGCAACGATGTAAATAATGTTTGCTTGCTTAAAAGCTGAGTGGTTGGGTAGGATGTGCTTTTTGTTTTGCTGCTGCCTTGGAAATTGGCTTTTCCCTGCTTTTTCTAGTGTGTTGTGGTGGTTCTAGTTACAGGGTAGATGAATCCAGAGAGAAAACCAAACAGATAAGAAGATGAGGAATAAATGTGGAATAACTTAAGCACCAAGGAGCAGTTGTCAAAAATTTTACCTTTTTTTTTGTTTTGCTGGCATGGCTTCAGTTTTCTTCTTTGTTTTGGGAGACATTGGTGGGGAATTTAGAAGTTAAAATTGCTTTTATGGGTTTGCCAAGCTGCTCCAAGCCCTGTCCAACCTGGCTTTGGACACTCCCAGGGATGGGGCAGCCACAGCTTCTCTGGGAATTCCATCCCAGGGCCTCCCCACCCTCCCAGGGAAGAATTCCTTCCCAACATCCCACCCAAATCTCCCATTTTCCACTTTGTGTTTCCACTGTGTGTGCCATATTTCTGTTTTCATGCAGTGGATGAATGCAATGCCCTGTTAATAGCCTGGGTGTGAATTTGCTCTGTCACATCACTCCCCTGGTGACAATGACAACCAGACCCTTCCACATCCTCTGGAAATTCTGGCTCTGGGTGTTTGGAGCTGTAGTTCCACCTTCTTGATCCTCTGATATTCCCATTTCTCCATAAGGCATTTATAAAACACCTCCAGAGCCCATCAGTCCAGGAGAATATTCAGCATCTTTACAGGAGAACATGAAATTTTTGTGTCAAATTTGGGAATTTCTCTGTGATCTCACAGAAATCCATTTGATGCAATTAACTGGAAGTAGAACCAACACCAAGCTGGATGCTCACTCCTTCAAGCTTTCCTTTATTTTATCTCATTTTTCAGGCTTTCATTTCACCCTCTAAGTCCTGATACTGTATTTTTAACAACATTTTCTCCCCATCTCCTCGTTTTGCCTGGGATTTCCCCGTGGTTCCTATGGTTACCCCCCCTTTGTGGGGTGACAAAGGTTGGCATCTTGCTCCTCCCCAGCCAAATTCTGCCCTTTGACTCTCTCCCCTTTTCACACCCCTCGCTGAGCTTGGCCTCTTGCTCCATCCAAGGCTTCTCAGCCCCGGGGGGTTCCCATGGAAACAAGGAAGGAAATTTGAAAAGAGAAGCACAAAGGGCTGCTTAATTTGAATTGGAACAAGGGAGGAAGGCAGGCTCCTTGTAGTTCATCTTTGTGTGGCGTGGAAACCCGAAATTTCAGCTTGCAAAAAGTTGCTTTCAATTTGTAAACTTGTTTATGTTGCCTGTTTCTTGATTTATAGGACAAAAGTTGGCATGTCTGTGGTGCTGAGGAGGAGAAACATCTTTCTTTTTAAATTCAGGGAGACAGCTCTGCTCAGCCACTTCTTTTTTTTTCTTCCCCCCTCACAGCTCTGAGAGCATCACTCACGTTTTTCACATTTTCCCATGAAAACTCCCATGTGTTACATTTTTTTTTCCCCCTTCATAAAGACTCAAATCATAATGTCAATTATCCAGCATCCCTGCATCCTGTCTTTGTGGAGGAGTGGATGAATGATGTGTCAATGAGAATCAGCAGAGCCAGTGCTGAATCCTTGCTCCTGAGAATTCCTTCTGCCTCCTTCTCCTACATTTAAGCATTGTGGGCAGGTGCAAAATGGAAATATATCTGCAGAGAAGAATATGTTTGCAAAGTTTGACCTTGGATTTCAGCTTTGGTGCTTGTTGTCAATAATGAAGAGACAAAAAAAAAGCAAGGAAAGAAAAATGGCATGGGATGTCATTTTATCTGCATATTTTATAAATGGGTTAAATTACAAAGTTTGGTATAAATTGGTTAAAGGATGGTGGAGTTCCTTTGTCCCCAGGTTTTTCTCTGTGGCTTTTTGCATGACAGATTCTCCAATTCTTACAGAAAAGGCCTTTACCTCTTGTAGAAGAAATACCAATTAAAAGGAGTAATTTGAAAATTTCTCCTCCAAATCTGGTGGCTGAAACTCCGACCTTGAAGAACACTCAGACATTTTCTTTCCTCTCCCTTGCCAATCCATTCCTGTTATCCACAACCACCTTAATTAAGCAGTATCACAAAAAAGCCAAGTAATTCTTCAGCTCCATCAGCTGCTTTTTTTTTCCCCCTGGCACCATGGGAGGCTGTTTGTGTGGGAATTGGCAACTTGCAGCCTTTTCAAATTGAGTTTTTGCTTCCTTTCCCACTTTGCAGTGGCTGCCCTGAGATTCCAGAGGTCAGAGAGGGGCAGGGCTGGGATGGATCTGTGGGTTTGTGCTTCCCTCTGCCATGATCCCTTTGGATCCATCATTTATAGATGTAGAAAATACATTTTTCAGCCTTGGGTAATTATTCAGTGAGAAAACACGCTCACCCCCTCCTGCATCCCCCTCATCTGTAAGGAATTTCATGCAGTTTTTCTTATTTTATAGTCTGATCCCAGTGATTCCATGCTGTGTCCATTCCCCTGCAGGGTATTCCAGCCACATCCTGACTTTACAGTGCTTGGCACTGTCATTTACTGTTGAAAAAAGTTTTGTATCCACAGATATTTGCTTCTCTTTATTCCATTTAAGTGGGAAAGAATTTGGAATTATCATCCTGTGCAGGGACTTGGCAGAGTGGTTGCATCATTTTTTTTTTCCCTTTTTCTTCCCCTCACCCATGTTCCCCCTCTCTCCTCCCACTTAATTTATTAATCCCATTATTGTTTGGCCTTGTCCTACTTGTGAGTTTTCCAGAGATGTGGGGAGCAATTTTTCCCCAAATTGTGTGTGTGATACAGGAGAGAGCTGGCAACAAACTCCTGGACCTTTTGAGGGGGAAAAAAAGAATTCTTTAATCTATTTTGAGAGCAGCAAACACCCTTTTAGGGTGCTGCAGAAACAAATAACTGGAGGCACCGTGGGAATTCCTGTTCAATGTTTATCTGGTAAATTAGTAACTGAAAAATCAACTCAGGAGCTTGGGTTTGTTCTCAGTTTGGTGGTTTTGGTGAGGATTTCAGAATTGGTTATTCAGAGGTGGAGAACAGCTGTCTGACCAGTGGAAAGTGGGATACAATTGCAATTATTTTTAATTCTTTCCCCCCTGTAGCGTTCAGCTGTGACCTCATTAACTTGGCACTGAAAGGAAGGGACAGCACTGCCTGATGAATCTTAAATTTTCATTTACAGCTGCTGTATAAATTGTTTTCAGAAATGTGTATTTTTTTTAGAAATGGTTAGTGGTTTAAAAATAGTTTAAAATTGAAGTAATTATCTTAATTTTTCTATGTAGAAGCATAAAGAATTTTCATTTAGTATGTTGGAGTAAATGGAGGTATTCTCAGTCTTAACTTTTCTGTTCTGTATTATTGGCTGATGAGCAGAGAGGCCTGTTTAGTTGCCCTCTTAATTCTTTAATTGGGTAAAAGAAATTCATATTGGGATGGAGACTTGCTTTGAAAAAAATTAAAAAACCATCCCAGTAAATGGAGTCAATGTTTGTTCAGAACCTACAGGCTCACTGTAGAATTATAATAATGAAAGAAAGAAAAATCTCTTTGCAAAAAATGAAGTTCTCACCCAAATCCACCTCATGCCCTCATTGTTTGTGTCCAACTGTGCAGGTGGCACACTGGAAGAATTCCATGTTTGATATCAAAATATGGGAATTTCTTCCTGACGTTCAACTTGAGGTCACCTTGTGTGGTTGTAGCTTGCTTTGGGTTGGATCCTACTCCAGTAAATGCAGAGATATTGGGAAAAAATTCTTCCCTGGGAGGGTGGGGAGGGGCTGGGCTGGAATTCCCAGAGAATTCCATCCCTGGGAGTGCCCAAGGCCAGGTTGGAGCAACCTGGGCTGGTGGAAAACGTCCCTGTCCCTGGCAGGAGTGGAATGGGATGATTTTTAAGATCCCTTCCCACCCAAACCATTCCATGATTCTGTGATTCCATAATTTAGGGGACAGCAGGGGCTGCAGAGTTTGTAGATAACAGACCAGGGAAACCATCCTGAATTATTTATGCACGTGGACCAACCTGCTGATTTTTGAATTATTTCCACCAAAAGACAGCTCAGTGTCCTGGACTGACAGTAGAAAATAAACATGAGGGAAAGAGAATATCCTATCTTCATCATAATTATTATAAACAACACATTTTAATGATTGCTCTGTGAAATATCCTTAATTTTGAGAGCCAAAGATGCAACAATGTATGTGTGGTTTTGCTGGGATATAGATAAAACAGATGGTTTGTAATGTTAGATTAAGTCACAGCTGTTAAAATATTCATGTTCCAGACAGGTTTTATTTGCTATCTAGAATAATTTGTATAACATGAATCCTACAGATTATGTTCTTACTTCATTTTGCACGGTGTTATTTATGTAGAAAGTTGTCGTGGATCAGTGGTGTGCTCTGCTCCTCCCCCAGCCATTTAGACCAAAAAACCTGATTTTTCCATAGAGATGCACCATTGTATCCCCTGAGTACTTTTGGAGTTTAATTTGGATTATAACTGTGGGGCAGAGTCTTTCTGGACCATTCCTTGAAGTATACCGGTGAAATTTGTTATGGATTTTCCTAGGAGCAAAATTAAATCATTTAACCTATTCCCAAGGAGATGCTGGTCCTAATTGTAGGCAGGGAAGAGCTGTTGGATGATAATTCCTCCTTGAACAACGCTCTCTGACATTCCCAGCTCAGGCAGGAGGTGATTTATTCCTGCTAAATCTGATTTATTTTGTGGATGAAACCAAGAGTTTGGGCTGGTGGCAGAATTCTGAGAGAGAATTTCAGCAGCACAGGGAGTAGCAAATAAAGCTTCCTAAATTCATTCAGCGTGGATTGTCTCTTGCAACCTTCTGGCTGCCAAAAAAAAAAATTCTGCTCCTGTTTTTTTTTTTTTTCCATAGCCTTGTGTCCCTTCTGGCTGCCAAAAATTCTGATTTCACAGCCAGGTGCCTCTTCCCTGCCAGAGCAGGAAGGATTTGGCTGCTGGGCTGTGGAACTCAAGGGTTTGCCTTCAACCCAAGTCAGGGGGACAGAGGAAAAGGACAGGAGTCATTAAATTTCTGCTCCTGGTGAAAATGTCCCCTCAAATTAGGATTTATCCTCATTTTTTGGCTGTCCAGGAGGAGGGTGATGATGGCAACAGAGTTCACATTTACTTTTAAATGGCACAGTAGTGCAGGTTCCCTTGGTTGGTCTGCTAGGAAGCCCTGCAGGAAAGCAGAAGCCTTCAGAAAATTCTGCCTCCAGAAAATTCAGCTTCCAGGAAATTCGGCTTCCAGGAAATTCGGCTTCCAGGAAATTCGGCTTGCAGGAAATTCGGCTTGCAGGAAATTCGGCTTNAAAATTCGGCTTCCAGAAAATTTGGCCTCCAGAAAATTCAGCTTTCAGAAAATTCAGCTTCCAGGAAATTCGGCTTGCAGGAAATTTGGCCTCCAGGAAATTCAGCTTTCAGGAAATTCAGCTTCTAGAAAGTTCTGCTTCCAGAAAAGCCAGCCTCCAGAAAATTTCGCCTCCAGAAAATTTTTCTTCCAGAAAATTTTTCTTCCAGAAAATTCGTCTTCCAGAAAATTCGTCTTCCAGAAAATTCGTCTTCCAGAAAATTCGTCTTCCAGAAAATTTTGGCCTCCAGAAAATTTGGCCTCCAGGAAATTCGGCTTCCAGGAAATTTGGCTTCCAGAAAATTTGGCTTCCAGAAAATTTGGCTTCCAGAAAATTTGGCTTCCAGAAAATTCAGCCTCCAGAAAATTCAGCCTCCAGAACATTCAGCTTCCAGAAAATTCAGGAAGCAGAATTTTTCTCCCATCCTCATCTGAGTGGCAAATTTAGAGCTTCAGGCAGTCTGCACTTGTAATACCAAACTCTCTTAGATGTCCTCCTACCTGGGTGAAAAACCACAGCAAAGTCTCACATGAAATAGTAGAAATCATCATTGAGAAGAAAAAGGAAATTCTCTTCAGTGGGAGTAATTCAGTGTTGCTTTTGTTAGGTTTGGAAATCCAGCTGGTGTGGTTTTATTCTGTATTAAAGTTGTGTGTGACGGCAAGGAGGGGTGAATCTGAGTGGTGACTTTGAACATCTGTATTTTCCATCCTATTTGGGATTTCTGGAAATTCCCTTTTTATTTTGAGCACTGAAGAACTTGATCTCTGTATTTTCCATCCCATTTGGGATTTCTAGAAATTCCCCCTTTTTTTTTGAGCACTGAAGAATTGATCTCTGTATTTTCCATCCTATTTGGGATTTCTAGAAATTCCCTTTTTTTCTGAGCACTGAAGAACTTGATCTCTGTATTTTCCATCCCATTTGGGATTTCTAGAAATTCCCTTTTTTTCTGAGCACTGAAGAACTTGATCTCTGTATTTCCCATCCTATTTGAGATTTCTAGAAATTCCCTTTTTATTTTGAGCACTGAAGAACTTGAGCTCTCCATTTCCCATCGTATTTGGGATTTCTAGAAATTCCCTCTTTTTTTGAGCACTGAAGAACTTGATCTCTGTATTTTGGGATTTCTAGAAATTCCCTCTTTTTTTGAGCACTGAAGAACTTGAGCTCTCCATTTCCCATCGTATTTGGGATTTCTAGAAATTCTTTTTTTTTTTTTTTTTTCTGAGCAGTGAATTATCACCCTCCTGTCTCCTGTTATTTTCCAAGGAGAGCTTCCTGGAGCTGGCAGGAATTTGTGTGGCCCTGCTGTGAGGATCAGGAGCTGAGGGAAGGAAGGAGGAGGTTGTTGTTGCTTCACTTCTCACCACGATTTCCTTCTCCTTCCCACAGTGCCAACACCACTGGAGCATTTCCCAGCAGATCACACTCCCACTGCACTTGGAATGTTGATTTTGCAGGAGATGGAAATGGCATTTCAGTGAAAAATAGCATTTTAATAGGATTTACAGCTCCTGCCCCTGAACCTCTTCCATGTCCAGGCAAAGTGTCTTTATTTAACAATGTCTAAAATACAGTCCAGGGGGTGGTAGATTTATTTATTCCCTTGATTTCCCTGCTCCTTTGGAAGGTGGTACATTCATTTATTCCCTTGATTTCCCTGATCTTTGGAAGGTGGTAGATTTATTTATTCCCTTTATTTCTGTGATCTTTTGGAAGGTTGTATATTTATTTATTCCCTTGATTTCCATGATCCTTTGGAAGGTTGTATATTTATTTATTCCCTTGATTTCCATGATCCTTTGGAAGGTGGTACATTCATTTATTCCCTTGATTTCCATGATCCTTTGGAAGGTGGTAGATTCATTTATTCCCTTGATTTCCCTGCTCCTTTGGAAGGTGGTACATTCATTTATTCCCTTGATTTCCATGATCCTTTGGAAGGTGGTACATTCATTTATTCCCTTGATTTCCCTGCTCTTTGGAAGGTGGTACATTCATTTATTCCCTTGATTTCCCTGATGCTTTGGAAGGTGGTATATTTATTTATTCCCTATTTTTCCCTGCTCCTTTGGAATTCTCCCAAGCCCATCAGAGCAGCCATATGGAGAGGAAGGAGGAAGCCCAAACCCTCTCAGCTGTCACCAACCCAACCCTTCCTGCAAATGCTTCCCAGGACCATCTGCATCCCCTGCTTCCCAAAACATCAATGCCACATCCAGGAAAAGTGCAAATGGACACATGGATGCCATTTTCAGGGTCCTCCAAAGGAACTTTGGAATTTCAAATGCAGCAGGAGACGTCTGAAAAGAACAAGAGCAGATGGCTTTGCTTTTTATTCTTACAGACACAGATTAATGTCATTGGCTGTCTTTTAACTACTTTCATCTTTATCCTCCTTTTTTTTTTTTTTTTCTGAAGAAATTAACCTTGGTTTGTATGATTGCTGCCCTTTCAGAGGAAGGCAGGTAAAATAATTGGCCTTAGGTTTTAAAGTGAATAACAGGGTGAGTGCCTCATTCAACCTATAGCGTGGAAAAAATCTCATTTAAACCCACAGTAATTACTTGTCTTTTTTTATTGTTGGAGTTCCTTAAATAACAATTTAAATGCAGACATTTATTTTTAGTGCTAAACTAAAACAACCTGATTTTTTTGTTCCCTTCCCAGTGCCTAAAGTAGCACAGTGTCAATGTAATCCTCATTGCAACTGGGATTTTCCAGCTGAACTCAGATTATGAGATGTGGGATATTAAAAGGTTGTGGCCCATGGGGTTCATACAGATAATTTGGAATAGTTTTATTCCATGCAGAAGAGGAAAAGCTCACCAGGCAAGCCAGAGCTGTGCCCCATTTGGCTTTTCATACATGTTACACTGTGAAAAACTGGAAATAACTCCAAAAATAAAAGTACACCTCTGTCTCTCAACAGGGAAGTTGATGCTGAGGTAAGTTGGGATGTGCTTTGTGCCAAGAATTCTCCCTGAACGTGCCTTGGCACTGTGCACTAAAAACAGGCTTGGGCAAAGTCACCTGTTGCCTTTAGAAAATAGAATAAAGGGTCCAGAGTCACATTAAATTGGGGAAATTGGATTGAGTCCAGAAGAAACAGCCTCACTCTCACACCTGCCTGTGCCCGTGGCCCTTTCTGTCACCTTTAATTTCATGGTGTGGTCCAGCTCAAGCCAAACTGAGTGGGAAAAAGTAGAACTGGCTCTGGTTTTGTGCCAAAATTCCTGTCCCAAATCCCTGCTTTTTGCTCTGCTGTGCCTGTGTGAGCATCCCCTGATTTTCTTTAGGGAGCAGCACTTGGGTTGAGGCAGGACCCTGCTTTATTAACCTGGAACAAATCTTTCCAGGTGAAGTGTGAGCAGCAGGAGCGTGGGCTGCAGCATCCAGTAAATCCAGCGAGGTGCAGAGGAGTCAGGAGCAGTGGAAAATAAATTTTCACAGCCTCAAGGAAACCAATTCTGCTTGTAGCAACCATCAAAATGTGTCCACCCAAAGCTGAACACGTTCAGTGGAACCAGGAGCTGGCTGGAGAGTGAAATCCAGCAGCAGCTCAGTTCTCCAGGGCAGGCAGCTTGGAAGGCTTTAGTGCCTTTTGAGACACAATTGCCCATTTTTCCCTCAGAACAGCAAAGTCCATCCAAGAGGGAGCAGGGCAGGACAGAGAGCAGCTCGTGGGGCTGCCCTGAGCCAGGATGTGCCTTCCAGCAGGGAATTGCAACAGCAATTGGTAGTCAGAGCATCACTCTCTGCCCAGGAGCCTGAGGGGAGAAAAGTTCCTTCCTTCCCTCTCTGATTTGATGAGGATGCTTCCTGTGTAGTTCTCTGTTCAAAGAATGGGATCTATAAACAAACAGAAGTAATGGAAGTAATTTGGTTTATGTCTTGCAATGACAATTCCCAAATAACAGGCAGATAAATAAAGAAAGTAATTTGGTTTATTATCTGTCAATATTGTGAGGTCTAAAATTGGAACTCAGTTCCATGGTGTGTTTATAGCTCGAGTTACTGCTTTTGTTTGTAAACAAAAATGAGAATTTTTTCCAAAAATTATTTAGGGGAGGGATTTGTCTCTTCTTTGTCTTTCATCCTTTGGGGGTTGGAACAAGATGATCTATAAGGTCCCTTCCAACCCAAACCATTCATGATTCCATGATCCCCTCCTGCAAACAAACCCAAAGCAAGCAGGAAACTTCTAATCTCTGTTTAAGCTCAGCCATCAAAGCTTTTTTCAGCAAATGGGAATTGTGGGGAAGGAAGGAAGGAACCAGGGCCACTCTGCTGGGAATTGGGACTTTTCTTACAGCAGCGTTGCTGCCAGCACAGGAAATTCTGGGGAAGAGGGGGGAAAAAGAGCTGGATAAGGTTGTGCTGCTCTGAGGGAAGCAGTGACACAGGGCTGGGGCACAACACCTGGATGGAAAAGGTGGGACACAAGACCTGGATGGAAAAGCTGGGACACAAGACCTGTATGGAAAGGTGGGATACAAGACCTGGATGGCAAAGCTGGGACACAACCCCTGGATGGAAAGGTGGCACACAACACCTGGATGGAAAAGCTGGGGCACAACACCTGGATGGAAAAGCTGGGATACAACAGCTGGATGGTAAAGCTGGGACACAACCCCTGGATGGCCAAGCTGGGGCACAATAATTGAGTGGCAAAGATGGGACACAACACCTGGATGGCAGAGCTGGGGCACAACATCTGGATGGAAAATCTGGGGCACAACACCTGGGTGGCAGAGTTGGGACACAACACCTGGATGGAAAAGCTGGGACACAACACCTGGATGGCAAAGCAAACGAGTGTTTATCACTTCTGAAACATTTCTCTCTTCCCTTCCTTGCATTTCCCAGGACTCAGCCTGAATTGCTGAAATCAGTTTGGCTGTCCCACCTCCTCTTGCCCTTGTCCTGTTCCTTTTTCCCCCTGGAGCTGTTCACCAGGCATTTTTCAAGAGCACATCCCATTTAACAGAGAGCCTTTTGTTAGGCACCAGCAGAGTGGGGCTCGATGTCATAACTTGCACTGCATCCTTGGGCAAGAGCATAAAATGAGGCTTTTAATTTCCCTGGGTTTATTTTTAATAGGGAACAACATAATCAGTAGGTGGAGGTGACTTTTCATCTTAGGAGCTGCAAGGGGAGGAAAGACAGTTTTAAGATAATTTTAGGAGTGCTTGCAAAGGGAGATGCCCACAGGCACAAATGATGCTGTTTTGCTGGCTCAAAGCAAATGAGTCTCTTTTTCTGTGTTATCAGGAGTTGTTGTCGGGTTTTTTACTCCTTTTCTCCAGCTCAGCCTCTTCATGATTTCAAAATGCAGTGGTTTGATGTAATTTAGAGAGTTTTTGTCTGCCTGCTGTCGGTGTTTTGAGCGACTGAATGGTGTGGAGGTGCTGACAAAGAACAGCACTGGGCACAATCCTGTTAAATGTCCCCTCCTTCAGAGGGAATTCCTTCAGTGGTCACAGAATCCCGGGATCACTGAGGTTGGAAAAGACCTCAGAGATCATTGAGTGCATCCTGTGACCCATCCCCACCTTGTCCCCAGCCCACAGCCCTGAGTGCCACATCCAGGAATTCCTTGGACACCTCCAGGGATGGGGATTCCAAACCTCCCTGGGCAGTTCCAATGCCTGACCATGGAGAAATTTGGAAAAAGTCTTTCCAAGTTTTTCCATGGAGAAATTCCTCCTCATGTCCAACCTGAACCTCCCCTGGTGCAGCTTGAGGCTGTTTACTCTTGACCTGGAGCTGTGTTTGCACACCTTGAGGGAGTCTGGGCTCTTCCTCAATAGCTCAGCTTCTGCAGCTCCACCAAAACCCAACAGATCTTTTAACAAAGGCAAAATAACAGGAAAAGAGGAATTTGGGGAACAAATTTTCTTAGTGGGAGGTGTAACAGAGGAGAGTAGGGGAGCATTTGTGAGAAGAACTTGAGTTTTAGGTGTGGGTTCGTGCAAACCTGCAGTGTTTGGGATTGGGGGATGCATGAAACCAGTAGCTCTTTTTCATAAAAATATAACTTAATTTGTTTGTTTTCAAGGTTCTTGGAAAAGCAGGGAAGTTAAACTCTTACCAGAATAAAAGTGGAGTTCTTGTTTTATTTTCTCTTTCCATCAAATAAAGGAAGACTTCTACCTTCAGCTTTTCCAGTCAGGTGTCTTAACTCCCTGGAATCGATTTCTTGGATCCATGTGGCCAAACAATAATTTTATCTCAGATATAAATATATATGTGCATCTCAGGTACATGTCCAGCCAAACAGAAAGAGTTCCCTGAGTAACATGAGCTTGTAAATGGAAAGATTTCCCACCTGCTGCTGTCTTTTTCCTTGTCCATAACTCTGGAGGCTCATCCTGCTCTTCCTGCCAAATTGCACAGCCCTGCTGTCGTGGGACATTTGAGAAATGAGGGGAATTTAATCAGCTTGGTAAATAATCGTGATTTTTTGAAAAAACAGCATTAAAATCACAGTGCGGTTGTGTCTTGTATTCCAAAATTAATCTTTTGCTGGGGGAAGGAGATACATGGGAAGAACTGCAGGAGTAAAGAGGTGATGGGGGAGAACTGAGATGTGAAACCTTTTATTTTAATACCCAGTATTTGCTATTTATATTACCACAGAAAATGACCTGTTTTTTTCCTGTTAGGTCTGTTCTAGTCTATAGTTAGGAAAAAGAAAATGCTGAATTGGTTTAAAACACTTCTCAGGAAATTGGTGCTTGAGAATGTAATCTTTCTGCAGCTCCTCTTCAGCTGCACTTCTAATAAGATTTAGGGTTTATATATTTTTTTATATAGCAGGTTCATTTGTGCTTCAGCTATTGCACTGCAAATTCCAAAGATTAGGGTTGATGCTTTTTAATCCTGCTTGGCTGTGGAGAAAACTCTGGTCTCAATGGACTTTTTCCAAAAATCTGTAGAACAGAGCACTGCCATTGATGAAGCCACTGTCACCTTTCCCTTTGAGCTGTGATTCGAAATAGAAATCAGGAGAAGAAGTGGCCCATGTAAATGTTTTTTCAGTCTGGAGGCAGTGGAATGGTTTTGTTTGTAAATTCTTCATGTATTTCACTATTCTCTAGTTCCACTCTCAGGAGACCAGAATTGATCTTACATTAATACCCAAAGAGGTGGTGAGGCTTTGGATAGTGGTAGGTACCACTTGGAATAAGAGATTGATTCGTTCCTGGAGAGTTTTAAGGACAAACACAACAAGCAAGAGCAGAATGAACCCACGCCGGACAGCGTGGCTCATCAACATGCACCAGGTTTTATTGAGATTTAAATCCCTGTCCTCTTTATTTTTCCTTCTGTATTCTTCAGGAATACTCCAAATCAGCTGCATTTGCCTAACTCTGATAGATTTTCTCTCAGAGCATTCAAGGAGTGTTGCTCTCACTGGTACCCAGACCTGTTAAAAACACCACAGGAGCACGAGACACCGGTGTCGTGGTTTGAACTCTGCACGAAAGCTGCTCCCCCCTGGCTTCTACAGCCAGACAGGGGAGAGGAATTGTTACCAAACTGAGATAAGGATACTGAGAGAGAAAAAAACCTCTCATTAAGGCAGGCAAAAACAGGCTTAAATCTCAAAAGTGATAAAGTGAATTTAAAGGAGTAAGCAAGACATCTCGTAAAACACTCTTTCTCTTCTTCGCCCTCCAACAGCCCTCCCTCCTTCCCTCAGAGAGTAAGGAGAACCCCGGGGTTTTTTCCTAGTCAGTTCATTCCTCAGATGTTTTCTCTTCTTGGCAAAATATCTGGAGGGGAGGCAGCTTTTTCCCTTCTCGCAAGGACTGTGGCAATTTTTGCACAAGTGATTTTTTTCCCTCTTGGCGGGCAGCCCTCCCAGACACTGCTGCTCCACGCCCAAAAAGCCAGACCCCCTCAAACCACCACAACCAGTTATTTTCCCTGACTTTTTTTTTTTAAGGTTTGATTTTACGGTGCTTTCTGATGCTTAGTCAAGAAATGCCATCTTTGCTGTGCCTTCCCTGTGGTTACAGAGTTGGGAAGTTCTGTGGCTGTGTGGGAATTTATATAACCAGGATAACGTGCGAGTTGGGATCGTTTTCCTTCTACAGACACACCTTCATGATGGAACTGAAATCCTCCTCAGGGAGGATTTAGCTGTCTAATTCCCACTGATTTTAATGCAAATCAAGTTGATTAATGTCCTTTGGGAATCTTTGTCCTTGTCCCCAGTCTTCTGGGGACCTGAGTTCTGTGTCCTGATCATCATTTCCCCCAAGAGGCGGGAAAAGAAGGTCACGGTTGCCACGAGCCGAAGCGAAGCTTCCTGCTGCAATATCCCACAAAAACGCTGTTTGTTGCCATTGAATTCTCCTTTTTCTCTGCCAGCCCTTCCACCCCATGGTGAATCTGGAATGCTCCCGGGATTTCCGACCCTTCCTGTGTGCCCTCTACGCCCCGGTGTGCATGGAATACGGGCGGGTGACGCTGCCCTGCCGCCGGCTCTGCCAGCGAGCCCACAGCGAGTGCTCCAAGCTCATGGAGATGTTCGGGGTCTCCTGGCCTGAGGATATGGAGTGCACCAGGTGAGAAAATCTCCTTTTTCTGCAGGATGAAATGTCACTCCTATCCAGGATGTTTTATGGGCCAAATAAACATTTTCCATCACAAGTGCTTGTGTTTTCCCTCCTGTTTTCCATTTTCCAGCAGCCTGTTTCCTGAGGTGAGAACTGAGTTCCTATTGCTGTTATCTGCCCAAGAGAATATTCATTTTGATGAATATAAAAATCTCAAAGCTGTTTGCAGAGCATCCACCCCTTGTTGAGCTGCAAGCAGCTGTTTTCAGCTTTACATTACACAAATAACTTTAGAGAAAAATTATTCCGTGACTTTCCCAGCTGTTTGAGACAGCAGATACATGAAATTAAAAACAATATCTTCATGCTTTATTTTTTTTTATAAGTGACTCCAACAGCTAATGCAATCGAGGAGCACAAACAGGAATAAATAGTTTTTCTTACAGTTGGATTTGAGAGAATGAAAAAGAATTTAAGATTATTTTAGCAAAATAAATCAGAGGATGTTTCTGGATCACAGATGACTCCGGTCAGAGCTTTAATTACACAAACATCTTCATCCTAATTCCCATTTATTAATGCTAGCTGGATTTTTGCTGTAACCAGCTCACCATCCTGTCTGATGGCAGCGAGTGCACTTGCTTAGGAAAGGCTTTAAAATGTCCTATAAAATTCTGCTGCCATGGGCTTGAATTTCCAGACTTCCTGGGATGGGTTTGTATCCTTCCCTTCATTCCTAAAGCCCCAGTGGGCCCCTTTTTGTTTTTAAACTTATTTTATAATTGCAATATCATATCAATATCATATCAATTATTATGTAATTTCAATATTTTATAATTTCAACAATCCACTGCACTGCAGGGCAGTGAGTGTTGTGTACAAACAGTGTGACATTTCGTGGATTTCCTATTTTTTGGATTGTCTGGTGCTTGGATTGATTGATTGGATGATGGTGATTGGATTGATGCTCCAATTCATTTACCTGAAGTAACACCTAGAGGTGAGGCGTCCTTGTAAATGAGTGTTTATTTCTTGTAAATGCTTCTTTTCTTGCTTTTTTGTTTAGATTCCCAGATTGTGACGAGCCCTACCCTCGCCTGGTTGACCTCAACTTGGCGGGAGAGCCCACAGAGGAGGCCCCCATGGCCGTGCAGAGGGATTACGGCTTTTGGTGTCCTCGGGAGCTCAAAATAGACCCAGAGCTGGGTTACTCCTTCCTGAGAGTCCGAGACTGTTCTCCTCCTTGCCCCAACATGTACTTCCGCCGGGAGGAGCTCTCCTTCGCCCGCTACTTCATCGGCGTCATCTCCATCGTCTGCCTGTCGGCCACCTTGTTCACCTTCCTCACCTTCCTCATCGACGTCACCAGGTTCCGCTACCCGGAGCGGCCCATCATCTTCTACGCCGTCTGCTACATGATGGTCTCCTTGATCTTCTTCATCGGCTTCCTGCTGGAAGACCGCGTGGCCTGCAACGCCTCCAGCCCCTCGCAGTACAAAGCCTCCACGGTGACCCAAGGCTCTCACAACAAGGCCTGCACCATGCTCTTCATGGTGCTCTACTTCTTCACCATGGCCGGCAGCGTTTGGTGGGTCATCCTCACCATCACCTGGTTCCTGGCCGCCGTGCCCAAGTGGGGCAGCGAGGCCATCGAGAAGAAGGCGCTGCTCTTCCACGCCAGCGCCTGGGGCATCCCCGGCACTCTCACCGTCGTCCTGCTGGCCATGAACAAAATCGAGGGCGACAACATCAGCGGCGTCTGCTTCGTGGGGCTCTACGACGTGGATGCCTTGAGGTACTTCGTGCTGGCTCCTCTCTGCCTCTACGTGGTGGTGGGAGTGTCCCTCCTCCTGGCTGGCATTATCTCCCTCAACCGCGTGCGCATTGAAATCCCCTTGGAAAAGGAGAACCAGGACAAGCTGGTGAAGTTCATGATCCGCATCGGCGTCTTCAGCGTGCTGTACCTCGTGCCCCTGCTGGTTGTCATTGGCTGCTACTTCTACGAGCAGGCTTACCGGGGCGTGTGGGAGACCACGTGGATCCAGGAGCGCTGCAGGGAGTACCACATCCCCTGTCCCTACCAGGTGAGCAACCCTGCTTGGGAAATGTGCTCAGAGCTGCCCATCGTCCCTAACTCCAAGTGTTGCTGTTCCTGTGAAAAAAGGTTCTTGTGGTGCTCAGATTATTAAGATAATAAGGTGGTGGTGGAAAACTGGAGGCTTGGTGGTTTATGCCTGGAGTTTCTGGGCTGTGTGGGACCTACACAGGGTGGTTATGGTTACAGGACCTACACAGGATAGAAAAATGTTCTTTTCAACCAACTTCAAGACCAGGTCTTAATAATGAGGTCCACACACTCATTAGAGGTGTGCTGGAAGTTCTCCTCATAAGGAATTTAGGCTTTTAAACTGACTTGTCATCAGGCTGCTTTTTCTAGCTCTTGTTGTTCATCTGTAGCAGTTTGGGGGCTTTGATAAGCTGGAGGTTTTGTGTGAGAAACATCTGTATAAAATCCTCCTTGAAGTGTCTCCTGAAGAAAACCAGAGCTTGCAGCTCATCAGCTTTGGAGTTTTTTTCAAGAGATTGAGACTTATCTGCTCATTTTAATTGAGTTATCACAGGAACAGAAGCCTCTAAGAGCACTGAGATCAAACTGTCCACTGGTTTATTCAGATGCAGTTGAAAAGAAAGTATTTTAGGTATTAATTGTCTACTTTTGAGGCAAAATGGCAAATTGTTTTTGGAATTATATTATTTAGATTTTCTCTGCAACTTATTTTAAAGGAACTTTATTTCCAGAAGGTTTTACAGCAAACCTCTGTTATACAGCAGCACACAGAGGGATATTTAAGAAATTACTGTTTTGGCTCTGAAGCAGTTAAAACAGCAGCTGAATCATCAAAGCTCACATTTTAATGCAATAAAGTATCACTTAAAGGTTTGGCTTAGGCTTGATAATAATCCTTTTATTACCTTTTAACCCTTTTTGTTGTTTTCTCTGTTGGATTTTATTAGGGTGGGGCTTTTCCCTCCCATCCAATGTTGCATTTTTATGGCAGGAAATCTCTGGCAGTGGGTGTGTGCAGTTTCATTGGCTTGATTGAGTCTTCATTACTGCACATTTTAATCTGTTCAAACTGGCTGATCTTAAAAACAAAGGGGAAAAAAAAGAGATATGTGGCTTTCTCTTGATTAATATCAAACACCTACCGTGTGCCAATCTAAATTTTGTGTAAGAATCTCTAAAATCAAGAGGATTTTACTTGCAATGTCGAGCAAAAACTGGTTTAAACTTTGAAAGTAAGGGCTGGGATAATGAAAAATGCTCCTGAAATCCCTGGCAAAGCGTTGCCATAATGGCCCAGCAGGAGTCAAAAGAACAATAATGGTTTCATTCACATCAAATTGGGTTGAAGGACCTGCAGACCCCAGGGAGTATTAGAAGGGTTTTTCTTTTAACCCCTCCATTTATGGGGTTTTTTTTCTTTAAACTAAACATTCTTCCTCAATTAAACAATCCAGATTGATAATTGAAGCAGATTTCCAAAGCTGTGAGGAAAAATAATTTTATCCTCAGCTCGTGCTAGGGAAATATATTCTGAAATTAGGGGGCAATGTGAAGTTTTGTGGAGGGCATCACTCAGTGACTGAACAAGACCATATTTTTATCAAGCTTTAATGTTATTTAATTAACTTCAGATCTTTCTGAGACCAGCCTGTCCTAAATGGAGAGCTGGAGTTGATTCCACAGTGGATAAAAGGTTTATGTGCAAAGCTCCCCCAGGGTTGTGGTGGCTGGGGGAATTTTTTTTTCCAACACCAGCAAATGTGAGGTTAAAAATCCATTAATCCATTGGAGCATTACATCATTTCTGCCATCAGAGATGGTGCCACAGCAACTCCTTCTGGAAAATTGCTGGGAGGGGGGGTTGGAACAGGCAGCTGCTTGTGCAGGAGGGACTGTGGGGTCAATCCTGTGCCATGGACTCTCCTGCCTGCTCCAGAACCAGGCTGGAATTCAAATGCAAAACAGAAATTGTGTTGCTTTGGCTGCCTAAAATGAGAAATATTCCAAATAGAGGAGGCAACAAGATGCCTTTATGCTCCCAACTTGATTTCTGGCTGCCTGGATGTTTCCTGGCTTGACCTGGATATGGATTCTCCTGGTTTTTTGGCAGGTTTGGGAGGCATCTGTTGCTTTCCTTGTAGGAAATCCCTATCCCAATATTCCCTGTCCTCATGGATGAAGTGCAGGACCAAAGGGAGCTCAGGTTCCCCTACCCTGCCCTCAGTGTCCTCCCTGCTCCAAGGTTCTGGGAGAATCTAGGAAAGAGGGAAAGGGTTTGTAGGAAACTCCTCCGTTTTCTGCAGCATCCTGGGCTGCTGCAGTGGTTTTAATCATGGAATCAAGGAATTATTGGAGTTGGAAAGGACCTTGAAGCTCATCCCATCCCACCCCCATGGGCAGGGACACCTTTCACCATCCCAGGTTCCTCCAAGCCCCACCCAACCTGGCTTTTCAATATGAAAAAGGGCAAATTGGGTAAAGTGTCACCAGAAATAATTGTTCTTTCTGCTGCCACGACTCTGCAGTGACTGCAGGGATCTGATCTTTCCAGGCAGTGCCACTTCCCTGTGAAATACCTGCTCACAGTGGCCTAAAAATGTCCTGACCCATCCACCTCTCTTTTTACCAAGGTTGGAACATTTTCCTTTTCCTGGTGGGGGAACCAGTGCCTTTGGAATCTCCTTGGAGCACAGTCATATTCAACCAAGGAGCTGAATTTGGTGTTGGTATCCTACTTTTCACTCATTGCCTTAAAAAAGGAATTAATGCTTGGCCTCAGGAAATGGATGAATGGTGCAGGGGGAAATGGAATTAATTTTCACTGGCTGTAGGTGGTACCTCCATCATGAGCTCAGCACTTGGGCTGTGGGCATGACATGTTCTTCAGGCCACACTTCTCTCTCATTTATTGTCTTTTTAATGACAGCATTGTGCAATTTTACATCAAGCTAAGATCATAGAATTCCAGAGTGGTTTCTGTTGGAAGGAAATTTAAATCCCATCCCATCCCCTGCCATGGGCAGGGACACTTTCCACTATCCCAGGTTGCTTCAAGCCCTGTCCAACCTGGCCTTGGACACTTCAGGGATGGAGCTCCCTTCAGAAATGGAGGCAAAAAAGCAGGGAAGTGGACACAACCCAATCATAAAATAACCACCTTTAGTCATTGTTGGAAATGCACCTTTTTTGCTCCTGCTCCTGCCCC
Organism: Climacteris rufus; assembly: GCA_013398175.1. Lineage (NCBI taxonomy): Eukaryota > Metazoa > Chordata > Aves > Passeriformes > Climacteridae > Climacteris > Climacteris rufus. Next base: position 203,764 of record VZRZ01007582.1, read on the forward strand.
TGTTTGGAACAGAGGTGGCTCTGCCAATGTCACCTCATCATTCCCAGGCCAGAGCCTCAGGATAGGCCAACAATTTCACCATTTTTGATAAATTCTTGGTTTTGCCTTGGCCTCTCAGTCCTGCCCCAGCTTCAGAGTTTGCCTCTTTCCTCTCTTATTTGCAATTTCTTCCTGACTGTGCATGGAATGGGTCAATCCTGTGGGAATTGGATCACAAGAATAAAATCACTGGCATCAAATTTTGGGCACTCCCTGTCCAGAAGCACCAAATGGGAGGTTTGGGTTGGGTTTTAGGGAAAGGTCCTTCCCTCTGAGAGTGGTGGGCTCTGGGTGAGCTCCCCATGGAATGGTGACATTCCCAAGGCTGCCAGAGCTCCAGGAGAGTTTGGACAACACTCCCAGGAACAGGGTGGGGTTGTTGGGGTGCCTGTGCAGGGCCAGGAGTTGGATTGATGATCCCTGTGGGTCCAGCTCTGGATATTCCATGATTTTAGGACCTCTGGACACATCTAGTCCAACCCCCTGCTCAAGCAGGGTCAGCCCAGCTCTGTGTCCAGTCAGGTTTTGAATTCCTGTTGCCCTAAAAACTGTAATTTCCTTTCCATCACCATCTGACCTCAGAAATAAAAGGAAAAGCAAGGGAAAAGGGGGCAAAAAAAAGAAGTTTGAAGTTTATTTAGCTGCTGTTCCACATCCTGCATGGTGGTTTATTCCTTACAAGGAGGGTGTCAGAGTTTTATTCCTCTTGGAAATAACAAAGGGAATCAAAACTGGGCCACAGTGACCTGCCCCAATCTGCAAAAATAGGTCTCAAAACTGGGATGAATTTGGCTAAGAAGTGACATAGATAAAAAAGAAAAATAAAGTATTTCAAAGACATTTGCTGTCGTAGTGCTGCTCCTGCTTCTCTTTTTCCATGTTTTTTAGAGGAATGGACCTTAAAATTCATCCCATTCCAGCCCCTGCCATGGGCAGGGACACCTTCCACTATCCCAGGCTGCTCCAAGCCCCCTCCAACCTGGCCTTGAATAATTCCAGGGATGGGCCATGAATTGTGCCTGACTTAATTCATGATCTGCTCCAAGGGATCACATTTATTCTTACTGGATATTTGAATTTTAGGATTTCCACTACAAAATTCTGGGGATATTTTTGGGAGAAGTGTTTTTTTTTTTTTGCAGTCAGTCCCCTTCAAAAATCAGAATAAGCCTCAACACCTTCTAAAATCACATTCTAGATCCTAAATCTTCATCCAGTCTTGGCTGAATTTTTCTAATCATTCCAGAAAGAAAATGATGGAGCAGGGGTTTTGCTCTTTTTTTTTTGAGAATGGACATAAATAAGCACTTAAGACAGCAGTATTTGGAATTTGGGGATGCCATGGCCACATCATTTTGCTTTGCTGCTGACAGAGAGGAGATTTTTGCAGGAACCATGAGCCACAACTCTTTCCAAGTAATTTTCCCTGAGTTCTTTGAAGCAGCCCCGGTGTTTATCTCTAAATCTTGGCTATTTTCCTTCTGAGCTTCACTTGAAAAATAATTAAAACTACCTTGGTGTTTTTAAGAACTTAATTATTCAGAGCTGCAAGATGATGTCATAGTGAATATCATTTTTATCAGCAACAAAATAGACAATCCCATTTTTTTTTCCCTTTTTTTCCCTCTCTGCTCTGTTTCATTCCAAGTCAAAGCCCCAGCCTTGCTGTGGGATGAAATTAAATGGGATTTTTTTGGAGTTTCACCCACTCCCCCTTGTTCCTGGCTGCTGTGGGATGGAGAAGAGGATGGATTGTGGTTACCTGAGATCCCAAAAAACAAAAAGGGAAGGAATATTTGGTGACATCTCTTGTCTGTCAGTGCAGGGAGATGATCCAAAGGAAAACAAAGTACAACTTGCCAATATATTCCTGTTAATAGTGAAATTTTAATAAAATAAAGATTCTTTTAATGTGTTATTTGACAACTTTGGACAAATGGCTTTTATCAGGATTAATCTCTGCTGCCTGACAGTAATTTAGGCTGAAAAAATCCTGAATTTTCATGGTTCCCAGTTTCACAAATGCACTTTTTGAGCTAATTAGGGTTCATTTTTTAAGATTTTTTTAGATCCCTGCCCATGGCTTGGAGCAACCTGGGATAGAGGAAGGTGTTGGGTTTGGAACTGGATGAACTTTTAAGGTCCTTTCCAACCCAAACCATTCTGGAATTCTGTGACTGTGTGCCCCAAATGAACACTGTGGGATGAAAATCGCTTTTTTTCAGACTCTTTTGGCTCCCTCACCTCTCAAAATTGCTTCATTTTGCTTCTTTTTTTTCCAAAGGCTGCCCAGGTAACAGGGGCAGGGGTGACAATTCCAAATTTCACTCCTCCCTGGCGTGGCTTTCTCCTTCATTCTGCTGAATACCCTCTCTCCCAAATGCTCATTTGAAACCAAATTGGGCTGAAACAAAAGAAACACCAAGACAAACTGGCAAAAACCAATCCTTGACCCACAGAATCCATGACTTTGTGGTGCTGCTCCAATCAGGATGGAGTTTTTCTATGTTTATATTGAATTTTCAAGGTTTTTCCCCCAGTTTTTCCATTTTTCCCCCTGTTTTCTCCACTGCTCAGGGGTGTTGCCACTCTCTTTTTGAATTTCTTTTTTTTTTGCCATCTGTGGGGCTGCAGAAATGTGTGGGGGAGTGCTCTGGGCTGGCTGGAGAAAAGAGGTTTTGTCAGGAGGTGTCTGAGCACAGTTTGTGTGTGGCACGGGTATAAAGGGAATATATTTAAGGATGTCTATAAATCTAAGATTTCTCCTCCTCCTTCTTTTTTTTTTTTCATTAGTGATTGTTTAGAATTCCTCTCAGGAGAGGTAATGGATTTGCTTAAATCTGCCCTGAGGAGTTGCTTCTTGTTGGATGGAATTATTGTGTCCTAAAGAATAAAAACAAAGGTGGGGGATAAAACCAGATTTTTCATATTAATCAGAGGAGATGGAGCAAATCTGAATTAGGAGCTGGGCTTCCTTCAAAAACAAATATAGCTCAGAATAATATTAATCCCAGTATTGCAGTGTTTCCTAGCAGTGGTACAGTTCATTTCTCCTGGGTTAGGTGCTTAGGAAAATGAATATATTCAAGGAAAAGAAAATACTGAAGGTAATTTCTCAGAATTCTCCCTTTCAGCATTGCTCCTGGCACATCCTTGGATAAAATCCCCACGGAGGATGTGGAGAATTCTTTTATCTCACCAGGAAGGAATCACTTCATGCACAGGACTTGTGCCTGCCTGGATTTTGAAGGATGCACTGAGGCAGAGCCAAAGGGAAATGTTGATTTTTCCACCCTTTCTCCTCAGGTTGATTTATACTTGGAGCCAACAGGACTTCTCAAAGTCAACTCTTCCCTTTTTTTATTTTTCTCCTTTTTAATTCAGGATTTTCCTGAGGGTTATTTTTCAATTCTCATTTTCATTGCATTCTCTTGTTAAGAAGGAAAATTTCTGGAGCAGCCTTGAATTCTGGTTATTAAGGAAGCTTTTTTCTCCCTGACTCTTTAATTACGATGAAAGCAGCAAGAAAAGCTGAGAGAGGAGCTCTGATCTCTCTGAAGTTGCACTTCACCTTCAGAACTGAATGTTGGAAATCCATCACCTAAAACCAGATTGATCTTTTCATTTTAATAAATGAAAGGAAATTGGTTAGGCTTTGCATTTGGAAAGGTATTTTTCCTTGTGTTTTGTTTATTTATTTTTGTCTTTTTAATAGTGTTCCTGAAGTCATTTTATATAATCTGAATTATTTTAAAATATCTGCTATGCTCAAAAATGAACAAGATTTCTCTTTTTCACCAGTATGAACACAAAACTGCTGTCAAAGACATCAAAACTGATAAGAAATAGTAAAACTGATAAGAAATATCAAAGCTGTCTCAGCTTCCAGGATGTAGAACATTCCCAGACCAGGGTTATGCTTTGACCTGTGTTACTCCTCATGTTTGAATTTTTGGAATTGTCATTCTAAAACTGCATTACTGGGTAGGTTTCACAGCCCCACTTTAATGTAGGAAAAGATTTCAATCTCTCCTCCTGAAGCTCTTCTTTCAAAGGGAACTGAGAGGAGTTTTCAGTACAAATAAGGCATTAATAACTTTGTATATTATCATGATAGTGTTACACTGTAAAATTTTCTCAGTTGTTGGAATAACCAAATTCTTTTTCAAAGATTCAGTTGGATTGATTTTTTAAAAATCAAATTATACAAATTATTATTAATGTTACTCCATTCACACTATAACTTGAAAAAGAAGGGCTGGAGCCTAATAGACATAGAACTTCTCTCTATGAAGAATAAAAAACTATTATAAATACTATGTTTGCTAAAAAACCTTTTTGTGTCACCCCTGAGTTCTGTACTTTGCTTTGAGCAATGGTTTGGCCATTATTTGCATTTTTCCAGTGGATTTTTAGATTCCCTTGAGCATGGACATGGGATAATTCCTGGTGGAACCAGTGCAGTTCTTCCCTGAATTAATTTCACCCCATAAATTTCCTTCCCTTAACAGGCCAGAGGAACTGAAGAAAGATTCTTTTAAAATACAACTCATTGTCTTTTAAATGTTCTGTAGAGACAGCTTTTTTTAGGGATGTATTTTTTAGCCATTTCCACAATCAAAATTCTTGGAAAAAATGTATTTTAGCTGAGGTTTGGCATGGTGAGGTGGATGTGCAGTGTCTGTGCTAACATTTAACTTCTGGGCTGGCTAAGTTTCCTCCAGAATAGCTGTTCCCCATTCAGATGATAATTTTATAAACTTTTATTAGTGCCTTATTTATTAAGGTTTAAAGCTGTTACTGGCCCAAGTCTTGCAGAGCAGCCAGCCATGGATCTGATAAGAGCAAAACAAGCAAGATTTTAATAATAATTTATTTTACAGTGACGAATCCTGCTACATTTTCTTGGAAAACAAACTGTCAATATAATTTTATATCTCAAGGCAATGACAGTGATGGAAGTGCTTCTGAAAGCAAGGCTTTTAGATCACAGTCTTTCCCCCCCCACCACCACTTTGCCCATTTTCAACAAAAGGATGGGTTAATTTGAATTTCATTGCTTTTTTATCCTGAGGGAAATATCAAATGATCAGTGTTATTGCCCCAAAGGAGGGGGGCAGGTGTTGTGTTTGGGTTTTCCCCCCCACACACACACAACCAGCTCATTAATTTCTATTTTCACACATTTTCGTGGCAAGAGGCCACTGCTCTGTGGCAGGAAGAAGCAGCTGTGATGGATCATTCGGGGGCAGGAGGGGAAAATATTCAGGAATGAGTTAGATAAGCATTGAAATGAGCAGTGTGCCTACAGAGCAGGGTTGCTTTTCCCTGGAGGAATTTGCAAATCGATGTTTTTCACCTCCTTTTCTGAACACCTGCCCGCTGCATTTCGGGAGGGAAGCGATGCCTCCAAACCGCTGAATTCACTGAGGATTTTTGGATTCACTGAGGAAAAAATAAAAAAAAACACATTTCAGTTGGATGCTCCCAGCACATGGGAGGGGAGAAAAATGGGTTATAAAAATGCCACTCATATAAAAATCCCAATTTGGGATTTTTATATCTGACAGAACTTGTTGGGTGAGGCCTCGGTGCTGGTGGGATGTGTCTGAGCAGCTCCGGGCGAGGCTCAGAGCCCACAGCCCTACAGCTCCTTGCCTGGTTTTCCTTTTCCTTGTCAGATGGATGCCTCTGAGGGCCTGCATCCACGAGGGAATTCTTCCCTGGGAAGGTGGTGAGAGGCTGCCATGGTATTCCCAAAGAATTCCAGGCTGCCCTGGAAGTGTCCAAGGTCGGATTGGACGGGGCTTGGAGCGACCTGAAGGTGTCGGGTTTGGAGTTGGATGAGTTTTAATGTCCCTCCCAACCCAAACCATTCTTAGCCTCGATGAAATTGCCAGGTTCTTGTGTTCCTGAATGCACAAACCCCTCTTGATTCCTCAAGAATTTTGGCTTTCCTCTGGGAAAGGTTTTTCTCTACAAGGACAAGGCCTCTGCTGCCTTCCACTCCCTGAGTCCTTGCCACTCTCTGCCCTCATGGAAAGGCAGCTCCTGGTGTTCAGAGCAGATCCAAGCAGGTTTTTATTTTAAAATAAGGGCATTTCCCCAGTTTTTAAGGCTCAGGGGAGCTCTGTCTCTGGATCTGAGCTTTCCAATGTGAAGGGGGAATTTCACCTTCACATCCTGTATGATGTGAAGGATGATGAGGGCAACGCTGAGGTTCACTGGAATTAAGAAGGGTCTGAGGTGGAAACAGAAGAAATGATGGAATTAAATTCCTTACTAGATATTCCCAGTTATTGTTTCAGCTGCTAACAGGAGTGCAGACTCCAGTATTGCTTTCTTGAGGGTTTTTTTTCCCTCACTGGCTGCACCTGCAGTGGAATTCAATCTCTGATATTGAGGGCTCACTGTTCTGATGGCATTGCCAACATCTCCATCTCTGCCAAAACCTGTGAGTTGTTATTTCATGGCTGAAATGCTGCCCACCCTCTGTTTTTAGATGCACTTTGGGAATTTCATTGGTGTTTCCCAAACTGGATTTCCTGCAGAACAGAACTGAAAGGTTGAAGTTGGTGCTCCTGCAGGGCTCATTTCAGGGGAATTGCTGTCCTGTGGCATCTGTGCTTAATGCTGAAGTCCTACCCCAGACAGATGAGGTTTTTGGAGGGTGTTTTGGGATCCCCTCAGATCCCTCCTCTGAAAGCAGAATATCTTTAACTCCTTGGGTGAGTAAAGCATTGCAGAGGGGATGAGGAAATCCCACGTTTCCAGAGGATAACAGAGGGATGTGGCGTGTTCCCCTATGAAAATAAACTGTAGCACATCAATAAAGTGCTGCAAGCCTAAAATGTAGCAATGCCTTCGGCACACCTTGCTAAAATACCTTTAAATCTTTAACTGTGGCTTCAGTACTGTGTATTTATCAGGGCACAAACAAGAAGAGACTGAATTTCTGAATAAAATGGTTTGGGTTGGAAGGGACCTTAAGGATCATCTCATTCCAGGCCCCTGCCAGGGGCAGGGACACCTCAGACTGTGCTGCTCAGAAGGTGCTTTTCATGTTGCAGTTGTTTCTCCTGAGTGCTCTGCTTGCGTTGTATTTCTATAAAAGAAGAGGAAATTGTGCACAGAGAGCTCACATTGGTGATTTTGCCCTCCCCGTGGCAGGGGGTTGGAATCAGATGAGCTTTAAGGGCCTTTCCAACCCAAACCATTCTGTGATTCTGTAAATTCTACTATTTCTACTCCTTGTTATTCCAGTATCTGTTACGTGGCATTATGTGGAGCTCAGCACAGGTCAGCAGCTCTGAAGGGTTTTGTAGCAAAGTGAGAGATGAAAATACATTTGAAATTCTCAGGAATTGCTTTTCAATCCCTTTTTCCTCCTTTCAGTAGTTCAGCTTTCGGAGAGGTTTCTTAAATAAACTTCAGTAGTTTATTTAGGTCTCTAGGAGGGATAGAGAGCCAGTTAGAGCTCCAAGAAATTTGTATTTAAACCCAAACATATTTCCTTATAACCTGAATTTTTGCAAGCACGGATGGAAAGTTCATCAAGTGGTTTTGTCCCATAAACAGAGACATCTCCAGGGACCTGAAGGTCTCACTTATTGATTATTCCCTGCATCATCTCCTCTCTCCAAGAAGATCAATTGAAACCAGGGATCTTGTCAGATTTTCACTGTCATCTTCAAAGTGGTTCCACACTATAAAAATGGGTCTAAAATAGCAAAAAAAACATTCAGCATTTATATTCCCTGCCAGTGGGGATTTACTACAAAAAAAAACCCCAAAGCAGATCATATTCCTCAATGCTTTTGGAAAATGTTTTGCATTTTGAGTGAGGTGGTGTGTGGAGTTTGGATATTCCAGATGAATTCATAATTTAATGTGTTGTGGATGTATCTGACACCAACCAATCCTGCACTGCTTTGCTCTTTTAAGTTGTATTTTTGACTCTTCCTAAAGAGCTGGGCAGTAAAAAAGGAAAAAATCTCTTGGGTTTAAGTGTTGATGGTGAACACAAATGAGTTTTTGCCTGATTTTACTGCTTTTAAAACTGTACAACCTGTTCTCTCTCCCACTTTTTTGGGGTCAGAGGTGCCCCAGTGCCATGCCCTGGGAAAGGTGCTCAAACACCTGGATTTTAGTCCAACAAGCCTGGCAGAATCATTTCAAGTTTGATTTTTTTCCAGTGTTAATTATTATAAATGTCTCACATCTGCAGAGCTGTGTTGTTTCAAACAGGTGCAGTCACTCAGTATTAATGTGAATTTAATGGGTGTTACTGCTTGAATTGGCTGCTTTGTGCAAAGAGGCTGAATTTCAAGAAAAGTGTGCAATGATGGTTAATAACTTGCTTTGCCAAAGAGCAGGATGTGCTTCTTCTCACCTGAAAGATTTGTTGAATATCTTTATTTGAATTTTCATTTGGAATTATTTATAGCGCTCAGCATGAAGATGTTGAGCCAGAAGTTTTGCTGTTGAGTGATTTACTGTAATATCTTTCTGTAAATAATACAGTGAGCAACTGAGAGGTTTAGCACTAGAACTGGTTTTTGTTTCTTTTTTTTTTTCTTAATGCAAAAATCAAAATTAAATTCCCTTCAGGCCAGCAGTTCTGCCAGGGGAGACTTGGCCCCACAGCCAAACATTATATGTAAATATAAAAATATACCTGAATATAATTAAGAAATTATGAATTTCACCACTTATTCCACTTAGTACCACATAAGCTCATTATGAAATAATAAGGTTGATTTTTGAGAGCTTCATTTCGTTGGGTAATTTTTTTTTATTGGGTAATTGTGACTATTTTTGATTCCTGGGTGGAATCTCACAGGTTGGCTACAAAACCACCTCAGACCTGTTCTGCCTGGTGAAATGGTGCAGGAAGGTCCACAGTGGTTTTCCAGGGCCAGAGGTGGATGGAGAACTCTTAAAAACCATCTAATTATGTTCATTATGTTTCTACACTTTTATTTTCCATCTCCACCGGTGATAGTATTAAAAAAATGTGCAATAATACAAAGTATTAAAGCAGTGACTGGTGGATTTGCACTGTGCTGCCCCTCTGCATTAACTGGAATATGGTTGGAATATCATGGAGGGTTGAGCCTATTTCTGGCAAATCTGCTTGAAAACTTCAGGTTTTCAATTTGAGGGCAAAATTTGGTTCTTGATGTTGTTTTAGGAGGTTGTGTCTGTTTTTCTCCATCAATACAGGTTTGTAGGGTCAGGGGGAAGCTCTGATTGTCACTGTCAGCCTCTGGCATGAACTGGTGACACTCAACCCCAAAATGTGCCCATCTCCACAACTCATGGTTGGAGCTGTCCCAAAATCCTCCTTCCCTGAGGATGGAATTCCTTCAAGATCTCCAAGTGTTTTTTCCACCACATCTCATTTTAGCAGTTCTTCTTCTCACACCTCTGAGTCCTTACAAGCCAAGAGAAGCTTCTTGCAAGAGGGGCTGGTTGTTCCCCGTGCTCCTGCCAGCCCTGCTCTATATCCCTGTGAATTCCCAGAGTATTCCAGTCTCAAACAACCTGTTGGGTGTTTCCTGCTGCAGGTGACTCCCTGTTGGAAGGAGACCTGCCACATTAATCCTTGATTAGTTTTTTTTTTTAGTTCTTCTTTATCCCATTGTGCACCCACTTAATTTCCCTTGGGATGAGGATAATGATCTGCTGCTCGTCATCCACGTTCCCTCTTGTTCCCAGCCCTTGTTCCCCGGGATAATAAACATTTTCAAGGTGTTTACAAATTTCAAGGGGTTTGAAAATCTCTCTCAAAAAGCAGGGAACCTTTTCCTACAACCCAAGGCATTTAGTGGTCAGTGGGTGTTTGAGATCGTGGAATCACAGAAGGGTTTGGGTGGGAAGGGGCCTCAAAGCTCATCCTCTTCCAACCCCTTCCACTATCCCAAGCTCCCAACCTGGCCTTGGACACTTCCAGGGATGGAGCAACCACAGCTTCTCTGGGAAATCCATTCCAGGGCCTCCCCACCCTCCCAGCCAAGAATTCCTTCCCAATATCCCACCTAACCCTGTCCTGTGGCAGTGGGAAGCCATTCCCAGTGTCTGCCCCTCCATCCCTTGTCCCAAATCCCTCTCCATCTTTCCTGTGGGCTCCCTTCAGGTCCTGGATTGCCACAGTGAGGTCACCCCGAAGCTGCTCTTCTCCAGGCTGAGCAATCCCACCATAAATTTGTTCCTTCCCCCTGGAGCTTGGTGGCTTTTCAGTTCTCTGTCCTTGGAGGCTCAAGTTTTGAGCTGGGTCTCAATTCCACCAAGCCCCCAGGGCCCTGTTTGTTTTACAGCCACCCTGCTGAGCTTCCCAGAAAGAAATCTTTGTGTCTTCTCTTTTCCAAACAAACCCTTCGTGTATAAAAATGTTGGCAAAAACAGACCTCGTGAGCATTGATCTCCCTGAAGTTGATCTCCCTGAAGTTGATCTCCCTGAAGCTGATCACCCTGAAGTTGATCTCCCTGAAGAAAGAAAGTTTTGCTGGGTCCATAAGAACCAGTTGTACCTTGCCAGTGACTTGAATTCCTGAGGGAGGCAAATGGGATCACCTTCCACTGAAGGCCAAGGAATAAAAGCTCAGTGTTGGCCATCCATGGAGCATTTCCCTGGCCTTTTTCCCAAGACCAGCCATAGCACCTGGTCCTATGGAGGTTATTGCCATCAAAGAAACCACTCTTTATGATTTGCAGACTAGAAAATATTTCACAATTATTCAGGGCACGGACAAAAGAGCAGAAATACAAAAAAAGGCCAAGACCTCACAGCGGTTGGAGCCTTTTGTTTGGCCCAGCTCTGGTCATGCTCCGTGGAGCCAGGAAACAAAGGAATCCTGATGATGTTTTTCTTGGCTCAAGGCAGGGAGAGCTGATTTAAATGTGTGAATAAATGAGTAATAAATGCTGAGTGATGTGTAACAAACGAGTTAATCAATGATTCACCCATGGGTTGTAGAACCTTCCTCTCTCTTCTTCTCTCTGCAGGTCACTCAGATGAGCCGCCCAGACCTGATTCTGTTCCTCATGAAGTATCTCATGGCCTTGGTGGTTGGGATACCCTCTGTCTTCTGGGTTGGAAGCAAAAAGACCTGCTTTGAGTGGGCCAGCTTCTTCCACGGGCGCAGGAAAAAAGAGTGCGTACGGATACAGGACGGATAAACTCTCCCCTTGTATCCTGGAAGAGTAGTTGGGTTGCTTTTCCAACTGCAATGGATGGGAAACTCATTATTCAGAATGGAAGTACAAGATAGACAACAGCTCCAAAAATTGCTTATTTTCCCCTAATTATTCTTTGGCCCCAGAATCAAATCTGTGTTGCTCCATCTTCAAAATACTTTTTAACAAGAATTAAGTTGTAAGTGAACACTACAACTGCTCTGCCTCTTCCTGGGAGCTGGAATTGAAACTTTTTATTTATAAATAGTCAGCTAAATCAGATCTCTAAATTGAAATTAAATGTAGTCTCTTTTCACCGTGGTTGCAGTGAAAAGCATTTGTTTCTGCTTCCAATCTTATGAAGTAATGCCAAAAAGCATTGTGATGATAAGAATTTCTTGGAGTTTCTCTAAGGTTGAAATTAATTTAGCCTAAGGTATGGCATAAATTTAGGGCCAATCTGTAGGATTTTGTGGTAGCTGTGAGTAGCTATTTTGTCATATTGACAATATAAATATTGACAATTTGACAATATAAATATTGTCTTTTAAGATGTTTTGTAATAGATCCACAAAGACAGAAGCCTTTATGACTTTTGGTCCATCCTTAGAGAACCCAGGGCCTCTGGCTGAAGCCAAATTCCTTTCCTTTCCATTGAGCAGGAAGAGGCAGAGCCATTACAAACCTCCCTCCTAGGGAGCCTCTGTGAGAAAGAACATTGTGAGGAGAAGCTGGCCAGGCTCAGGAAAGGGATGATGAAAGGACAGCATAGAGAACAGGAGGGGAGGAACAGCCCTCCACAAAAAAAAAGAGAATTAAATCCCCAAAAGGAATGTAAGGGATGTGCTGCAGCCCTTTCATCAGGCCGTGGTTGAGTGGCCAAGGGTGTCACTGTGACCACAGAGCTGAGGCTGTTGTGTTACAATATTGATGTTTTATTACAATATTGATGTTGTATTACAGTGCTGATGTTGTATTTCACTGGGGTCCTCCTGCTGCCAGCTGTAATTCCAATTTCAAACGCACTTTGGAGGGAGGAGGTGGCTCCCCGTGTTCCCTGAGGGGGATTCCCTGGGGAATCCGAGCTGCCTGGGTCGCAGTGCTGTCCCAAGGGTTTCTCTTGGAGCAGAATTCACTGACTCAGCAAACACAAAGTGCTCACGGCCAGGCTGGAGGGGAGGGGGAAGGATTCGAGAAATTCAAGGAGTGAACTTCGCTAAAACAGCCAGAGGTGCTTCAAAATTAGACAAATAGGGGACATTATAATGTAAATAATGGTTTTCTTTGCCAAGCCGTGCTGCTTGTTCTGCTTGTAAAGCAGCCCCAGCGCTGTGTTATTTGTTAATTATTAATTATTAACGTTAATTGTTGCAACTGCTTGTCTTGCTCAGAGTGGTGAACGAGAGCCGGCAGGTGCTGCAGGAGCCGGACTTCGCCCAGTCTCTCCTGAGGGACCCCAACACGCCCATCATCCGCAAATCCAGAGGCACCTCCACACAGGGCACCTCCACCCACGCCTCCTCCACGCAGCTGGCCATGCTGGATGAGCAGAGGAGCAAGGCTGGCAGTGTCCACAGCAAAGTGAGCAGCTACCACGGCAGCCTGCACCGCTCGCGGGACGGACGGTACGGGCGCCCTCCTCCTCGGCCTCCTCCTCATCCTNAAGTATCTCATGGCCTTGGTGGTTGGGATACCCTCTGTCTTCTGGGTTGGAAGCAAAAAGACCTGCTTTGAGTGGGCCAGCTTCTTCCACGGGCGCAGGAAAAAAGAGTGCGTACGGATACAGGACGGATAAACTCTCCCCTTGTATCCTGGAAGAGTAGTTGGGTTGCTTTTCCAACTGCAATGGATGGGAAACTCATTATTCAGAATGGAAGTACAAGATAGACAACAGCTCCAAAAATTGCTTATTTTCCCCTAATTATTCTTTGGCCCCAGAATCAAATCTGTGTTGCTCCATCTTCAAAATACTTTTTAACAAGAATTAAGTTGTAAGTGAACACTACAACTGCTCTGCCTCTTCCTGGGAGCTGGAATTGAAACTTTTTATTTATAAATAGTCAGCTAAATCAGATCTCTAAATTGAAATTAAATGTAGTCTCTTTTCACCGTGGTTGCAGTGAAAAGCATTTGTTTCTGCTTCCAATCTTATGAAGTAATGCCAAAAAGCATTGTGATGATAAGAATTTCTTGGAGTTTCTCTAAGGTTGAAATTAATTTAGCCTAAGGTATGGCATAAATTTAGGGCCAATCTGTAGGATTTTGTGGTAGCTGTGAGTAGCTATTTTGTCATATTGACAATATAAATATTGACAATTTGACAATATAAATATTGTCTTTTAAGATGTTTTGTAATAGATCCACAAAGACAGAAGCCTTTATGACTTTTGGTCCATCCTTAGAGAACCCAGGGCCTCTGGCTGAAGCCAAATTCCTTTCCTTTCCATTGAGCAGGAAGAGGCAGAGCCATTACAAACCTCCCTCCTAGGGAGCCTCTGTGAGAAAGAACATTGTGAGGAGAAGCTGGCCAGGCTCAGGAAAGGGATGATGAAAGGACAGCATAGAGAACAGGAGGGGAGGAACAGCCCTCCACAAAAAAAAAGAGAATTAAATCCCCAAAAGGAATGTAAGGGATGTGCTGCAGCCCTTTCATCAGGCCGTGGTTGAGTGGCCAAGGGTGTCACTGTGACCACAGAGCTGAGGCTGTTGTGTTACAATATTGATGTTTTATTACAATATTGATGTTGTATTACAGTGCTGATGTTGTATTTCACTGGGGTCCTCCTGCTGCCAGCTGTAATTCCAATTTCAAACGCACTTTGGAGGGAGGAGGTGGCTCCCCGTGTTCCCTGAAGGGGATTCCCTGGGGAATCCGAGCTGCCTGGGTCGCAGTGCTGTCCCAAGGGTTTCTCTTGGAGCAGAATTCACTGACTCAGCAAACACAAAGTGCTCACGGCCAGGCTGGAGGGGAGGGGGAAGGATTCGAGAAATTCAAGGAGTGAACTTCGCTAAAACAGCCAGAGGTGCTTCAAAATTAGACAAATAGGGGACATTATAATGTAAATAATGGTTTTCTTTGCCAAGCCGTGCTGCTTGTTCTGCTTGTAAAGCAGCCCCAGCGCTGTGTTATTTGTTAATTATTAATTATTAACGTTAATTGTTGCAACTGCTTGTCTTGCTCAGAGTGGTGAACGAGAGCCGGCAGGTGCTGCAGGAGCCGGACTTCGCCCAGTCTCTCCTGAGGGACCCCAACACGCCCATCATCCGCAAATCCAGAGGCACCTCCACACAGGGCACCTCCACCCACGCCTCCTCCACGCAGCTGGCCATGCTGGATGAGCAGAGGAGCAAGGCTGGCAGTGTCCACAGCAAAGTGAGCAGCTACCACGGCAGCCTGCACCGCTCGCGGGACGGACGGTACGGGCGCCCTCCTCCTCGGCCTCCTCCTCATCCTCATCCTCCTCTTCAGTCTCCTCCTCCTCCTCCTCAGTCTCCTCCTCATCCTCCTCAGTCTCCTCCTCAGTCTCCTCCTCCTCATCCTCCTTCATCTCCTCCTCATCCTCCTCCTCAGTCTCCTCCTCCTCAGTCTCCTCCTCAGTCTCCTCCTCATCCTCCTCCTTCATCTCCTCCTCAGTCTTCTCCTCAGTCTCCTCCTCCTCATCCTCCTTCATCTCCTCCTCATCCTCCTCCTCATCCTCTCCAGGCAGATCTTGCACAGAACATTGGGCAGCCCAGCCCGCCTGGATGTGTGGCCACAACGGATCTAAATATCTAAATATCTAAATATCTAAATATCTAAATATCTAAATATCTAAATATCTAAAACCGGATATTCCTGTTGCATCTCCCTGTCAGTGTCTGGGCTGGAAAAAACTAAAAAACACCGTGTTATTTTCAGAGTGTGTGCTGGTGTCTGTAAATGGACGGCCCAGCAGGGCTGTGCTCAGCGCTGGTTTTCCTGCTCGGCACTGATCTGTGTTCCATCACATGGCAAACCAGAGCTGCCCCGATGCCAGCTCGGTGCTTTTGGGGCTGCTTTTGTCCGTGTATCACTTGATTCTGTGTCTGTAAATCCTCCTGGCCCTGCTGAAGTAAACAGAGAGCACAAGTTGCCCGCTCTGACTTGAGGTGGGGTGAAGGTTTACAGCGTAATTTCTCAGCGAGTGTTTCACTCCCCTAATTATCAATACCAGACGCAGCGCTGTAGTAAGAACTGAGTAACAACTCTCGTGTCAGGAGCTGAAACGCTTCGCCTGGGGCTGTGTGAGCTGAATGACTGCGCTGAACACACAGAGCCTTTCCTCCCAAGATCTATTTACATTCTTGCGGGAGCGCGGCGGTAACGATGGTAATAATTGCGCTGTGTTTTCCCCTGAATTAGGTACACTCCCTGCAGCTACCGAGGCGTGGAGGAGCGACTACCTCACGGCAGCATGTCCCGGCTGACCGACCACTCCCGGCACAGCAGCTGCCACCGGCTGAACGAGCAGTCCCGCCACAGCAGCATCAGGGATCTCAGCAGCAACCCCCTGACCCACATCACGCACGGCACCAGCATGAACCGCGTCATCGAGGAGGATGGCACCAGTGCCTGAGAGGGCAGGAGGGCTTGCAGGGCTGCCGGGGCTCGTGGGGCCTTCCTCAGCGAGGTGACGCGCTCAGTGTTATCATCATCCTCTCATCGGGTGCTGCGTTTGGGCAGCGGGAAGCCGGGCTTGGCTTCTCCGGGTGGAAGCCGATGCTCTCGGGCTTGAGGCGGAGCTGGAGGGTTCAGCCGTCTGGGATTGCTGAGTAAAAAGCTGGTTGTCCCCCTCTGAACCTCTCTGTAGGTAATTATTTATTTGAAAACTGTTCCTCATCTGACACAACTGCTGGATTCCTTGTTCTTGGTGGAAAATAATCTCCCCTTCCCTCCTTTCCTCCCTCTGTCCCTCCTTCCGTGGGCTCCAGCGGGAGGTGCCGCCCCTGCAGACTCGGAGTCGGGGCGGTGCTGAGAGATTTCCTGAGGAGATCTAAGGGAACTCTGGCTGGTTGAAGGAATCGATCCCTCTGTGCAGCTCCCTCGAGCTGCCCGAGGAGGGGACGCATCCAACGCTGCCCGAGCTGGCAAACGCAACAGGAAGGAGCAGAATTTTGGAGAAGGAAACTCCTCTGAGGATCACCAGCTCTTCCCAGAGCTGTCCAGGCTCAGTCGTGGGGAGGGTGGAGGGAAGAGAGAGGCAGGGAAGAGCGATTTTTTTATAACTTGTATTGTCCTGGCTTTTTTACAAAAGACTATTTAAATTTTCTACTCGTTTACAATTTCTGTAGGAAGAGATGGGTTTTCAAACCGGTTATCTAGAGAATATTCAGCCGTTTATTTTTTAGAGTCATGTACAAAAGCTGAGATTGCCTGTTCCTGATCTTATTTAAAAACAAAATTATAATAGAAAAGCTGAATTTGGTGCCCAACCAGGAATGTACAGCCCATTCCTTCCAACCACAGCAGAGCCTGTTTACAAGCCCCAGCACCTGGGGGAGGAAGGCTGAGGCCAAAAGGACCTGAGCAGTTTATTCAGGGATGCTCCAGCTTCCTTATGATGTCATGGCTGCTTTGGGGAGGATTCTCGGTCCTGGGCAAGAATTTAGAAATGGGTGGGGGAGAAATCGAGGCAGGAGGGGCCCATGGATGAGGAAAAAGCAGGATGTGACAGCTGGAAGGCCAAGGCATTGCTCTCTTGAGGAGGAGACAGGATCCATCCTAAATTGTTGGCTCCTTCCCAGCCAGGATGTTGTGTTGTGGATCGACCTCTGCTGCAGGTTGTTTTGATTCCCTGCTCTGGATTTGCAGCAGAGAACTCTCAGTTTGGGCTTGTTTGTGTGGAAATCTCTGCTGGGAGACACTGGAGGCAGAAGCCAAGGCCTGTTGAGGATGGTGCTGTCGATCTCCTGCAGGATCTGCTGTGGGGATTCATTCAGCATGAGGAAGCACGGCTCGCATGCAAACCTACCTCAGTAATTACTCCCGACCATTGCTGGGAAATGAATCCTTATTTTTGCATTGTCCTTCCCCAGTTCCCTTCCTGACCTGCTGGAGGCACGTTGAGAAGCCTTTGTGCACCACCCTCCGGGGCAGGGCCGGGGCAGGAGCTGCTCCACAATTAACTCCTTTTAATTGTAGCTGATGACACAACAGCAGAGCTCATAACCTGCGTGCTGTGGAATCAAAGGCTGCCCCGGGAGTCACCACGTCTCCAAGACAGATTTAGCCCAAATTGTCTTTCTTGCTCCCACCGGGCTGCTTGCTCCCAAGGAGAAGACAAATGGAACCCAGCGTGGAATAACAAAGCTCTTTGTTGTCAGTGCAGGGAGGGAATTGCTGCACCCACGGCCCTGGGGCAGAGCAGGCTCTGCTTTGCCTGTTTGCTCAGCAAACAGCCCCGGGGCCCATCCGCAGGGATAAAACCCTGGCCACAGGGATAACTGTGCAGATCCAGAGCAGATGGCTGTGGAAAATCCTTTTCAGTGACTTAAACTGGAGAAACTACAACTCTCTGGAAGCCCCAAGGGTGGAACTTTTGTTGTTTTCGAATTCAGCTCCTGCTAAAAAACGTGCTGCTTCAAAGGGATGATCTGGTAGAAGTGTGGAGCTGGGAAGCTGAGTTTTCCTAAACACTGGAACTGAACTAAATAAGCTCAAAGTGTTTACATTGATCATCTTGGCTCCATTTCCAGTATTTTTTTTTTTAATAAATTGTAGCAATGCTTTGGTTTGTTTAGAGACAGGGAGAGGAAGGGTGATGGAGCTTGGGAAAAGATCCTGCTGGAAATGTAAATTTGTGAGGCTCAGCCCCCGTATTGCTTCCAGATGGGAATATCCAACTCATTCCTTGCTCCCCCTAAAGGGACAGATTTCTGTCACCCCAGAGAGGTGATTAAACCCAAAACTGGAGGTTTGGCTGGGTTTTTTGCCTCCTTGCCCCCTCCATTCCACCTTCAACACCTGAACCAGGACGCTGTGCTCTCCTAGCTGAGCATTCCTGCTGGGAAGAGCATTCCTCACCCATGGAAGGATGCCCCAGCTCTGGTGCAGTTCCCCAATGGGGCACTCACAGGGCTTCATCTCCCAAATCATCGTGCCCGGAGCCTCTGAAGTGCATCCCAGTTTGAATGTGGCCCCACCACCATCTCTGGCAGGGACACCAGGTCTGGTTTTGGGGTGCTTTCCTACCTGGCACCCCGTGAGCTCCATCCTGGGTGCCCGTTTTGTGGGATTGCTGCCAAGCTTTAAATTCCCCCAGAGCTTAAACCCCCAGCAGGAGGAGCTTAAACTCCCTTCCAGGAGGAGCTTAAACCCCCATCCAGGAGGAGCTTAAACCCCCATCCAGGAGGAGCTTAAACCCCCATCCAGGAGAAGCTTAAACCCCATCCAGGAGGAGCTTAAAGCTCCAGCCAGGAGGGCGTCTCTGCAGTCACTGGCAGGCTCTGTGTGCTGTGGGCTCCCGGGATGTACCAGCTGAACACACATTCCTCGTGGCCTTCTGGCAGTGCTTTGTCCCTCCCCAGCAGCCTCTAAAAGGCAGACTCTCTCCCAGGAAACAGGCAGGGAAGCTGTACAATGCCTGGCTTCTCCAGCTCATCCCAAAGGCAGCTTCATGAATCTCCCTCCCAGCCCCAAAACGCTGCTCGGCGGCATCAGAGCTTCCTGTAAAACACACGGCTTCTCCTTCCCGGTGTTCCCAGGGAGCTGCAGCTCCTGTTTCACCAACCTGAGTGCCACTGACAGCACATCCCCCTGGCTTTGTGGGGCTCCTTCTTCCTCAGTCCCTTCGTAGGTCTTGTGGTTCATTGAAATATCCCGGGTCGGAGCTGCATGGAAAAGGCCACTCGTCTTTTTTAAAGCATAAACAACCCAACAGCTGCCAAAAGCCACATTTTGGTGTGAATGTGTTTGTCACTCTCCAGTGTTCTCCCTTTCCTTCCAGCTTACACCCACGTTTTGCTCTGGAAATGCTAAGACACCAGCTCCAGGGGGGTCAGTGGGGAGCGCAGGGCGGCTCCAGCCGAAATCTGGCCACGGCCAAATCCAGCACCGCTCCCAAGTTCTTCCAGCAAGGAGGGAAGGGGCAGCAGGAGAAGAGCCAGGCCAGCCCTGAGAGCAATTCCTGCTGCCAGGGGAGCCAACTCCACAGCCCAGCTCGGGGATGCTGAGCATCCCAAAAACAACATCAAGGCAGCTCCGTGTGTGTGGTGGCAGCAGAGCGGAGCAGCCCTCCCCCAGGAGACATCCCCAGGGCCACCCTGAGCAGCAGAATGTCCACTCGAATGTGAAGCTTTCCCCTTACCCCCTTGTGCTTCTTTTCTACCCAGACTGGGATTTATTTTGCCCCAAGGTGGGGTGGTCTTGCAGTGTTGGTCATGAGCAGCTGTGGGGTCTGTGCACGGGGAACTGGGTGCGTGTAACGCGCTGCCGCCTCCTGCAGCGCCTTCCCTTGGCTCTCTGGTGTCTGTGCTGGGACAAACATCCAGCTCCTGAGGAGAGGGGAAGGAGTTTCCATGTCCAGTGTGTGGGGGGCAGCCCCTGCCCGTGGCTGACCCACCCTGCACTCAGCTCTTGGTAGATTTGTTTACAGTAGTCCAGTGTCGGGTTTGTAACGTTTGATTTTTTAGCACTTTAACTGTGAGTGTACAAACTGGTTCCCTTGTAGTAGGTGTACATTTTCATTTTAGACCTTTGGAAGTTTGTAATAAAACGTTGGAAAAACTCTGTCAACAGGTTTTCAATTCGTCTCCAATGTGCATAACCCCCAGCCCTTAAAAAACCCAGTTCAGCAGCAGCTGAGATTTAAAGGTTAAATAACGAAATATCACACTTGACTCCGGCCAGCAGCTCTCTGAATTTGAAGAAAGATTTCCTAGACTTAATCTTCCCCCAGCATCTGTACTGCTGGACACTGGGCACCCTTCCAGCAAACACAAAGCTCTCTGCAGATTTCAGGCTCTGGTTTGTTCCACCCTTTGATGAGAACAGACCACTCCAACCACCAGCATTTCACCAGCAGGGAAGAGTGAAGAGCAAACAGCTTTGGGAGCAGCAGTGCCAGGGATGTTGGGGGTTTTTAATTGCCAAATCAAACCTGAGGACAGGATGAGTGATTTATTTTCAGCAGCTGTCTGGCATTTGGGCGGATACCTGGTTGTTTGGGGTTGGGAGCTGAGTCTGGCAAGGCTGGTGATAAAATAATGCCTTTCACTAATTACAGCTGGAGCTGCTTTAGGCCTTGGTAGAGAAATAGTTCAGGGATGAAACTTCAGGAGCTGCTGGTAGAGCCCCAGGCCTTGCAGGGCCAGGTGAAATCAGCCCTTGTGTGCAGCAGGATCCTCAGCACAGCAGCCTCCCCAGGGATGCTGCAGCTGCAGCTCCCAAAGAGCCCTTGGAGCTGTGGCAGGAAAGTCCCTCCCAGGGAAAACCAAGGTAGGGCTGGGGCTGCTGAATGCTGGGGACTCCTGGAGCTGGTGGGGCAGCTGCCAGTCCTGCTGTCCATCTCCCCTGAGCTCAAACTGTCGCTGTTTGGGGTGTGAGTGTTCAGCCCTGAGCTCAAGCAGCCAAAGACAGGATCTGCCTGTCTTGGAGGAGGATCCTCACTGCAGCTAAACCCATCAGGGATGAGGAACTGGAGCTCACAGCATTTCTCTCCCCGCCTTTGTGCTGCATTTCCAGGTCTCAGAGGGGTTAATGCAGGGGTTGGGCAGGAGGTGGAGTCACCTGGAGCTTGTTCAGCCCCTCAGAGGTGACCTGCAGGTGAGGGAGGTGGGAGGAACATGAAAAAAGAGGAGCTGGGAGGAGGGGGAGTGGTCAGAGCAGGGGCTGAGGCCAGTCCAGACCCCCAGGCTGGGATTAGAGGTTATGTCTTTTAGGCACCATCACATTCCTGATGCACCTTAACACCCTGTTGGCTCTTTTGGGGCCGGCTGTGCCTCTCAGCCCTGCCAGCTCCTGCCCTTGTCATTTCCTCTCCTGTTGGAAGGGGGAGGAGCATCTGGCCATGCACAAATCCTGAAGACAATAAAATCATGGAGTGATTTGGGTTGGAAGGGACCTTAAATTTATCTTCTAGTTCTGCTCCCCCTGTACAAGGACACCTTCCACTATCCCAGGCTGCTCCAAGCCCTGTCCAGCCTGGCCTTGGACACTTCAGGGATGGGGCAGCCACAGCTTCTCTGGGCAGCCTCTGCCAGGGCCTCCCCACCCTCCCAGGGCAGAGTTTTTGCCTAATACTTGATCTAAACCTCCTCCAAGAAACCCTTGGTAACAAAACAGGTGGAAACAGAAGGATCTTCTTTCAAAAGGTGCTTTTCTTCAGGTTTTCTCTCCAGCTCAGAGCTGTGTTCCAGTGGGGCAAACCCCCGAGCCTGGAGCGGCGTTTCCAACGCCCTGGGCTGCCGGTCCGACTGGTTCCTCTGATCACGCTCCAGGCACGTTTGGTTGAGCTTCAGTCCCCAGTTTCAGTGCCTGCCCCTGTTTGCCACCCCTTCCCAGCACCCACATCCTGCTGCCCTGGTCCCACTGCTCCCCCTCCACCCCATGGGGACAGCACCAGTGGGGAAAGCAACTTTCTCCTCCAACTTTCTCCTCACCCATCCCTTTGGTTTGGGGTTTTGTGAGATCCCTTTGCTTCTGCCCCCGTTTCTTGCCTCCAGAACCCCCCTGCAGCACTTGGATGCATTTCAAAGCCTCTGCATCCCAAAAGGCTGGCTTAAAGTCCAGCATCTCTCAAAGGAGGGCTGCATGGATGCTCAGCAAACTGGAGGTATTCCCATACCTGAAATGGTGGAGAAGCTGAAGAAGGATGGATCTGCAGTGCCCAAGGGTTGCCAGCCTCTTCCCATATATATTTATATTTTAAATATAAATATATTAGTATTCCTGTCTGCTGTAGACATCTCTGCTGCTTCTCATTCAGTGCTGGTGCAGAGGGTTGCTGCCTTTGGGAGAACCGTGCTGAAAAAAATCCCTTAAGGCCCTGAATTGCAACAGAATCCAGCTCCAAATCCCACCTGGAATCTGTCAGCAGCTACGAGCCCCAACACAGCCCCTTCAAAGCCTCTGATCTGCACGGTGGAAACGACACCATCAGATAAGGCTCAGCCCCTGCCAAAGCACACACAACATCTGCTTGGCTGCAGAGAGGGGATCAGGTCAAAGTTAACCTCGTTCCTCAGTTTTCATTTTTGGGAGGCAACTGGTTCCTTGTGCTGGTTCTGCCTTGCAGGGTCAGTTTGGGGCTTTCACAGAGCTCCCCAAACTCTGGCGAGGAGGTGCTGCCAAGCCCTTGGGGACAATGGCACTGGTGCACAGAGAGGGCAGGGCCAGCAGTGTGCTGGCTCATGGCAGAGCAATAAAACGTGGGGCAAAGCAAGAATTGGGACCCCATTGGAAGAATTTGGACTTCTGGGGACAATATGAGAGGACAGGGCCTCAAGCTGGGCCAGGGGGGATTAAGCTTGGCCATCAGGAGGGATTTCCTCATGGAAAGGGTGGTCAGGCATTGGAAAGGACTGCCCAGGGAGGTGGTGGAGTCCCCATCCCTGGAAGTGTCCAAGGAACCACTGGACCTGGGAGAAACCTCACACAGGGTGTTTGGGATGATTCAGTTGTCACTCTTGTGGCCTCTAGGAGAGCTGGGGGGAAGCAGTTCTTTTGTTCATGGGTGATGGGTGTCTCCCCAACACCCCAGGGACCACAAACACCCCAGTGGGTGTCTCTGTGACAGCCCAGGGACCTGAGGGTGCCTCCAGGTGCAGAGGAGCACCCAGGAGGATGCAGTGGAGCCAGGTCCCTGCTGTCAGCTCCCCAACATTTCTTACCACAGGAGATTTCAAACCACTCAGTGGTCTGGACCAGTGGCAACGTGGTGATCAGTCAAAGCTTGGACTCTCTGGTCTCAGAGGCCTTTTCCATCCTAAAGGATTCTGTGAAAACCAGAAGCCATCTTTAGCTTTGCACTCCTTTTCTCCCCTTGCCATGTTTCTCCCTGGAAGCAATCCTGAAGCCCCTGGGCAGCGATTTGGAGCCGCCCCAGCAGCTGCTCTTGCAAAAGCTGTGACTGGCAGGGCTGAAACTTTTTTGTTTCTTGTTGGAAATGCAGGAGGGAGGAGCCCTGCGGCCCCGGCGGTGACGGTGGCTGTCACAGGGACAGCTCCTTGCTTCCCTGGAGCAGCAGGAAAGCAAATTCCCAGGGCTGCTCCAACCCCAGCCCCTCCGGGATCCAAATTAGTTGGATCAGGGATGGTACAGGAGCAGAAAAAGTTGCAGCATCCTGCAAGCTCGTGTGCCCAACACTGGCATCAGGTATTCTCCTCCTCTGCTCCCACTGTAAGCAGAGCTCTTGTACAACATTGATTTCCCTGTGTCCTGTTTTCCCAAGGACAAACCATCCTCAAACGCTTTTCCTCCCTCCTGGGACAGTGGGGGATTGGGGATCCTCACAAAGGAGCTCTTGGAGCAGCACTGGGTGCAGGGAGGGTGTTTGGCTGTGCAGGGCTGGAGGGATGCCCGTGAGGAGAGATGCTCGTGGTGCTTGGAATACTCAGAGAATCCTTGAATGCTTTGAGCTGGAAGATTTGGGAGGATGTTACGGGAAAAGCCACGATGTTCATCCTGTGCAAGTGCTGGCGATGCCCCACATCTGCCTCGGGGAGCTGCTGCAGCATCCTCTTGGATCCTCTCGGATCC
Organism: Climacteris rufus; assembly: GCA_013398175.1. NCBI lineage: Eukaryota > Metazoa > Chordata > Aves > Passeriformes > Climacteridae > Climacteris > Climacteris rufus. The sequence continues at coordinate 227,696 of VZRZ01007582.1, forward strand.
TCGGCAGCTTTTCCACCCAAACGCCGGGGCAGAAACCCGCCCGTCCCTCTGGAAGAGGAAAATCCCTAGGGAAAGGTGAGGGCTCATCCCTGCCTGGCTGAAAAGCTGGGACACTGCCCGGCCGTGCCGCTGGATTTGGGGTCTCTCTCCTTCTTTGGGGCCGGGAGGGTTGAGGAGAACCATTCCAGCAGCGTCCGCAGAGTCCGGCAGGGATTTTTAAGGCAACAGTGCCACCCTGTGCCCCGCCAGAGCGCTGGGCTCCCCCAGAGGGACAGCGCGGGTGACACGGGTGGGTGGCAGGCGGGAAGGTGCGCTGGTGGCACCCAGGGGTGCGGATACATCGGCAGAAAAGGGGTGACATCCCCAAGGGAATCGCTCGATCCCACTGCAGTTGGGGTTCTGCAGAGGCCAAAAACGTCTGTGGTTTGTAGGGACAGCAGGAGGGCTGGAGAAATGCGAAATGTGCAGCAATCACAACAAACTCGGTGCTTTCTCCAGCTGCAAACGGGAGGTTTATGCTGGTTTAGGCTCTTCCCCGTCTTTGCTGGTGCCCTGCAGTGCCTGGGCCACAGAGGTCCCTTCTCTGCTCCATGTCCTGCCCTGGAGGGAGATTTGGGGCAAAATCCCATCTGTGAGGCTGCAAGAGGAGCCCCATGTCCCCAGCCCTCCTCTGAGCCCCGGGACTGACCAGCATCACCCGGGAGAAACCTCACATGGCATTTTTGGGATGATTTAGTTGTCACTTTTGTGGCTTCCAGGAGAGCTGGGGGGAAGCAATTCTTTTGTTCATGGGTGATGGGTGTCTCCCCAACACCCCAGGGACCACAAACACCCCAGTGGGTGTCTCCCCAACACCCCAGGGACCACAAACACCCCAGTGGGTGTCTCCCCAACACCCCAGGGACCACAAACACCCCAGTGGGTGTCTCTCTGACACCCCAGGGACCACAAACACCCCAGTGGGTGTCTCCCCAACACCCCAGGGACCAGAAACACCCCAATGGGTGTCTCCCCAACACCCCAGGGACCACAAACACCCCAATGGGTGCCTCCCCGACACCCCAGGGACCACGAACACCCCAATGGGGTTTCTGTTCTTTCAGCTCCCCAATATTTCTTGCCACAGGAGATTTCAACCCCTCATCTTGTCCCAACTCCCTCCATGCCCACAAACCCCAGACTGTTCCAGGGTGTCAAGCAGGGGCAAGAAGCTTTTGGGCTGGAAGGAATAAATAATGCAAATAAATAATGGGGGAGCAGCAGGGCATGGGGGAGACAGCTTTGCAGGGAATCACTGGTGTGACACAGGCCCCAGTGAGCTGGAGATGCAGCCACCTCCCTCTCTTGGATCCCAAAGGACTAATCCCTAGGGAATAATAGATATAAGCCTCTTACCCTCTGATGAGCTGATTAAAATCCAATGGAAAAGAAGGAGATGGAGAGGAGATGCTCCTTGCTGCCTTTGCTCTTCCCTGTCCATCTGACCAGACCTGGATGTTCCATAGCCAGGAGAAATGTTTCAAGCCTTCATAATCTCAAATCCCATCCTTGTGCTCCACCAGGAGGTCCCAGCAGCACCAGCACCTTTGAAGTTGTTGGATCATCTGTGACCAAGCTGGAGCTGGAGGAAATGGTGCCAGAAAAATCAGTTAGAGGCAAAATTTTCCTGTCCCTGTCCTTGGTCACTCCCCAGGGACATCCACAGCGTTTTACTTCATTTAAGAAGTGGTTTGAAACAGCCATTGCTGCTCTGGGTATGAGACTTGGCAAACACAGCAGGAAAACATGAGTTTTCCTTGGATTTGAGAAATTTCTGCAGCCCTCCCCAGAATTTGGCCAAGTGTTGGTTGGGAAAGGGACCCTGATCTCCCCAGAGTCACATCCCTGCTCTTGGGGAGCAGGTAGAAAAACATAATGGGAACAGAGCCTAGGGGATGGGGAATTTGGTTGAAAAAGAGGCTTTTTGAGACAGAAGGAGTTCCTGGCAGGATGTGAAATGTCACTTCACACCGCAACAGACACAAGGTGGCATCAGAAAGCCGGGTCCTTCCTGTGAGGCTGCTCTTGCCATGGAAAAGGAGAGAGGAGAGTTGGAGCTGCAGCTGCACAGTTCCTTGTGCCTCTGGTTTTCCACAGAGCCCTCCAGAAATTCTCCTCTGTTATCCCTGGTGATTCTTTTCCAGGTATTGTCCACAACCTGCAGTTGCTTCTGCTGTCTGTAAAAGAAACAGGAATGACATTAATGGAGCTTGAAGCAAACTGGGAATGTGGATCAAGGTCTCCTGTTTAGCTGCTTTCAGACAAGTATTTGAGCTTTACTTTGGTTTTTGGGGTGGTCTCAGCATGGCTGGGTGTAGGTTCATCATCCCACTGGGATCACTTTCCTTCAGGATTTTGCTGAGTTATTATTTGGCCTTGGAGCAGATCCCATTGTGGGCCAAAGCTCCTGCAGTGGTGACCCAGGGAGGTCAAGCCACGAAATCTCGTTAATATTTAGTTGCTTCTGCTCCAGAGTTGCATTAATTACCCACCCTGGATGAATTAATTACAGACCTGAGGTGCATTAATTACCTGTGCAAGCAGCCTGGGCACTGAGGAGAGAAGGTTTGGGAAGGTATGGGAAGGTTTGGGAAGGTTAGGGAAGGTTTGGGAAGGTTTGGGAAGGTTTGGGAAGGTTTGGGAAGGTTAGGGAAGGTTTGGGAAGGTTAGGGAAGGTTTGGGAAGGGAAGGTTAGGGAAGGTTAGGGAAGGTTTGGGAAGGTTAGGGAAGGTTTGGGAAGGTTAGGGAAGGTTTGGGAAGGTTTAGGAAGGTTTGGGAAGG
>VZRZ01007582.1:232071-251733 GCA_013398175.1 Climacteris rufus
ACACACACACACACACACACACACATATAGATACAAACACACACACACACACACACACACACACACACACACACACACATAGCTATGGACACGAACACACAGCGGTCCCTTCCCGCGGCCCGGAGCTGCCTGCAGGGGGCGCGGCGGTGCCGCCGGGGCTGCGCCTCCCACAATGCCCCGAGCGGGGCCGGGGGCTCCGGGCTCCGCTGCGGCCGCGGGCACAGCGCGGCCCCTCCGCCGGGTAAGCGCCCACACCCTTTCTTTTGCATTTCTTTTCACCTCACCTTGTCTTGTCTAGTTGATGGGGTTTTTTTTAAATTTTTTTACTTTATGTTGTCGTTGATTTTTAATGTTTTTCCCCCAATTGTTTTCGTGTTTGAGCTGGTTTGTTTATTTGACTTTCCGAGCGCGGCGGCACTCACCTGGGGAGCCCCTCCCGGGATGGGTCCCGCTTGGAGGGGACCCTTCCTCCTCCTCCTCCCTCTTTCCCCTCCCTATCCCAGGCTGGAGATGCCCCAGGGGCTGCGGGCGGCACTGGGGCTGGGGAATTTTTTTCCAGTGGGATGAACGCTGGCTGAGCTGGCAGCTGCTTTCTTGGAGGGGTTGTGTGTGATGGGGGGTTGTTTTTTCTCCCAAATCGCCGAAGTTGGGGGAAAACTCGTGGCCCTGGGGTGGCACCGGCTCCTCTCCCGCGGCGCCGGGATGGTGCAACATAAATCGGGTTTAATGTGACGGCTGCGTTTCAGCTCCTCTGCCCCCGGGTGAAAGTTGCTTGCGAGTTTGGCAATTTGGGCCGTGGGGAACGCGAGGGAAATGGGAGGCTTTGGAAGGGTTGCTGTGCCACGGGGGGAAATCCCTGCTGGGAGAGAGAGGCGGGAATGGCCCCTGGAAGCACAGGAATGGTTTTGGGTTCCCCTGGAAGAGGCAGCTCGGGAGGGGTGCAGGGGAACCTCTGCATGAGGCTGCATGAACTCCGTGTGCTGCGATGTGAACCAGTAGAGTGTGGGGGAGCAGAAGCACTTGGAGAAGTCAGGATGCTCTGGTCTCAGTTCCCTGCTCAGGTCTCCCTTCGTGTCGTAGATCTGGGGGTGCTCAGGACTCAGCATCTCCCTCGAATTGTGTTTTGAGTTGGTGACAAACCCGCTTTGCACAAAGCCCCCCCAGCCAGAGCAGCACTAAAGAAATTCTCCTGAGCCGGGGAGGGCAGCTGGAGCCAGGCTAAAGCAAATAAACTTGTATTTCATCATGCTGGGGCTGGCTTTCTTTGTGTTCCACCCTGCTCGGAGCAGTCGGGACTCCCTACGGCCACAGATGTTTCCCTGTCCAGCCCTCACCTTCAAATGCGTCTCAGTGGCCGAGCAAGGAAACTTCTGCTCCTTTGTGCAGACCCCGCTCCCCGCCGAGGCTGCTCCGTCCTCTGCCTCCCTCCTGCTTTTCTCGGGGTGTTTCTCCCCTCGCTGGCTGCAGGAAGGGGCCGTGCAGGGCTTCTCCTGGGGCTCAGCACCAGGCTGAGGTGCTGCCGGCATGGGAAGTGGGAGCACGGCTGAGCTGCCAGCGGCCGGGGCCGTGCGCTGTGCCCGGGGATCTGAGCTCCCTCCGTGGCCACTGCTGCTCAGCCCGGGAGGGAAAGGATGCTGCAAAGGCAGGAGAACAGCTTTACTTTCAGCCTTGCAAGAGGTGGTCAAAGGAAAAGGGGCTGAGGTGTCTCTCTGCCCATCTCACTGCTGCAGAGCTGGCCGGGTCCGGGAGATGGAGCCCAGATGTGTCCCTGCCTCTCCAAAGCAGGAGCTGAGGGCTTCAGGGGTGGAGGTGCTGGTGCCTATCATTGATATGAGACCATAAATGTTCTCAGTTGTCTGCACAGAAACCTTGAGCAAGAGCTTTCTCCCTGCTGGAAGAGCCTGTGCAGTCCCAGCCATGCAGGAGTGAGGAGGAGATGCAGCCCAGTGCCATCCAGGCAGGTGGCAAAGAGCAGGGATGGGGAAAGTGAGGCATCAGCAGGCAAAAAAAAAAAAAAAGAAAGAATGATCAAAATGAAGTTATGTGTTGTGCCCTGATGTGCTCTTCCAAAGTAAATAAAGGGTGCTGTGTGCTTGTTGATCCCAGAGCAGTGGGCCTGGGGGAACCTGTGGCTTCTCTGCAGGGATGCTGGTGCAGAATCTACAGCTGAGACTTAAAATCACTGTAAGTCACTAAATGTATTCCATCTTATGATAAGAAAACAGATGAAACGTAGGTGCCAGCATCTCAAGTTCATGTGAAATGCTGTTGCATGGGGAGAGAGGGAAGATTTTGACACACTGAACAGGTTCCATCCATTAGTCATAATATTTCCAGCACTCAGAGGGGTTGGTTTTTTTTTTTGGCACACATGCACTCACATTTTCATCTAAATGGATGCATGGGAAGCAAACTCAGAGGTGACACAAGGGATTTGAGAAACCCAGGTGAGTTTTTCCCCAGCAGGACCCTTTGTTCTCTAGGAGGGACCTCCAGCTTCAGTCCATTTGTGGCTGGTGTAGGTGATGCTTTCTTTTCTCTGGTACATTTTTGACTTCTTTATAGCAGTCCTCCTGCTTTGGAGGGAGGGAGGGAGGATGGAAATGTTGCAATTCCTGTTGAGGAGTTTGACATTTTATAGCAGCTAAAGCCAAATGCAGACAGTTGCTTTGATTTGGCTCCTCTGTGCTGAGTTTAAGGGAAGGCAGGATGGGATTCAGGCTGGAGGTGGAGAAAGGAGGTGGCACATACACCCCTCGTGTCACAGTGACATCCAGCTCTGGTGTTTTTAGCAGATAGACATCTCTGGCAACAGGCTCTTTTCAACTGATTTCGTGCCCAGAAACTTGAATCACTTGTATCCAGCAAAAATATCAAAAGCAGGGAGCCTCTGCTCCTGTGTCACCAACACCAGTTTTTGTGGCAGCTGGGATTTGTGGCACTGAGGATGCCAAAAAGGATTCTGTGATTGTTAAGGGAGATGGAATTGAAGGTTCACAATTGCTGCCTTCATTTGTTCTGTTTCTCTGTCTCACTTGGGAATGAGAAAAGGGTTTCCAGTCCCATGTCAGTGTTTGTGATATCCACAGCTGGTTTCTGGTGGATTCCAGCAGTGGCAGCCTGGCAATGGTCAAGCAGAAGTTTTATGATCCTTGTGGCAGGAACAGGAAGGGTCCTGGTGACCCTTCAAGTGCTTGAGGAGTGGTGGGCACTGGTGGCTGCTGGATGGGGTGAACACATCTGCTGACTGCTCCCACCCAGGGATGGCTCTTTCCAGATGTGCCATTTTTTGCATTTCTTTCCCAAGCCATCCAGAGGATTTTCCCAGAGAGGAGGTACTGGGGTGTGTGGTTGCAGAAGGAGATGGAGCTGCTCTCTGGGCTGCCTTTTCTGTATTCCCTTGGAAAAACCAGAGGGTTTGCCATGGAATGTGGCCCAGGGATGCTTTTTCCTTGAAAATGGGTCTGAACTTGTCCAGTTCAGCTGCAAAACTTTCAGCTGCTTGCGTGGGCCACTCTTTAAAAACAAAGGCACTTTAAAAACTATTCTTTTCCCCAAAATATGGTGTTGGTGGCTGGGACTCTCACTGGGTTGTGTTCCTGGTGTTTACATGATGGCTTTGTTCCTATTAGTTAATAAGGGAATGATTAGGATAGAAAATTAACAGGAAAATACGAAATTAATTATTTCAATTAATAGGAGCTGCTAACAAGCATTTGCCCTTCTCTGGGGCTGCCAGTGGATGATCTCCATGTGAGCTGGAGATCAGAGCCTGTGTCAGCTCCAGCTATGGGAGCAGAGGCTTCACTGGGGAGCTGGGACACCCACTTTGGACATGTGGCTGCACATTTGCTCAGCAGCCAAGTGGCCAGAGTGGTGAGGGGAGCCTGCAGCTCTCAGCAGGAGCTGGCAGCAAAGCCATGCTTGCTTTCAGCTCATCTGCCTGGGAGCTGGGAGCGTGTCCTGGTGCCAAGTGAGGAGCAACTCCTGATTTCTAACATGCAGCACAAGGAGGAATTGGTTCCAGTGGTATAAAGGGGCTGAAAGGAGGCAAAAAGGCCGGTGAAAATCACTCACCAACCCTGGTGCACCTCCAGCGTGGCCTCAGGAATGGATCCACCTTCAGATGGTATCAAAATGGTAAAAAAACAGATGTTCCTGGCTGCCTCGAGGGCCACTGCCCTCATGTGCTGTGGTGGTCTCCCAGGCTCCTGGCTCTGGCCTTGGTTTGCCAATCTTACCACCAAAAATCAGAAAACTCTGAAAGTTTCAAACAGAAACTCAAGCAATTCTTTCTCTCACAGCTTCCATTTTGCAGTTCACCTTTCTTTCTGGCTGTAATTCCTGCTGGGGCTTCTGGCTTCCTAGAGAAAGGATAAAAAGAAAACAAAAAAAAAAAGAGAAAAGAAAGCAGGCATTTAATAATAGATCAAAAATGAGATTACGCAGTAAGTTAGCCCTCCCCTTCCCAAAATGCAACCAAAGAAATTGGAGATCACCTTGAAAAGGGAAAGGAAAACAGTGTAGATCAAACCTTGGTGTTAAGTATGGATGAGGTGTTTATATTTTATTTAATGGCTGTGTGCTGTCCTGGAACAACCAGCCTGCCCTGAATTTCTGTTTGTGATTAATTAAACAGCAGAGATGCACTGCAATGGGGGAAATTCAGTGGAGCTCCAAAGGGGAATGCAGGGGAGGCACTGGCAGGGTTGGCTGCTTGGCACACCTGGTGATGGCTGTAGCTGGAGGGAGCTCCCAAAAAGCAGGAGCTTTAATGAGATGCTCCTTGTTGGCCATCCCTGGGGACTCTGGAGCGATGCTGACCACGTTTGGCAGAGCAGTGGGGTCCCAGAGGGAAGGGAAGCCAGAGGAGTGGGTGCCAGCAGGAGAGGCAGGATGCAGGGAAGAGGTGGGTATTAGTCATGGGGAATTAGGCAGCAGCCAGGCTGCCCTTGGGAAGTTCAGCAAGCCCCAGCCTGGGACAGCTCTGAGGCAAAGCTTGATGAGACACGAGAGGAGGCTCAGCCCTGGCACTGGGTGTGGAGGCTGCCAACCCCAGGCCTGTTCTGCTTTGCTGTAAATCCTCTGCCTTCTGCAGGTTTTGGCTCTGCTGGGGCTCTTGCCACGGGCCAGGTGGGAGTTTGGGGTTGGCATGGCCTTGGCTCAGCAGCCTGTGGGGAATCTCTGCTCCTGGCTCACCCCAAAGGTCTCCAGAGCCAGCGGGGATGCTGTGTGTGCCAACTGCTGGGCTGCAGTGAGCCAGGCAAGGGGACAGCTCTTGCCCAAGTGTCTCCCCCAGGACAGCAGAGGACCTTCAGCCTGACTCTGCTGAGGTCCTGTTTGCACTCCTAATGGATAAAATACCAAGAGGGACACGAGGCACAGACAGTCCTCTCCCATATTATCCTTGTCCAGCACGGATAACCCAGCCTGGCTCAGTCCATCCCAGCCAAGGCCACTTGGGATGGGGCTTGGAGCAACCTGGCCTAGTGAGAGATGTCCCTGTCCATGGCAGGGAGGTGGAACAAGATGAGCTTTAAGTTCCCTTCCAACTCCAACCACTGTAGGTATGATTGTAGGATCCTACAACATGCAGCTGCAGATTTTTTGTTTCCTTGCTAAATCAGCCACTTTTAAGTGCAGAAAGTGTTGCAGCCCCTCTCAGCCTGGGAGAAGAAGAGGGTGAGGAGCCATATCCATCGCTGTGGTGGGTGGTGAGGGCAGGAGAAGAATGGGAGCAGCAATCCCGTGCTGCCTCTGGCACGTGGGGCTGTGAATGTTCACCAGATGAGGCAAAAGTTACTGGGAATCACTGCTCCCACGTGTGATTAGCATCCTCTAAGGTGTTCCTTTATCTTCTTTGTCACCTTCTGGTCTCCACTTTCTACTTGTAGAGTTGGAGGAGAATCTGTTTCATTACCTGCTGGGCTGCTGCTCTTCTTGTTTATTCCCCAGAAGGAAGAAAACGAGAGGTGCCAGAGCTGAAACTTTAAAAAATAAATAAATCCAGACTCTGGAAACAGCCACTTGGAGGTAGAATGAACCTCAACAAGAAAATGTTTGTCTTCCACCCTTTTCTGAGACTGGCTGGGAGTAAAGAGCAGGGAGAAGACAGGGCAAGGTTTACTTTCTTTTCATTTCCAATATATTCCGAAAGCGGAGCGGTTGGAATTTCTTTTTTCCCTTCAAGTTGCTTTGCCAGGTTTGGGTGGAGAAAACCAACTGCAAGCCTTGCCTTGGTGGATGTGGGATGGAGGCAGGAATGGATTTCTTTGCTTTATTTACCTGTTTTTACCAGTGAGGCCCCAAGGCAAACAGCAGAGCCGTGGTGCTGCCTGCGTGCAGGGAGCAGGAGCACTTTCCCCTCCACATCCCTTTTGCCAGCACCCACAAGATCAGCACTGAAGATACACAATTGAGTCAGCAATGCAGATGCCATCAAATGTCTGCTTTATTGCAGAGCATGAATCAGAGCAGTGTCAGAGCCTCCCATCCTGCACCAACTGATAAGAGTGCAGTTGCCTTCCAGGGAACCAAACACGGTGCAATCCCATTATCCCACCTCTTGTGAGCACCTAGAACTCACTGCTCCTGGCAGTGTTTATTTTATTGCAACTTCTGTAGCACGTGTAGACTGTTATTTTTTTAAATCCCACATCCTGGAGCCAAAAGATGTTGTGTTTTTTTTCTATTTGCACTCCACGTGACCAGCCTGTCTATATGCACGTATAAATGAATATATAAATGTGAGTGTTTTCTGTGGCAGTGTTTGCTGCTGTTGTTCCATGGGGACAGCTGCTGGCTCCCTCTGCAAGGGTTATGTGTGGCCACTGGCTTTTGTATCAGTTGCCTCTCTCCTCCTGATTCCAGGGGCCCAGCTGTATCCTGTTCCTGCTGCAGTCCCGATTCTGAACCCAGTCTGGTGGTTTATATTCCCTAAAAACTCGTGCAACAGTGAAAACTTTGCTAAGATCTGGTTTTATTGCCCCCAAGGGACATGTGGAGCTCTTTACAAGACATTTATACCACTGTGGTGGTGGTGGTGGTGGAGGCAGAGAAGGATAATTTTCACCCCAGATTCCTCTTTTGAGGGGCTTGCTTGTTCCTTGGGGTTTTTCTGCACCAGAGACTACAGAAGTTGAGGGGATAAAAAGCACTTCTGTGGTTTCCCATCTGTAGATTTGAGGGAAAATTAGTTCAAATCCACCACCTTGATCTACATCATAAATCTCACTGCAGAAATACAGAGCCTAGACATTAATAATTAGGAGCTTGCACAATGAAGTGCTGGAATATTTCACAAATGACACAACAGCTTTCGATCCAGCTGATGCTGTGCAGGGATCTGTGTGAAAGTTCTGTGCAGCCAAGGTGGAGAAGGTTTTGCTCCCATTTTTGCCTTTTCAAGAAGAAGAAAATGGGAAGGAAAATTCAGGTTGCATCCCCAAAAGCTCAAGCTTGGGAGTTGATGGTGCCCCTCTATTAGAAAATGTGCTGAAAGAAAATGATGCCAATTAAGAGTTATCCTTTCCCTGCTTCCCACATCTTGAAATGGCTCCAGTTCAGCCAAGCTGCTTCCTATCAAACTTTCACACAAAAAAAGAAAGAATCTGCTGGGCTGTGAGTGAACATGAGCAATGTCAGTCCCCAGGGGTCTGTGCCCCTGAGGTTTGAGGGCTGCACAAAAAGGGTTTTGGGCTGTGAGGTGACAAATGGAACTGCACAGTTGCTCCAGCAAAGGTTTGGTTTGGGTGGAGATATTCCCAGCAATGAGGCTGAGGTGAATGTTCTTCACCTTTTTTTTTTTAATGCAGTTTGAAGTAATTGGAGGGCTGGTGATGTTTTGAACGATATTATCCACCTAGGAAATGATGACCTTGGATTTATTCAATCAAATATTATCAAGATTAAGAGTGAAAAGAGCTGAGCTTGCCAGTCATAAGGAATTGTGTTGCAGCCTAGGCTCAAATCCATCACCTGGAATCAGGAGACTCTGGCAGGATATTCTTCATTCATCAGCAAGGCATCACAGCAAGATCATTTCACTGTAATTCAGCAATTTATCAGGCTACTCAATTAAGTGGGGGCTGGTGGGAGGATAAAGGGAAGGATTCTGCCTCTTCTGATGAATCTTTGACCACCTGAGGACTTTTCTTGCTCTTTGCTTTTTTGTGTTTCTTGTTGCCTTGAAGGCCTTGTTATAAGGGAAACATAATCAATGGTGGTGAGCAGAGGGGGCTTAAAGAATTGGAGGAATTAACGAGTTAGGGCTTTTGCTCTACCTGGTTTGTCACTGACCTGGGCCTGACAACCACAGTCTGAAGAAACCCTGCAGAATCTCAGGTGGACATAGAGAAAGAAATGACTGGAGTAAAACTTGGTGCAGCCTGGAGTGAAGGGATGGGCTTTGACAGGTCCATCTCAGCTCTATTTTTCCTGTGGTCCAACCCCAGCCTGCCAGGCTTGTTGGTGAAGCAGTTTGTGCAAAGAAGCCGAGCTGATTCCTTTATCAATGTGTTATTTTATTCAGCTGTTTTAATTCCATCCAAACACTGATTTTTTCCACGTGGCTACACCTAAATCTTTAGGTTGCTTCCCTGTGGATGGTTCACTGCTCGACATTTCCCCTCAGATCCATGACACAATAATCAACATCCCTGTTGTTCTCTTGCACAGTGAACCTCAGAGTCACCCCACGTGTTTGTGCCACCCCAGGAACTCCTGAACCTGTTTCAGGCAAGCCTGACAGAGACACAGGGTGATGAAGGTTGCATAAGTTCATGACAAACAGGCAGTGATGCATGAGGGAGAGCCCCGGTACTCCTGGAGCCTGGGGCAGAGGTGCAGCTCCAGCCTGCATGAGTGGATCCCACACAGTCCCCAGGAGGGAGAGAGATTTTTCCAGCTCTTCCCTGAGATCCAGGAGATCCCTTTGGTGCCCTGGCAGACCTCAGGCCCGTGGGTGCCCATCTCTGTTTGCAGCAAAACTGGTTTGCAGTTTCAATGCAGTGGCAATTTGGGCAAAAGTAGCCCAGAGTGAGGTGTAGCTGCTCGTCTGCTCTCTGTAGAAACACAGCAAAAAAAAAACCCAAAAAAAACCCAAAAAAACCAACTTGAGCAAGTCCAAGCACTCCAGATCAGGAAGCATTTCCTCCTGCCTGGGTTTCTCACATGTCCTCTTGTTTTCTTTCAACAAAAGCAAGAGAAAGGGAGAATTCATTTGAATTTAATGCTAAAATACCTTCAAGGAGATGAAGCAAAAGGGGCTGTTAGAAAGAGGAACAGGTGGAGATGAAAAGCATATTCTTTCTCTTTTTGTGCCTTGCACACACATTATACATATAGGTAGCCTGATCATGTGCTATATGGGAAAATAAATTATAAAGGAGACAATACAAATCAGGATGAAAGGGAAGAAAAAGAGGACGAGTCAGGTCTTCTCCTGCTTATCTGAGCCCAGGGGGAGCCTGCCTGCTGCTCCTGACAGGTTTTTTCAGGAAAGATAATGCTTGGGGTTGATGACAGTTTATGAGATAGACTTGGAGGGGAATGAAAATTGCTGGTAGGTACTTGAACGGCTCTGACTGCACAGAATGAATTGGAGTTGAGTTGCAACAATTTCCCTAAAGCTGTGGAGATTAACATAAAAATACCAAAGAAGCCCAATCTTTGAATTTTTATCTGCTTCAGCTTGAGAGTCAAATAGGGGCATTACAGAAGTGCCATCCATTTGAATCGATTGTTGTGGAAAAGCTGCATCTGGGTTTATTGATAACGTTGTTGAGGTGCTTAGAAACCCAAGTGTATTGTGTTTATTTCCCCTTTGGCAACTTATTCTTGTTCCTGGCATTTAGTTAAGATATTTTTTTAGTCCTAGTCTCCTCTGGAGATCTCTGCCGAGCTGAGCTTTGGTAACAGAGATGCTCTGTGCATCTCTTCTCCAAGAGTTTGCTATAAAGCTGAATCTGTCTCACAGATTCCTTGTGAATTTTAAGGTAATTTCATTTGTTGGAGGAAAAACTGAGCTGAAGAAGAGAATCTAGGAATTGTGATTTACCTCCTCTAGTGAGGGGGCTTAGCCAGGTGCTTGTTTTTCCCTTGGTTAAAGCACATCAGCTGAAATTTAGTGGCCAAAACTTCCTGTTGATCTCCATCACACCATCACTTCACCCATTTTACTTCCTCTGCTGCTCCCTGCCTGTGCAGAGGAGATAGAAAATCAGTCTCACACCCACTTGAGAAGTAATTTTATATCTGAAGTTTCAGGTTTGGGGATGAGTGTTTCAGGTTGTAGATGTGCCCTGCTGTCCAAGAAACATGAGGAAAATCCCACCTCCTGCAAATGCTGTGTCACTGGGAGCCCTGAATTTCAACCTGGTTTTAAAAAAATTGCTTTTTAGGAGCTGTGGCCAATGACTTCACCATTTTGCCTTTGTTCTCCTCTTCATAAAGAGTTCCTGCACCTAAGGAGGAGGTTGTGAGAATTAGTCATTGGGTTTAGAGCTCTTTGAAGATGGCAAGTGCTGGGTAACAGCTCAGTGTTTATTAATGTGATATTAATATGAGAATGTTCCACAGCTGAGCTCAGCTAGCCCGGGATGGAGCCCAGGAAGTCGAAATGGGTTTTGCCAGCTGTGCCAGCCCGTTTTCTGCCTCAGCATACCTGGTTTGTGGGATGCAGCAGGAAACCTTCCCTCTCCACACTCCTCCAGCAAGTTCTGCTTCCCCTGGCCAGCTGCCACAGCACACGCCAAGTTTAAATCTGCTTCTGTGTTTTTGGCTTCCTTCCTTCTAAATGTTTTCAATTTTCTTGGCTTTAACTGATCCCAGTGGCATCTTTTTATGATGCACTTTATTCTACTGCTTCATGTGCAATAACACTCCTAAAGTTCAGCCTATTTTTAATTACTAAAAGGAAAAAAAAAGAAAAGGCAGAATGTAGTATTGTTCTGTCGTTGGTGGGAGAAAGGGATTTTTCTTCATCTTGAAATCTGATTGAATTGAAATCTGGGCATGTGCAGTGGTTTCAGTGGAACTTTGATGTAATTGGAAGGGCAGATTATTGTTTATTTTTGCACTCTTGGGAGCCAGCAGTGCCATTGATCAAACACAAGCATTGCCACGTGTTGGAGGATCTCAGAGCACTTCAGGACTGGTGAGTGGAGCAGAAATTTGGACAATATCATCATTTTCCCCACTTTCCCCTTGGATGAGGGGAGGCAGTGCTTGGGTTGTGTCCTCTCCTTCAAAGGTGGGTTAAAGAAAATGGTTAATGAAGTTGTTTTTGCCACTTTTCATTTGACTTAAGGATCAGCTCTTGCTTTACATGAGAATAGAAATTAATTTTGTTTCAAATTCTGGAAACCTGAAGACATGCTGAATAGATAGAAACTTGTTCTATTTATAGGTTGCAGAATTCCTTTGTACAATAAACCAGTTTGTTTTAATTTAAACTATGTATTCAGCACATTTAGCTTCATTTTATTTAACTGCAAGTTTGACATGGCTTTTTCATTGCTTTTTAAATTTGTGACATAAACCCTAAGTACAATGAAAAAGTCAGGCTAGTCATTAAGAAACTTCATTTACCATTTATAACATCAAATGTGTTGACTTGCATAGTTTATTAATTTTTACAGATGCCCAACTGTAAAAACAGGACAGCTTTGCAGTTCAGGCAAAGGCCTGATTTATGGAGAAATATGTCTTTGTTGTTCTCCACCAGCAAAAATCAGCCTTTCATTAAGGAAAAAAAAAACGCAAACCAAAAAATGCAAAGCAAGAGAGTCGAAATCAATCAGAATTGAAGTATTTTGCTCTCTGTTTTGCATCAATAAATCCTGTATTAAAGGCAGAAAAGGCAGGGTGGTTGAAGAAGGATTGGCAGGCAAGTTAGCATTGGATTGGTCTCAAACATGGTGTTAATCAAGGTATTGACTAATGATGGAGCAGAAATTCATGGGATTTGGAGATGTCGTCAAAAGAGGAAAACCAGGAGATCCCAGGAGAAGAATGACTGGCTTTAGGACTATTTGTCTGTAAGCAAATGGGAGTTCTTGTCGTGCAAACTCTGCTAGAAAGCTGGGGGTGCAGTGTGGGAATTGGGATGTATTAACCAACCACGGGATAATTCTGATATCCTGATGATAAAGACACATTCCAGGATCACATCTGTCAGCTGAATTATTTCCACTGGTGACAAGGAAATGCAAATGCCACTGCAACAGGTTTTAGTGAGGCATTGCTTCAAATCCACTCTGCATTCCTTGTCCATAGGAGCAAGATTGATTCCAGCTGTAAAAGGTGCAGGGCAGGGGGGTATCTGCTAGAAATGATCTGGAGGACAGGGAATCTGGTTCCCAAAATGATTGAAGGAGCCTGGATGGTCAGGTGGTGAGAAAAAAAAAAAGGCAGAGAAAATTTAGATTCCTTCTCTATAAATACACTGGTGTAAATACCAGAGAGGGAGAGGAGTTATTTATGTTAAATGACAATTCTGGCACAAGAACAAAAGGCTCTGAAACAGTTTAGTCTGGAAAAGAGCAGAATAGCTTCAAACCAAGGGAGGTGCTTGAAAAGCCTTCTAATGGGAGTTGTGTAAAGGGCTAAAAACCTGATTACTGTGAAGATGGAGCCTGATAAATGTATTAATGGGATTATGCAATGTGGTTGACTTCAGTATTAAGGGATCAGACTCTGGATTTCCTGTCCTGTGCTTTTGCAAATACCCTGAAGAATCCCGCAGGTATGAAAAAAAAAAAACCAAATCAAAACATGGAAGGTTTAAATTGTAAGAAATATTTGCATTATGATTCAGCTTGGAATAGGTTTCAGAATGCACTAATAGCTGAATTGAGGGAGCTGTGGAAAGGAGGAAGCACCTTCTGAGCTGGGAAAAAGCAGCAGCTGCCACCTGCTTCCTTCTTTTAGCGCTCGGTTTTGGCAGCAGGCCTGTGCTACTTCCATATAGATATTTTTTTAAAATTCAAAGCCTTTTGTGTAGTAAAGTTAAGCCTTGAAATAGATTGTGCTGACAATTATTTATTAGTATTTACCATTGTAAGGAGCTTTTTAAAAAAACCTGCAGCACTCAATGCACAGCAGTGTTTGTTATCGATCTCGGCGTTCTTGCTATCGATCCCCGTTCCCCCCACTTACAATCAGTCCCCACATTTCTTCTTGCTTGGCTAAAATCCCAATAAATAAGGCCCACTGGCTCTTTTGTCAGAAGCTGGTGGTTATTCTATCAAAGACAAGTGCCAGGCTATTTTAGCATGGTGTAACTCAGTATTTCCATGCCTTTCATGTTTTGATTCACCTCTGTTCTCAAGGCATTGGTAGCTGAGCCTTCCCCATCCTCTGTCCTTAAGCAGGGATACTCTGCATGGAGGTCTCTGGGATTCCAGAGGTGGAAAGAGGCTGAGGGGATGTGGTTCCAGGAGAATCTCAGATGCACATCAGCCCTTTCAAACGTGGCTGTGGGATGTCAGAGCCTTCACCCCCCACACTCCCTTCACTCAACAGCAGCACCTCTGTTCAGCCTGGGGGCTTGACCCCGGCTATCTCCGATCTCCAGCTCGTTCTCCTCGCTTCCCACGTGTGCTTTTTATTCACTTTCTCTGTTCAGGATGCAAATAGCAGATGCTTTTTCCTTTTTTTGGTTTCAAGGTCTTCTCCTTGAAGCCTTTCAGCCATTCAGCTCCTCCAGCTAGTTCGCTTAATTACCTCAACTTCTTGAAACTGAAAACCTCGCAGACCTGCTTTTATTTTGCTTAAACTGAGTCAATTTGTGGGAAATAGGCTTGAATTGAGTGATCACAAGCAGCTTTTATTACAGCACCCTCACTATTTGCCAAAAGTCTCCAGCAGAATCACCTCTCGTTTGCTCAGGGCCGGTTTTGTTCAGAGCTCTGTTGGCTATTACATCCCAGACTTACAGGGCCCCACTGTTGGTATTTGTTCTTCCTTCTAGATCTGCAATTTAAGACTCCCTTACCAGCCAGTTCCTCCGAGGATTTCTAGTTCTCTGTGGTCATTTTGAAAAGCTCCCTGCACACATCCAGCAGGCCTGGCACACAATCCCAGCAGACAGCCTTTTACAGCCTTCTCCCCAAGTGACTTTCATCCAGAACCATCATCTGCTGCCTGCCCTGGCTTTTTGCATTCTCAGCAAACACAGAGGAGTCACTCAGCTCACACAAAGAAGCCTGGAGCAATGTCCCAAAGGATTATTGAAGTGGATTTGGGGTGACCATGGCCCCAAATAGTGTGGTAAGGCCTGACTTTGGGCTGGGCCTTTGAGGTGGATGTTTTCCCCAGCCACCTGCATCCCTGTTTGCCAGCTGCCTTTGCTACATGCCAGTGATCATTTCTAACAGCTTGCTTTCCTGACAGGGAAGAATTATCCTGGTTTACATTGTGGGAGCTGAACCCGGGGACAAATGGAACAGCTGGCTGAAACACACAGGTCTGTGTGAGCAGAGTCTGCACTCCCCCAGTCTTTTCAAGCACTCTCAGCAATCTGGCAGCTTGTCAAGGCCCCTCAAATTGTGTGGACTCGAGGGTGAGCTGAAGTGCTGGAGCATCTCAGCCTTGAGTCTGGGTAGCCTGATGCAACAAAGCACTGAAAACGATGCTTTTGTACTTCACCCAACTGCTTGGTTGCAGTCACTTTTAATTTAAGTTTAGACAGTGCTGAATGCTTAATTAAAAAAAAAAAAAAGTGCTTTAGGTAGACAAGAGTGTAATGCCCAAGCTCTGCTGCAGTTACAATATGTAGGTGTTTGGGGATTATGTTATATACAAGCAAAATGGTTGTTTCTTTTTCACTTCTGTTTAAATATAGCTCAAATTATGGGATATTTAGCAGAGCAGAATAAGCTGTTGCCTGCCAGCTTTTTCATACCAGTGGTTACCAGATGTGTCTGTATTCAGAACCCTGCCATCTGTTCCAGGGTGGAGTCTGGGGGCTAGCCTAGGTATTTGGATGCATCTTCTTCCTTGGGTATCTCTGGAAAACTTCAAAGCATCTGTTTTGAGATGAAGGGGAAGCAGGGTTAGCTGTAATGCCCAAGGAATTCAAGGGAATTTTACAGAAAAGCAGCTGATTCCTTGGAGCAGCAGGGCTTGGAAGGGGAAGGAGCCTTGAGGAAAGAGGCAGTGCTGCTGTTTGGTGCCAGGAGTTTTGCTTGGCTGTCCCCAGGCTGGGCTGCTGCTTCCTGCTTTGGATCGTGCCTTTCCTAGGAGTTGATGAAATTTCCAGGAGTATTGCAATATGGAAGTCTCTTACTGGCCTTTTAAAAATTATTTCTGTAGATAATTTCTATTTAGGTGTGGTGTAGATAATTTCTTTTGATGCTGGATTGCTGAAACCCCCTCTACCTTCACCACTTCCACCATGTCCAGCTCCAGCAAAGGCAGAAGTGACCCACCACACTGAAATTCATTTGTTGGTCATTTTGGGGATGGGGAAAACCATATTTTGGTCAACAAACTACTTGTGAAAAATACTCCCCTAGTGCTGGTAACAGCCTTTGGTTGGTAATGGTCTGGGACATACTGGGGGAGGAAGGGAAGCTCTGTGTGTCTCTATTCATCCTGGATCTCATGGTTTATTTGTCACCACTGTCCTCATCTCTCAGAATTTACTCCATCGTTGCTGAAAGAGGAAAATCAGCCTTTTAGAGAGGTTCTTGTGAAGAAAAGAACGTGTTATGTGTGATTTTATAAACAAAGCAGCGTGGCCATGGGCTTGGAACAAGATGATCTTTAAGGTCCCATCCAACCCAAACCACTCTGTGATTCTGTGCTAATACAGTCATGGAATTAATTTCTCCAGAATGTTTGTTCTTAATCAAGCATGTGGTGGTGCAAATTGACGTACTCAGAGCGTGATCCACAATATTCCACCCCAAACAAAACCTAGTCCATTTCTTGCCCAGTGATTTTTCTTTTGCAAAGGCAGGTAAAATAAAAACACAACTGGGTCCTCGTTAACAAGGGAATGAGCATTTCTTTTCCTCATCCCATTTAAGCACCAGGCAGCGTCCTCCAGCATCTTCCCAGAAGCTTCCACTACTTTTAGAAGCTTATTTTCTTCTGCCCCCAGGAACTGGTTCCTCTGTGCAGGCTGCTGACAGTTCATTGTGTTTGCTCCTTGGATCCCAGCTGGAGCTGCACCGGGTCCAAAGCAGAATTAGGATTTTGGAGGGAAAAGCCTTTGTGTCTGTATGTCCTGTGCTAACTTTTCCTTTCCTAGGACAGATGCTGCCCCTGGGTGTTTGATTTCATGTTGCAGCCCTTGCCATGCTTGAAGGCCAGCACTGGGGTGTATTGTTACAAAGCTCCTTGTGCCCATGGGGTCTTCAAAGGGTTTTATTTAACAGCACTGAGATGCCTTTAGCCACCCCTGGAATGCAGCTACTTAAGCTGCAAAGCCTGGCAGCTGCTCCAACAGCAGGAGCACGACCAGGCCGCTGCTTTTATGACATAAAGTAAAGGAAGAAGAAGAAAAAAATTCCATATCCATTAAAAAACTGCAGGGAAAATGTAAATTGTCAGAATATAATTACCTAAACTGGAGTTTGGCCAGCAATGCAGATTAACATTTCCTCTCGTGAAGCCGTGGGATACCTGATGGCCAAAAGCAGTCAGAGTCGCAGCAGGATGAAAAATGGAGCTTTGCTGTGTAGTTGTTCCGTAGTGCCTGAGAGATGTAGATAATCTAGTTAGTACCTACAGCACCCTGGGGCTAAAAAGTGCCTGAATGCTCTGAAATCCGATAGGAGTGGCTGAGGTGAAGAGTGCAGCCTGAAAACATTCCATGGAACTTGTAAAATCCACAGATGGTCTGACCTTGGTCTCTTGTGGAAGGGAGGAAAAAGAGGTTAAAAAAGCTGTACCAAAAGGATTGCAGCAGGGAAAAGATGGAAGCTCGGGGTCCTTCCCCCCCACATGGTTGTTCTGTGTTTTTCTGGGGTTTATTTCAGGCCATGGAAGTGTGCCATGGAAATGTGCTTTAGCTGGCTCTGAAACTCCTTAATACCTGCTTGCAGTGACTCAATGTAATTTAGAGCAGATTGGAGACACCAGCATGCTCAGGAGGAAGTGGGATGAGGAAAAGGGAATTTGGTGCAGAGGGAAAAGAAGGAAAGTAGAGAAGGATGTGAAGGTCTAATGGCATTCACTGTGTTCAGCTGCAGCTGCCAACTGCAGAGGAACTTGAAATGTGATATAAGGGAGGTTTCCAGCATGAAATAATACAGAGGTGTCTAAAGAAGTGGTTCTGTGAGCAGAATCTCAGATTGGTTTGGGTTGGAAGGGACATTAAAGATCATCCAGATCTTCCACTATCCCAAGTTGCTCCAAGCCCTGTCCAACCTGGCCTTGGACACTCCCAGGCATGGGGCAGCCACAGCTTCTCTGGGAAATCCATTCCAGGGCCTCCCCACCCTCACAGGGAAGAATTTCTTCCTCAAGGTCGGACAGAAGGCCAAGATCTGATCTGTGCCTGCTTTTTAGGTGGCTTTGCTTTGCACTTGCACATTTCCATGCAGCAGGATTGGTGTTTTTAGTCCTCCACCCCTGTCAGCTTCAACTCAAGGTCACCATGGAGTTGGAAAGTCTTTAACAGGACTGGCACTGTGAATCGAGTCTGTTCCTTTGGGAAAACAGGTTTGGAAGCTGATAGGAGTAAAAGGCTTCTCCTTGCCAGGAAAGTGTCAGGCAACTTTCTCTGCAAATGATTTTCTTGTTTAAACTATTATTAATCCTAGGTTATAGACTCTGCCCTTTAGGATCCATTTGTGACATGGAAATTCTGCGTGTATTTGAGAAAACAAAAGCCCAGATGGCAAAAAAAGGTGCAAAATGAGGATATTTGAACACAGCACTTTTTCTGTTGGGATAAACAGAAGGCAGTGGATTTTTCACTTGGTGGGAGGGAAGCTGAAAACTCCTTTTTAATACCAACCTCCTATTAGAGTAAAGAAGGAGAAGGACACAGAGAAAGGGATTGAATCCAAAGTATCTCCATCAATATAATCTGCACTAGCCTTGATAGCTTTTCCTGAAAGGGAGGCTTGCCAGAGAGGCTGCTGATCCTGACAGCTTGTTTTCTTTGGGGAGCTGGGACAAGAATTGTTCCTTGAGTTGTGTTCTGAAGTGCACATCCTCTGCTGGTGTTTCTTCATGTGTGGTAGGACAACGTGGGTGTGTTCAATGATTAGGATGTTCATTTTGACTTTAGACTGTGCCATAGCCAGAAGCTTTTTTTTCATTTTTGTCCTGATAAAATAGAAAAGTATTTTTTCTTTTCTTTGAACCTGCGGCACCTATTCCTGCCCTTCCGTACAATGCGTTCCCTGCGGCGAGACTGGATTTGGTTTTGTTTATCAAAGGGCAGACCTGTGCCCCTGCCTCACCCCTCGCTGGTTTTTCATCTCAGAATAAAAGTTAGTTTCTCCTTGCATTCTTTACACATGTGTAAATGACTGTTAAAAAGTGCAGAGCGATGGAAAAGTGGCTCTTTGCCGTTTTGAAGTGCTCATGTTTTATTAAAGCTGAGATTCCCGGAGCTTTGTGGCCAGAAACACACCACTCTCTTTACTCCTGGAGATAAATTTCTCCCTGTGAAAAACTCTAATTCCCTCAAAGTTGTCAGACTGTGTGTTTTGGGATGGAATTTGATTCTTACAGATATGAATGTCTTTCATGGAACCCCTAAAATATAAAATTAGAGTGCATAAACAGAGGACCAAACCTGTGCGATCTGGCTTTGTTGTGAGAAGATGCTGGCACTGTTAGTTGCCTTTTTTTTTCTCCCTTTATTTCTTCGTTGCTTTTTTTTGTTCCCCTTTTACTTCAGTTACCATCTGTTGCATGCAAGTTTGATACTTGTCGCTGATTTTTACATAGCTCCTCTGATTTAACAACATTTAACCACTGACGCCATTCACGCCAACCCTCCCGCTTGGATCTGGATGTTATTTTGTAACAAACTCCAATCCGTAGAGGTATTTTAGTATCTGCTCATCAGTTTCCTGCAGTATAGTTGTTTTCATAATCCTGTCTGTCAGGAGGCACGTGGAGTCTCTCGGCGGGGTCCGCGGCAACCATTGTGTTCACCTCACTGCAGGGCTGAGGCGTGACTGAGCTCCGTGGGGGCACTCTCACGGGCTTTTTGGGGGACACACGGGGCTGCGTGGACTGAGCGAATGCCATGGGGACACTCTCCCGGGGTTCTTGGGGGACACCCAGGGCTGCGGGGCCACAGGGCCGGGCTGTGGCTGCCCCTTCGAGGCGGCATCGAGCACTGACAACATGGCGGCTCCTCCGTGAGGGGCGCCGAGGGTGTGAGGGATAGCGGAGCGCGCGCCCCCCTTTTAGGCGGGAAATGCGCCCGGGCGCGGCGCGCGTGCGCAGTGGTCGGGAGCCGAGCCGTGGGCGCTTCGGATGTTCCCGGCAGGTTCCGGAGGCGAGAGTCTCGCTGCTCCCCGCCCCTCAACTCTTCGGGTATCTCCGCCCTCGCTTCGTTTGTCTCCGCCCCTCTTCGTTAAGTTCCGCCATCACTTCGGCAACTTCCGCCGGTTCGGTCGGAAATGGCCGAAGACGTGCGAGACCCAGCGGTTTAAGGGGAGAAAACCGGCCGGCTTCTCGGTATAC
>VZRZ01007582.1:252505-282495 GCA_013398175.1 Climacteris rufus
GGGGGGACTGTGAGGGGGTTCCTAAGGGCTGGGGACACGGTAGGGAGAGGTCCCTGAGAGCTGGGGGGGCTTTGAGGGGGATCCCTCGGGGATGGGGTTTGCGAGGGGGGTCCCTCAGGGCTGGCGAGGCAGTGATGGGGTCCCTCGCCTCGCAGCGTGAGAGGCATTTTGGGGGTGTCACACTGCAGAGAGGGACCCCCACAAGGCTGAGGGGGCTGTGAGGGGATCCCTCACAGCATGAGGGGCTTTGTGTGGGTCTCACAGACAGCGACACTGCAGGGGGGGTCCTCCCAAGGCTGGGGACCCTCATGGCAGGAGGGCTGTGGCTGCACATGGTGCCCAGGCGCTGCTGAGAGGCTGCATCCTTCCCTCCTGCCCCCCTTCCTGCATCTCGCAAGGATCCCGAGACCCCCTTGTCCCGCCTGTGGCCCGTGGGGGCTGGCATGTCCGGTGCAGCCCCTTTCCTCCCACTCCGATGCAATTCCCGAGCCGTGGTCCCTGTGGTTCTTGCTGGGTGAGGACAGGGAGGACGAGGCTGCCCTGGCTCTGGGCTTCTCAGCGCCGCTGCTATTGCGCTCCTGTGAGTTGTTTGCTGGACTTGAGGTTCGTGTTATTCTATTTTCCCCAGCTGTTTTCCCCACATGAGGTCTCTTCTTGCTCAGAAAACATCGGGGTCTTTCCCAAAAATTTTGCCGTTCGCTGCTGATAGTTGATTGCCGACAGGCTAATGCCCCGTTATGCTGCTCCAGACCCAAAGGATTTGGAGCCCGAAGGAGCTGGAAATGGTTCAGGTGGTGTTAAGGATTCACAGAGGTGCTGAGAAGCACTTTAGATTTGCTGTTGTGCTGCCGTGTGTGTGTTCAAATCCAAACACCGAGCAGTTTGTGACCCCTTGTTGCCTTTGCATAAATCTGATGCATTGTGTGTGTTGATAGCATGGTGTGATAACTTGGCTTTAGAATGTCTGGGTTTCTTGTGCTGCAGCTCTCACATGTGTATGAACAAGATGAAATAACTTTGTTTCCTGAGAGGAGTGTCACATGCAGGTGATTATCTGAGATATTTCTGTTCTCATGGAGCAATCTATGCTATCCAAGATAGTAACGTCTTGGAACGTGGGTTCTTGGGTTTTGTCAAGTACTGAGTAATCTTAAGCTGGTTTCTATGCTGAAATAGCATGAGGAATGAGCCACAGTGTGATGATGTGATGCTGGGGAGAGAGATTCATCTCCCCCTGAGAAATCCTTAGCTTCATGTACCATCTGAGAGCCCAGCTGTTACAGGCAGTGTTATCTGTACCCACTCAAGGCTTTGGGGTGCCTCTTCTTTTCCACTCCTCATTCCAGAAATGGGATTTTGCATAGCTCAGCTCAGAGTTCAGGCATTCTGGAGCAGAATTGTCTTCATTGAGCCGATTTTCCCAGCAGCTCGGCTGTGGTACAGACACTTCTTGAACTTGTTGATGCCTTGTTGCAGGAGGGAAGTCCAAAACAGTTTTCTGGGATTCTCTGACTTTTCAAGTGGGGACTGTTGGCTCTCGTGTTTGTTTACACGTGAGGATGGCTTTTGGCACTTGTCAAGTCACAGCAAAAGCAGCAAACGCAGGGAAAAAGAAAAACGTGATTGTTGAATTGCCTTCACTTAGGCTGGGTCTCAGTGATCCATGGCAAAATTGGAGGGTTCCTTGTGTGCTGTTCAGATGGGCTGGGGAAGATCATCATCATCTTCCCTTGGATATTTTACTGTGGATTCTGGCGTTTCTGGGACTGTTTAGCTGATGAGTTGGGTGTTGTTGATGCATCCCCAGGTTTTGTTTGTGTGTGATGAGCCAGAGCTTGCTTCCCATGACTGTTAATTCTGGAAATGCCATGACACCTTCATCTGAAGTTTGTAGAGTTTCTCTCTCATCTGGCCATATATATTTTGTGTTTATTCTTTTTTTTTTTCCTCCCACTCTTTGCTGCCTGATTTTTTTCTCCTTGC
Organism: Climacteris rufus; assembly: GCA_013398175.1. Lineage (NCBI taxonomy): Eukaryota > Metazoa > Chordata > Aves > Passeriformes > Climacteridae > Climacteris > Climacteris rufus. Next base: position 254,489 of record VZRZ01007582.1, read on the forward strand.
TCTTTGACTCCTGTCACCTCTCCCAGTTGCCTTGCCTGCTTTCCCAGGGCATTGCTCCTGCTGCCCACAGCAATGCTGAATGTTTTCACTGGGCTGGGAATTGCACATATGTTACCTGGTTGGTGCCAAGATCACATCCATTGTGAGTTGGTTCCTGCTCCAGGCACAATTTTTCTGCCTTGGAAACCTCACAGAAACAGTGAATTGAAGGGATCTCGTGGTGATTTGTTCCTGTCTCCTCATCACCAGAGATTTTAATGTGATCTCTGCTAAATACAGACAGTGAACATTCGGAAGCAGCTCCTAACTCTGGGATTTGAATTCAGGGTGGAATTGCAGTTGTGTGGCTGCAATTCAGCCATACCCTCACCAGCAGAGTTTTCTTCTCAGGGAACACTCGCAAGTGCTGTTTACTGGGGCTTGTGGTGGTTGAGTTTGTCACATGCAAATCGCCGTGGTGGATGCTGAGAAGAGGTGCAAAGCCAGTTTGAGGTTTTGGGGTTTGTTTGGGAAGGATAAAGCCAGCAGCATGTGCAGCTCATCGATCCCCGGGCTGCCTGCGTGCAGGAAGCTCCAGCGCTGGCCCACCGGCTAAATTGATGTGATTACAGCACTTCTGAAGTGCAAATTGAAATGCTGTTTTGGTGAAGTCATTGGTGTTTGTTAATTGACGCCTCTCACCGGCAGGAGCAGTTTGGAGCTCTGACTAATCCAGCTCGGATGAGAGGGCAGGTTTGGGTTGGATTTTGGGAAGGAATTCTTCCCTGCGAGGCTGGGGAGGCCCTGGCTCAGGGTGCCCGGAGAAGCTGCGGCTGCCCCAGCCCTGGAATTGTTCCAGGCCGGGTTGGATGGGGCTTGGAGCAGCCTGGGATGGTGGAAGGTGGCCCTGGCCATGGCCTGGATGACCTTTAAGGTCCCTTCCCACCCAAACCATTCTGGGATTTGATGATCTGTCCCTGCTAATTGGTGGTAAATGGACAGCAGTTTCTCAGGGCTCTCTTGACATAACCAATAACACAACCAAGTGACCTGTCCTTCACGGATAAAATCGAGTGAAATACAGAAAATTGACATTTACAAATCAATCAGATCCATCCTGTGTGGTTTTTGGGTGGAACAGAACCCTAAGACTCCAAACCAGCAGTTAATTTGTAGCCACTAATGGACACAAGGAGTATTTTAAAGTGCATATTTTTAATTTTTGCTCTTGCAGTCGGTTTCTTAAATGGTTGGAATCTTGTTGCCTGGAGTCAGGGGTTTGTGTTTTCCCTGCTATCCTCTGCCCTCCCCATGAATTTTGGTGCATTAAGAAAATGTGTCACTTTTTTAATGCAATTATCTGCCTGGGAGTAATATCAGAATATGGGATTAACCCGAGGACTCTTAGAAACACTTTCAATTTTCTTCTAATAGGAAATGTTAATAACATTTCCCAGTGCACAAGTAACATTTTGATTCCCTCACTTTGTCCAGTGTCCAGCTGGTTAAGTCTTTTATGTGTCTGGTCTCATAAAATGCTTTCTTTTATGGTTCAAAACACTTCCAGGTCTTTCTTCTCATCTGACTTTAATCTTTGGGACAGTTCAGGTAGCCTGAGGTTTGTTTCCCTTCCTGTTGTGTTTTGGTTGCCTGAAGTGTGGATTCCAACGTGTGACAGTGTGCATGAGCTGTCACCCTGCTCAGGGCTACCTTTCAGCATCACCAAGTCACCTCAAATCTGTACAGGAATATTGGGCATGGATGGATTCATCTGCAAGTGAGTTTTATTTATGTGGAGGCCAAAATGCCACAGAGCAGGAAATACATTGCTCTGTGCATGTGTTGCCCTCTTTAAGGAACACTTCTGGACAGGTTGAGGGCTTTGTAAATGCAGACAGAGAGATGATGAATTCAAGTTTGGACATTTAATGTGGAAATGGGGTTCTGTGCTTCTATCAAAGCAGTACAATTAAAACCCTCTGACCTCCTCTGTTGTGTTGTCCCATCAACACTTCTCCATCCATTTCCAACGTGAGCAGCAGCTTTCCTTCTCCCCATCCCATCCCCACCCCACCTTCTGGGCTGCACTTGGATGTGATGGGGTTGAACACATCACTGAACGTGGGAAAGGCTGCTTTTCTCTCTCCAGCACCTCTGCACAAGGGGCTGGGATCTGCACACATCTTTTAGTGCTTCAGTGGAGGCACTGAGGGGGAAGTGCAGTGTTCTGGGCTGTGCTGCTGTGGAGTGCAGGGTGTGCTGTGCAGAGGATGCCTGCACTTGGAGCTTGTGACAAGAAGAAGCTGCCAAGCAAGGAGGGAGCCTCAGAGTTGAGAGCAGAGCCTAAATATCTAGAGCAGGGCTGGGAGCCTCTGGCTGAGGGGTCTGGAAAGGCTAAGCAAAGCAGTCCTGAAAAGTCTAAGCAAAGCAGTCCTGAATTCCCTACTGGAGCTTTGCTTCTGCAGGGAAACTTGGAGGGGTTCTGCAAGTAAACTTTTGTTATGAGTGGAATGACATGGAAGCTGGGATGTGTAACCAGCAGTGGGAAGTCAGGGCAGTGGGATCCTGCCTGCCTCATTTACAGGTAATTTATTGGCCATGTGAAACAGGAAGCACTGACTCCCAGAAATGCACTGTACAGCTAATAACACGTGTCAGGGACGAGGTTAACATCGTCCTCAGATAATTAATAAAGGTAGCACTTCCACAGCAAATAGAGAGGAAACAAACCAACCCATGCACTGTTTAGCTAAGATGTTTCTTTCCTTAGGCATCTCTCCTGGGAGGACCTTGGTGCTTGTAAATGAATCTGCCGCCTACCTTGTGTACCTGCATTTAATGTGGGCACTGAGGAGGAGCCAGCAATCGGAACAGCAGCCAGAGATGGATGCCTTGGAAAGGTGCCACTAATTAGCGCGGCTCTGACAATTAGCTGCGAAGCCTTTCCTTGCAAAGTTCTCAGCGGTGCATCCCGCAACAAAAACAAGGACCTGGACAAAGAGCTGTCCTTGTAGTGATCTTGCAGGGTGGTTCTTATGTCCTTGGCCTTGCTAAAGGCAGGAGGTGGAGCCGATTCTGACGTGGTTCCCTTCCAGCAGAGTTGGATGGACCCAGAAGCATTTTGGTTTTTTGCTGGGCTCTGTCACAGTCTGCAAACTTCTTAACACTTCGACCTCCAAAACGGGTTTGAGGCTGCCTTTCTTCACGGGGAAAGCTGGAAATCAGCAGCTTCTACAAAGTGTTACAGTTGATGTTCATCTGAGAATTTGTAACAAAAATCAAAGTGTAATAAAAAGGGATTCAAAGAAACCTTGCAGTTGGTTTCTGGCGTTTGCCTGCAGGGTGTCCTGCCTCTGTTTTCACTCGGTGGCAGTGATGAATAGCACCAAGGCTTTTGCAAGTGTCCCAAGGGGGTAGTTAGTTAGGAGGAACGATTGAGCTGGAGCTGGCAGCTATCTCAAGGTTTTTGTACTGAAGCTGATTTCCCCCACCCCTCAGGGATCAGACCTGCTCTTTCTCTGGAAATGACTTTTACCTTGCTGGGACAATGATGATTTTGATTAGAAAGGCCAAGCTACAGAATTATTTCTTCCTTGTCAAACGAGATGTTGGGGAAGATGTTTTTGCATCTGCTGAGTTTCACTGGGCTTGTGTTTCAGGTGGCAATGCCCAGAGCACCTTCTGGGGTAGTTCTACCATGTATGTTATACCAGTGTGACCATTGCTTTGCATGGACTTGTGTCTCTACAATTCCACTGCCTTGGAAGGAGTGACCTGGAATCCCTGGACAGATCTGGTGTCTGTTTCCATGTGCAGCTCTGAGCTCTGATTCGTGTGCTGACACACGAGCCCTGGCTGGCCACTGAGAGCAGCTCCATGTGGGACAGCAAGTGGCAGCTCTTTGACAGATGCAATGGGCTGAGGGTTATAAAAAGAACCCAAGTGAGTTTCCTCTTCTCCAAACTGATTAAAGCAGGAGCAGCATTGGGAATGGTTCTTGGGAGCTCAGTGTTCCTTTGCAGGGGAGTCTCACTTGGACACTTTGCTGTCCCTGTAGCTATTCTTAGCCTGTTTACCAAGAGCTGTTGTGTGACCCCCCTGTTCAGGCTATTTGTGTGTTTGTGTGGAGCCTTCCTCAGAGAGAGGGGATTATATCCAAGCTTTTCTGTCACCTCCTCCCCTTCTGTGCTTTAGAACTGCTCAGGAAATGCAGGTTAACGTTTCCATAGTATCTGAGTGTATCACAGAATGCCTGTGGTGTAGGGAAGTGCTGCCTGGTACTTGTTGACACTGACCTTTGCATTTGAGATTTGTGACATGGTTGAAGTGATTTCATAGCCTGCTGCTAGAAGGGGTGGCCTTGGTCCCTCTCCCTCTCTCAGCTCTGCAGTCCCTGTTGTTCACAGATGCCTCAGTGAGGTGATTCAGTTTGAAAATCCAACAGCAAACTGTTTGTTTGAGGGATTTTTGGTAGGAGGTGGGGGGTCCCCTTAGTGGTAGGGAGCACAAGGCAAGGGCTGGTGCCCTGGGAGGTTTCATGCTGGAGTGTGCTTGGAGAGGGGATCAGAGAATAGTTTAGGTTGGAAAAGCCCTCAGAGATCATCGTGTCTGACCATCCTCCTGCCACCACTCACCGTGTCCCTGAGTGTCACAGCACTGGAGGTGCCCCAGCAGTGCCAGCACAGGGGATGGGCACTGCCCTGGCTCTGTGGCACCCCAGAACTGGCACAGCCCAGGAACCACTCCTTGCCCACCTGGCTCATGCCCAGCCCTATGTGAGCCACCTCTCCCAAATCCTTTTCCACCCAGCAGCTTTGCAGCCCCTTCTCTTGGCACCAGCAGGAGAGGCTGAGCTTGGGCACCTGAGAGATGGGGACAGTGCCACAGCCCCTGTGCTGTGCCAGGGAGCTGCCCAGGGCCCTCTGACCTTCCCTGCTGAGGCTCAGGGAGGGGGATTTAACGAAGCCCAGGCACTTGTTGTAGATGAACACGCTGCATGGACAGGAAGAGCTGCCTGGTGTGTGTGGCTAGGAAGGTCAGCAGCGTGAGATGCTCGTTTTTCAGCTCCTCCTCGCTGCTGGGTGCAGCAGAGCTTGGTGCTGACACAGGCACTTCTCTCAATGGGCCACTGAAAGAAGAAAATGCCCCAGTTTGAAGGCTCTTGGTAGGGAGACAACTGGAAAAATGTGTGTTGGTGCAAAGCTTTTCACACTTTGGGGGCTGCTTTTTTTGCCTGACTTTTTATTCCGAGCTCTTCTTGCTGTGACTTCTGCTTTGCTGTTGGGAGAAGTGAAATGAACAAAACCTCCCTTACTTCCTGCACATGGTGAGGAAAATCTCCATCCTGGCCCGAGCTGAGCTGCAGATGAGACTTGTTTTGGGAACTGTGTTATGCAAAAGAGGGAGAGGAAACAAAACAGTTTTCTATTGGCTTTGAAAAACAGTTCTAATGGTTCCTTGGTATTCCTGTAATGATTTAATCGGCTGTGTGATCCCTGGGATTATTATTCTTTCCAGGTAATAACTACAGCAGTGAAGTTATCTTGTAAATTGAAAAAAAAATGAAAGCATTGGCATATGTTGTTTGCAGTATTGCATTTTAGTCATTGTTTGCAATGACCTTTTGGAATCTCAGAGAGAAAATTTGTTTGCTTGACTTTCTCCCAGATCAGCTCCTGGCAATCTCAATCTAGAGCAAAATTGAGTTGTTTTGTGTTTTTTAATTACAGCCTGACAGCAAAGCCTGTTTTTCTGTGTGTGTTACAGTTGTGGCTTTTTTTAAAGGTTAAGCTCTATTTGACAGGACTTCCACAAATGTAGTTCTTTTGAAACTTTTTGGTTTGGTTGTTTGCTTGGATTTTTTTTTTTTTTTGAGCCAGAATTGCTTATCCTGGGTATTATTACAAAATAAATATTTATTTCTTTCTTTCTTAATCTAAGGAGGAAATTCATGCTGTATTTTTCAATGTCTAAAGGCATGATGATGAAAAGTCTGTGGGGTTTTTGTTGGTTTTATTTGTGGTTTTGGTTTGGGTTTGTGTTATTTTGTTTATAGGGTTTTTTTGTTTGCTTTTTTTTTTTCCTCAGCTTTAGAGGTTGTAATGTGATTAGATGACAGAACCTTGCCAAGTTTAAGGAAATAAAAATATCCTTTTAAATTTTTTTTTAAATAAAGTTTTAGCAGAGGTGTTGTGAAATATCTTTCCTCGATGGCACTGGGTTGTGGTCAGAGCCCAGTGTGGGTTTGGTTTGTAGGAAAACATCCAATATTTGAGAGCCAACTGTCTGTGTGAAACCTGCTCCTGTCAGGGATGAGACCAATGGTTCCTTCTTTTTCCCTTTGGAAAATTCTGGCCTTTTTCCTCTTGAAAATCTGACAGCTCTTGAGAGGGAAGGGTCAGAAAAACACATTGTGTGCAATGTCTCAGATCAACTCGGCGTCCAAGGAGGAGTTTTCACATGAGAACCCATTGCTCTGTGTGGTTTTTTGAAGCTCACTTGGAGAGGCTCTGAGAGCCTGCTCCTTCTCACACACCAAAGAAAAATCCCTGAAACCCCTGCCAAGGAGCAGGTGCTGCAAAATTCAGCTTCTGCCAAGCTTTGAGAGCATTGTACTGATGGAGATCTGCCTCTCTCAAGGGAAAATAATGCTCCAAAATGACTGTCCAAGCTGCAATAAGACAGCAGATGCCAAAAATATGTCCAGTAGCTCAATTTGCAGCTCCTGAAACCTGGAGTTGTTTCCATAGGTGACAGAAATAATTGGAGGAATCCAATGGGACCCAGGCACACATCTCCTTAATCCCACACTGCTCTGGAGCTGAGTGAGCAGGAGCTGTGTGATTTCAGCCTCCTAATCAGGCTGGGTTTGCACATCCCAACTTGAAAAAGGAGGCTTTTTATCCTTGAGTCTGAACAGGCAGACCTGAGGGGCACTCCGTGTTTCCTGCTAAATTCCAGATAAGATCTTTCACTGTTTGAACTTGCAGAGCAGTTTAGGTGTGTGCTTCCCTGCTCCAAGGGTTCCTGCAAAAAATCTTGATCCACCCCCTTCTTTTAGTTGAGTCTGTTTGGAATGAACAGTCTTCCTCAAGCTGGGAATACAAGAATGGTTTAGCTTTAAAAAAAAATGAAAAAGAGAAACTCTCCCCTGCAAACAGATGATGTCATGCCCAAGCTCCATGTTTAAACAGTAGCTAATTTGCCAGGGGATAAACCAGGGCGAAATCTGTCAGGCTTTCTCATTTCCCACATTTACCAGAGCTTTGTTCTTTTTGCTTTCAGATGCAGGGGGTGTTTGTGTGTCCACACTGTGTGGTTTCCTCCGGCTTCTGTAGCCACAGAGTTTGTCCAGGGGCAAGAGAAAGCCTTGCTGTAAACCTTTTGTTGCTGTAAACCTCGATATTTATCTTTTTGTTTTTAAGTTTTACCTTGTGACTGAATGAAAATCCGAAGCCGTCCCTTTGATGAGCTGCAGCTCGGGGTTTATTCTGAATTTGGGTCTTGGCTTTTTGCAGGCCCAGTTCCTTTGGCCAAGCAGGATTCACTCCCTGCAAGGTCCCTGGGGCCCTGCTGGGTGAGACACTCCGTGTTCTGCAGCTGCTTTGGGCTGCATGTCAGTTGTTTACTTGGTCTTTGGGCTCTCCTCTCCCAGCCACTTTTGTACAAAACAAGGAACACTTCGTTTTCACACATTAAAAAAAAAAAAAGGGAGTTACACGAGCAGCTTTCTCTGCTCTGATGTGTGCAATGCTTCGTGTTTGCTGACAGGAGGGGACTTTGGCTGCTTGTGGAAGAGGGAGGTTTGGCTCAGCACTCCCCCCTCCTCCCTGGGATGGTCTGTTTGTTGGAATTTTTCACTGACCTATTCCTTTAATCCTCAGTTTTGGCACCATTTCCCAGGGCTCGTTGGAAGCAGAGGACATTGCCAGGCAGCAGGATGAACCAGGGCACACAGCAGGGTTAGAGGCATCCAGGAGCTGCAGTGCTGATGGAGGAGGGAAAAACTGAAGTTATCAAAAAGCAAAAAATGCCTCATCTTTGAACTTGGAGCTGCTTGTTAGGAAGAGCTGCCACAACCCGGGCTCAGGCAGTTTTTTGGGGATGTCCTTAAGCAGCTTGGCAGGTGGGGTGGCTTCAGCAGTTTTTGTTCCTCTGAGCAGTGCTGGCAGAAAGCTCGGGGGTGACTTGTGCTGACTGTGCTTGGTGTGGAGCTGTTCCTCTGCAAAGCAGCGCATCTGGGAGAGCTGCTGCTGACTCACAGCACTGCTGACATCTCTGCTTGTTCTGAACAGCTGGAGTTTGGAAGTTTAGAAAAACTGTGGAAGGGCTGGGAAGCTGAGGGGCTGTCCTGCAACCGATGGTTTCTTTTTTCCATGGCTGAAAACGAAGAGTAGCAGGCCCCTTGCAGTTTATGGTGAAGTTGTGCTTGATCTCTTCTGTTTATTATGATTTTATTGCTCACACTCTGCTTGCTGGTTGGACTCCTTCCTCTTTGGCATTGTTTTCCCATCAATCCTTTTCCTCAGAATTTCCCTGGGCCCTGCCAGCTGTGGAGGAGCTGGGAAGATACTGGAAAACATGAACTGCTCAGAGGGGCACGGACAGCGATCCAGGAGCCTGGATTTAGCTGGAGCTCCTTGGATGGGCTGCACCACCCCATCTCTAGCAGTGGTGGGGATGTGTTGAGGAGCTGTGGGCTGCACACAAGGAGCCTTTTGTTTGCTTGCCTCAGCAACCCTGCCTCTCTGAAAGCTGAGATGTTCTCACTCCCCAAGTGCTGTTCCCGGGAAGGCTGCTTGTGTCTCGGGAAGCAGGAGGGCTGAGCTCAGGAAACTGGTCCTTCTATCCCTAAACCTCTTTTTTTTTGACAACAGGAGGTCTGCAGCCAGAAGAAGTCTGGTTATCTTGTGTTTTCCCCCCCCAAGCAGCTTGTCCTGCTGCCTCTCATCCTCTGCTGTGTCTGCTCTGGTGGGCACGATGTGCTGAATTTAGATAAATTGTAGCCTTTGCTAAATATCTGTCAAATATTGACTTAGTCTGTAGGGTGAGCTGACTAAGCTGAAATCAGTGGTGTAATTCCAGTTTGTTTGGCACGGCTGTGGAGGCAGTTTCACTGCAGATGGTAGAGGAAATGAAGATCTTCCCTTGACTCCATCTCAAGGGGAGGAAAGAGAAGCCTTGGGCTGATATGGCACTAAGGAAAGGCTTGGTGGAGACACAGAGAAGGGAGTGTTTGTAAAGATATTGAGGGTGATAAAAACTCCTCCTAATGAGTGAGGTCATAATTCAAAAACTGAGTTGTTGTTAAGTGTGTGCTGTTACAGATGTCAAGAAATGATCTCCTGCATTCTGGCCCATTGCCATACCCCTGGGATAATTTTTCTAAATCTGTTGAAAATGAGATCCAAAAGCAATGAGATAATCTGGCTGGCTGAGGTTTTGGCACACATCAACAGCCTCAGTGCTGGTGTGTGCTGGCTTTGTGTGCTCATCCTCTGCAGGTGAACAACTCCAAGTGTTCTGGAGCTGCTGCTGCAAAATGACAAAGCCCTGACACCTCCAAGCAGGCAAAGAAATGGAGATGCAAGGAGGTGTCTGAAGTGATCCAAGTGATCCAAACGAGCTGATGGCAGAACTGGAGCTAAACCAGCTTTCCTTGTGTTTTCAGAGCCTCTCCTCCAAACTCCTGGGCAGCTTGTGGGGTTTTGAGGTTATTTTTGAGATGTTTATTGCTGGCAGAAATGAATCTTGGGATTGAAAACAATAAAGATGCAGCTTCAGGGTCAGTCCTGCCTGAGTGACTGTGGGGATCTCGGGGCTGGGACAGTCAGTCTCATGGGAATTTTTTTAAACACCTTTTTTCTCTTCATCCCCCTACTTCTTGCTGCAGGTAGTCAGATCTCCATTGTGGCTTTCAGTTTTGTGGGAGCTTTGTGCCTCCAATCGATTGGTTCCTGGCTGATCTTCAAGAGCCCAGAGAGCAAATGTAATGCAGCAAATTCATTATATGCTAAAATATTTATTGTGTTACTGTAAAGGTCACTGATGGCAGCGGAGGCTCAGTAAGAAACAGTCCTGAATCTTTCCAAAGATGGTATCTGTCACTACTCTCTTTTGAGATCAGTGTTTTATAAAGTACCTGCGATAACTTCTCCTCAGCACACGGTTTTTGAGGTAGTGCTTGGATCTGGTGTGGGTTAATGAATAACTTGTGCTGCATCTGAAAGTGAACAGCTGTATTTAACTTGGTTGTGTGTGGAGGGCAGAGCAAAGAAGGAGTTTTAATTTAACCTTGTACCTTTTTGCTTGATTTAGTGATTTGCACAGTTGTATAATAAAATCTCCACACTCTTATTTCTATCCTGCTTGTAGTAATCTGGAATTGTCAGGAATGCCCGAGGGCATTTTTGCTCCTACCTGTGTAGGAGTGAATTACTCGTTGCCTGACATCATCTGCAAAGGTGGCAATGCAAAGGCTTCCCAGCAATGAGCTGGGCTGTCCCTTCCCTTGCCCTGACCCACAAAATGAGCTCTCCTTTGGCACATGGAGGTTTCAGGGAAGCTCCCAAATCCTTAGCACAGGTTCAGGAGTGCTGCTGTGTGCCTGTTCCCCCGGGCAGGGCCCTGGAGGTGTGGGATACATTGCTGACCTATTTGCTGGGAGCTGCAGCATCTGCCTGGGATTAGCTCAGCCAGCTGATACCCAATTCCACGCTGGAATGGCATGTCTTTAAGCAGGGTTAGATCATTGGATACTGAGGAGCATTTTGGAGCCTGGCCTTGCAAAGACAGCTTGTTAATTGAAGCCGTGCTGGCTGGCAGGGCTGCCTTTTCAAGTTCTGCTCTCTGACGTTGCAGCCTCTCTGGCTTCTCCCTGGCTGCAGCCTGCCTGAGCCTCGCTGTCTGCAGCTCCTCTGCCAAGCTGGCCTGCACATTTGTCACCTGTGGCCACTCCTGTGGCTCTGAGGGGCTCTTTCCTCATCATTCCCAGAGTTTTCCTAGGTGGAAGTGAGCACTGGAGGGGCCACGGGCAAGCTCTTTGCCTGAGTGTGTGTTTCAGGCAGCTGCAGGAGCTTCAGCAGCTTGGGCTGTCATGATCAGACAGATCTCTAGAGAATCTAGCAAATCTCTTGATTATGAGGGTGGAAAAGAAGCTGCTTTGATTTACAGATGTTGCTGCACGAAAAGTGCTTCTGTGAAGTCTCTGAATGGCAATATCTGGCAGCCTCAATTTCGGAGTGCGTCCATTTTCTGAACAGGGCCTGAATTCCTGCACACTGTGTGGACACAGGCATGGACAGTTGTTTTACAGACAAGCAGACAGTTGTTTTTCAGTAGCATTTTAAGCCAAGTTCAGGGATTACTTTGGGTCAAGAGGCCTTGAAGTTTACAGTGAAAAAGACAAAGGGTGACAGAAGCTGTTGCCTTACGGCTGATTGTGGCAAGCTTGGAAAAAAGGAGAAGGATGAAGCATATTTTTCATTAAATCCTCTTAAACACCTTTTCCTTTCCTCCAGGAAGTTGCAGACAAACTTGAAACCATTTTGTACCGTCTGTACCTCTCAGAGCAGGGGAAGGAGATGCAGCAGGCACAGAGGTCTCACCTGAGCTGTGCAGATGTGGTGGAGCTGCAGCAGCAGCAGGAGCACTGCTGCTGTTCCTGGAGGGTTTGAAGGGTTTGCTCCTGTTGGGCACACGAGCTCTGTTGGTTACAGACTGCCTGACAGATATGCAGGAGATTAGGAAGTGTTTTCACAAGCCCTGGAGGCTGTGGTAGGCTGGCAGAAAGAGCTCCTGTGGTCTCTTCTCTCTCCTGGAAGTTTGGGAAGTGCTCAGATGGAATGTGAGCTCGGGTCTTGGTTGTGGGCTCTGTTGTGATCTCTGCCTGCTCTGCAGCCACACCGTGCTTCCAGTGGGACAGGGAGGTGGAGAGGTGCTGGGAGGATAGAAACACGTTTGTTTTGGTTGGAAGAACTCATGAATTTATGGTGTGAGCTGCTTTTCTCTTGAAGGTGAAGACAGCATTCGTGTGGGAGACATTTAGGCTGGGATTTTTTCCTACAGATCTGGTTGTTTACCAAGTTGTTTCTTTTTTTCCCTCCTTTCTCGAGGTCTGCTTTATAATCTACAGAGAAAAACACCATTTCTATAGCACACTTCATCTTATCCTAAGAAGCCATCTTGAACCAATTTGGTTTTCTTTGCCTGCTGCTCTTGCTGGCTGCAGAGAGAGCCAGTGCAGCTGCTTCAGGTGTGCTGCTAAACACTTGTGGCCAAGCACGGCACATTAATGAACGAAATTGGGCTTTTTCAAGGCCAAACCTTGGCTGCTGGGTGGCTTTGGACATTGCACAAGCTCCTCATAGTTGCATCTTCCTCCTCGGAGGAAGCAAGAGCTGATGTGGCCACTGGATGTGATTATACCCTGTGGTAGCAGGGCTGAGGTTTGTACAATGTTTCTGCTCATTTTAGTGAGGGGCATTTTGGAGTGGTTCGAATATCAAGGACAAAAGTTGAAGGGCTTTGTTTCAGTCTCCTGATGCTGGGAAGATTGGCCAGTTTGCCAGTTGGGATCCATCCCCAAAGGAAAGGTCCAGCTGGACAGGAGGATGTCTTGGTAGCAAAGGAGGCAATGAAATAGTGCAAGGCGTCTTTTCCCAGTGATTTTTGGATCTCTGGTCAGACGTGCATCGGTGGAGGAAATCACACTGCAAACGAGCACAGAGCTTTGTGTTTGAACTCCCTAACTTGAGCCTGGCTCATACAAAGCAAACCCTGCGAGCCCGTGAAGGGGGTTTTGTGGAGGAATAAAGCTTATTGTCAGCTGCCGTGTTCAGACCCTTGGGAAATTGTGACCATTGTCTGGGCTATTATTGCTTAATAAAAGCTTTGCATTTCCTCATTCAGGCCCTCGAAAATCTGCCTCTGTGCTTTTAAAAATAACTCAGCGTGAGCCACAATTGGGAGCATTCACAGAGGAAATTCTTCAGCCATTTAAAACAAAGTGAAGGGAGGGAAAAAAAAGCCTCTCCTTAAAGTGCTTTTACTTATCCATGAAGAGTGAGTGTGTCCCACCACTATCCGGAGGGAGCACTGCTCCTCTTTGCTTCCAGCCTCCAAGGATTTTGTGTCTATCCCGCACTATCCCAGCTGGAGAACTTGGCCTGGATGCATCCTCTTGGGATTTTGTGCTTCTTGTGGATGAGCACCTCTGGACAGGTGGGAGCAGCAGTCACTGGTGGGGTTGATGTGTTTTGTGCTTGATGCAAAAAAAGGCAAGCAAATGTTTTTCTTTCTGTTTGTACCACAGACCCACCCCAGAAAGGGTCACTTTAGGCAAAAGGAAATGTGGTGGTGTGCCAAAGGAGGAGCAGGATTTGGGCACCCACTGTGCAGGGGACAGAGGAGGGGGTGCTGTGGGCTCTGAGGTGTCCCTCACCCCAAAGTTGGCTTACCTGTGGTTTTTACTCTCCTGACTTCTGCTGGGAAGTTACAGCCTGGCACAGAAGCCCTGAACTGTTTCACAGATCAGCTCTGGAGGCTTGTTTCTTTCCATCTGTGTGTTCTTGGGTTTATTTTCCTTCTTGTGTGGAAATAATTATATTGCTTGTTTCCTGTGTTCTGGCTCCGACTGAGAAGAGGAATGTACTCAGGTTTTTTTGTGTTGTGGTGGTGGTTTTTGTTTTGTTTTTTTTTTTAATCCAGTGCAGTTTCTGCTGTTAAAATATTCTGGACAGCAGTTGCTGCCCACGTAGAGCACAGAAATGTGTGTTTAGTGGTTGCAAGACATGCTTGCTCTGGGTGTGCCTCTGTTTTGTTCAGTGCCAGTCCCTGCCTAGACGATTGGCCATCATTTATCATTGCCATCAAGCAGGGGATTTATCATTTCCATTAGGAATTAGTGCTTTGTGCAGGCCAGAATTTGATCCATTGGCTCTGGATTGGGAAATCAGACCGTGGTGTGAGGAGGGGATGACACTGTGGTGGTGAAGGGGCTGGTGGCTGGGATATTCCTGGGTTTTATTTGTGCCAGCAAATGAATTTCAGCAGAATATGCCTCTTCCATGCCTCAGTTTCTCCCGTGGCAAATGAATATGACATGATTTGCCTGAGTGTTCATTAGCAGGAATTACTCTGCTCCCTCTGTGACACTCACAGGGATGTGTGATGCAAAGATTAGGGACGAGACACAGCCCTGCAGTAGCTGGATTCTGTCACACCAGTGTGTGCTTTGCTGCTGCTTGAAATTGTGTAGGTCATGTGCACCATTAAAATGATTTCCATGCCTGTGTTGGGAGAATCTGCTGTGCCTACTTTCCTTTGTATCCATGTGACTGATCCAGGGCCACACGTTAAGAATATAACTGCTTTAAATTTATTTTTTATTTAAGCTGTTGGTGTCTAAATATATCTAATAAAAATGCAGACTGGAGCTCTTTAATGAGGCGTAAGTCATTGCTGGCTCTCTTTTTTTATAAGACAAAACCACCTCACACACTGGCTTCTTTTTGTATGGACTTCTGCTTTGCATTTCTACACATTCATCATAGCATGAAGCCTCTCACAAAAGGAAATAAGAAAAGACTGTTTAAGAGACCATTTTGCATCAACCTGAACCCTTGCAAAGGGAAAACCCTGTGCTGGAGCAAGTGAAGTCATGGGCTGTGTGTGAGGGTGTGTGATGACAGAAAAGGTTCTGGGGAAAAGGAAAAGTAAAAATTACAGTGCTGAGTAAGTTCAGTGTAGTTGTGAACTGTATAGTGCAAACCAGGAGCCATTAGGAAGGGAAAGAAAGTTTTTTGCCACCCAAAGGAAAAATGTTCATTTTGTTGGCACTCAACTTCTTAGCTAAGGCAGTGGGCAAGGCTGTGAGCAGCAGCAGGAAGCCCCAGGTAGGAGCCACACTCTCCTGTTCCTAGAGAGGACCCAAAACTTCCCTCACCAGGGAAGGCAATGAGGAGAAAGAGCCTTAGCAACTCCAAGTTCTGGTGCAAGGCCTGAAAGCCAGAGTTTTTGTCTCTAGAACAAGAGATGTGTGAGACAGAACAGATGGAAAAGAAGTTGATGAGTTTTCTGAAATGCTGGCCCATGTGCAAAGTTTCTGAGAGAAGTAGTCAGGGCTGTGTTTTTTTTGTTTAATGGCCTCTTTGCACAGGCAGTCAAACTTTCAAATTTAGCAAGGCCTTGCATAACAGGAGGTGCTTTATTTACAGGCTGCACATTCATTCATGGACACAGGAGCACGATGATAAATTATTTAATTATAAATACCCAAAGAAACGAGCCAGGCACCTGCTGGGCCCTGTTGTCCCTCTGGTTCCCCACTTTGCATGTTCTCTCCCTGGCTAATTCCCCGAATGCAGCCCTTTGCAGGAGTGGTCTCAGTTATTAATGTGAATTAGCAGGCTCTGCTCTCTATTCCTGCAGCACACACGGAGTGCTCAGCTCCTCAGCCAGGTAGTGAGGGTGTCCTCAGCTCCGGTGTTCACTGCAGCATCCCCCCGAGGACAAGGGCTCCTCTGGGGAGTGCAGCTTTGCTGTGGAGCTGCCTGGGGGAGCCAGAGCAAAGCCCTGCTGAGACTCAGGGTGGGTTGTCAGCTCTTTGCCCTTTGTTTTAATCTCAGCTTCTCCTCTGTGCACTGTCCTTGCTAAGCAGCACGGTTGCTGATGTTGGTTCTTTTCAGATTTGCCATTAGTACCTGGTTTTAATCAGTGCTGACAAAGTCCTGACTGGTTCTGCCCTGCAGCTAGGGGTTGGATTTACAGCGTTCTTCAGAAAGCTTTGATGCTACAGGAACGTGGTGCTGACAACAGTTTTGTGTCTCTGTCTCCTAATAACCATCCTGTGGTAACACCTTCTTCCTTCATTTGCACAAACAGCTCCATTCCAAGGAGAAATTTCCTCCTGAAAACGCGGACGTGCTGTTTGTTCTTGCCACATCCAGCTGGGGCTTTATTAACGCTCTGATTTCATATCCTTGCTGATGGGGTGCTTCTGTTGTGGGTGAAACATCTCTGAGAGGTGATTCTGTCTACACAAGAACATTCCCTTCCTCTTTTTAACACTGAAGGCAATAGAAAGGCAGGTGATGGTAAATAATATGACTGTAAATGAGAACCGAATTATATTCTAATTTTTCTATACGTTCAGCATAGAAAAGCAATATGAGATCAGCAGGTCTTTCCAGAAGAGGAGAGTTGTTCTTAAATATCTCTGCTTTGTCCCGAGTTTTGTGTGTTCAGTATCATCCAGAAAACCTTGCTTTTGATTGTAATTTGCATTTAGATTGGCTGCCTGAAGGGGAGTCTCCTGCAAGGGGAGATGGGGCTGTGTGGCTCGAGCCTCTTGCAGATCTGGCTGAAAGTAATGGCATTTACATAAAAACCATTAGCTCTGTTATTGATAAACATGAAAGGCATCCATTTCATTTAATTTTCTGATGAGCAGCCTTTAATAGCAGCATACAATAGCACTGAGGTAGTGCCATTCCTGCCCCCCCATCCCTCTGTACTGACCTCTTGTTTGAAGGGCAAGTTTTGATTGGGATTTTGTTGGTGGGGAGATGGCAACTTATTTCTATTCCAATCTACTGAAGTAGCCAGTTGTCTTGCTACATTGTAGGGAATTATTTAATGCTCCTTTGAAGAGGTGTTCCTATTAATTGAAGGGGGATTTAATGTCTCCCTGAAGCACAGTTGCTGTGTGTGTGATGTATACTAACACGTATGGCTGGCAATTCTGGGGATAATCTTTTCCTTAATCAAAATGGGTTTAAGCAGAACTTCAGTGCCTCCTCATTAAGGGCATCAAGTCTGTTGAAACAACAAATATATTAAAGGGAACTTCTTTGGTGCACTCCAGATCCCAGCCCTGTAACCTTTCAGCACTGGGGCTGCATGAACATTTGCTCCCCGTGTGTGCAGTGGTGCTTTGGGGATCAGGAGTGGCACAGAGAGCTGGGATTCACTGTCTCTGCAGTAACTGCCTCTGGGAAGCTGTTGCTGTCTCTCTCATGTATAAACACCTTGCTTTTCTCCTGGGCTGCAGCAGCTCTGACCTGGAGAGCCTCCAGAGGCAGCTGCTGCTGTGGTTGTTTGCCAGCGTTTGCTTGAGACCTTTGCAGGCTCTTTGAATTCCTGACCTCGGGGTTGGGGAGGTGTGTGTTTTGCCTTCATTACCTGGCCTACTTCTTGATTTTTGAAATAGTTTTAATTTTTTGGGTCACACTGTATTTACAGCTCTTTCTCCTCTCCAACAGGCTTCATGCAGATGAGCAGAGAACTGACTACAGAAGAGGGAGTTCCAGATTCCAGTTTGCCAGCTGATCACTGTGCACAGTGAGTACCTTCATATTTCAAGAATAAAACTTTCTCTAGTCCCTGATGTTTGCTTCAAATTGCCTCCACTGGGGCACAGCATTAAATCTGCCTTCTTGGGCATTGCTGCCCTAAAAATCCAAGCTTCCTTGGCTTGCAGAGAAGTGTGCTCCAGCTTCTTTTTATCTGAAGTGGTAAATTGTATCCATATCCCACTTCCAGCAGTGGCAGAGCAGAGAAGTGGTGCAGTTATGTGTGGTGCCTGCTCCAGGCTGTGGGGAATGAACATTAAAGGTGTCAGGTGAGGCTTGCTGTGCTGCAGAGCACAGGCTCAGCAATGGAAATGCTCCCCCAGTGCTGTTCCAGCCCTGGAACTGAGTGTGGAGTGTGCATGAGGGATGTGCTCATGGCAGGCTTGCTCATAAAGAAGTGCTGTGAAATCAGCCAAATGAGGCTTGGCTTGGCTGGTGGGTGGAAAAGGGCAGGACAAAAGCACTGCAAAGACTCATCTAGTTCATGGTAAGGATGGCAGGTTTTCCTTGAAAGTGGAGGAGAAAATCCTGCTTTCATGGGGGATTTTTACACATTAAAATGTCCTGCATGCCTGTTAATGGGCTGTAATAAGGAGCCTGTGCTTTAGGAGGTGTCTGCAAACATATTAGCACTTGCTAGTGTGAGGGAGGAAATACTCCAGCTAGTAAATACTGATTAATCCCAATGTCTGGGCCCGTGTGGTGCAGTGGTGTGGCCACACTGAAATAAGTAATTGCCTGATATAGGTTTCTGCAAGCCAGGAGGAGGCTCTGCTACTGGGTGAAAAATGCAGGTGAGTGTGGGAGCTGCTCCAGTGGAGTTTCTTGGGACAGCCCTAGCAGGTGATTCCCTAAGGATGCCATGGGATGCTGAATCTTGAAACTGAAGGTGTTTAACAAAAGGCAGGGAAGAAAATACATTTAGAGAGTGGGTTGTGCTGGCAGGTTGGGGTGAATATATCCAGGGAGCAGGGCAGAGAATTCCTGTGGTTCTGGGAAAGAAGGGAAGAGAGGCACAGTGATTTGTGCCTCTTCTTCCCTCACTTCTACATCCAACCAGTACCTGAGCATGTTCAGGACGTCCTGGGCTCAGGTGTTTGTGCCTGGCTATGACAGCATTTCTTGTACTCCTGCATCCAGGACAATCTTTCTGCCCCACTCCTGTGCTGTGCCAAACACAGCAGGGACTCTGCTCAGCTGGAACATTCCTGTGCAAAGCTGGCTGAGGAATAACAAAACTGGGAGCAGCAGGGAGGTCACGTGAAGGACAAACATTATTGACCACGGTGCCATGGTCCTCATTGACAGCTCTAATCCCAGAGTGTGCTCTGAGCCACATCTGCTGACTGCAGCAGCTGAAATCACTCAATACCATTGAATTCTCCTTCCCTTTGCATATCTTAAGGAGAACTTAGGAAGTCTCAGCCTGACAGGGCTGCACAGGCTTCCCCCAGGACATCATTTGGCCTGTGCAACATTTATGGCACTGGTGTGCTGTGCTGCAGGCTCAGCATTGACCTTCAGAAGCTATTCTGGGTTTGTGAGCCTGCTGGCTGGAGGAGTTCATGTAGGAGACAAGGATTTCAGGTTTGGAGACCTTTTTAGGGTGGCAGAGTGTGATTAAAGCAAGAAGAAGTATGAATTCAGGTCAGTAGGAGATTGCTGAGGGAAGGGCTGTTCTTGGCAGGGAGCTGGAATAAAGATTTTGGAAACAGTCAGTGATTGCCATGGATCAGAACAGGGAAATAAACTGTTTCAAGGGACTCCCTAACAAGTCATTCTCATGCAAGACTCTCTCCATGACACTACATATCTAAATAACTGAGTTGGGGCTGCAATCTCAAAATATTTGCAGGAGACTCCTCTTCAAACATCTCCTGAGGCTTCCTGGCTTGGCAGCCAAGCCAAGCACTGCAGGAGTTTGTATGCCAGGGCCTTTGCTGTGAGGATGTGGCACCATCCACGTGAACATGACCAAGGAAGCAGAGCTGAGGGAGAGCAGTTTGCTGTGGCAGGGAGGATTTGTGCTGCCTCTACCTCCTGCAGCCCTCCCAAGGAGCTCAGGGCACTGAGGGGGTGGAATTCCTGCTTCTTGCTGCTCTTCTCCTCAGAAAATGCTGCAAACTCTTGTCTGCTTCCTAAAAAGAAGGTGGCAAACAAGCAGCTGAGCTTTGGGAGGCCTCAGGGCTGACCTGTCTGCAGTGGGAATGGCCTTCACCTCCCATCAATTTATTTAGATCTCAGCCTCTCTCCTGGCATTTCAAAGTGGAACTCTGTGCCCTGAAAATGCTGTTACTTCCTTTTGGTGCCTGCACCTACTGCCAGCTCGTTTACTGAACTCCTGTGTGGGGAATTGTCATTTGCATGTTTGCCAATTGCACACTGGCAAAATTCTGTAAATCCCTACTGTGTCCCCTTGTCAGAGGCCTCTTTTCCAAACTAAGATTTCCTAATTAATTCAATGGTCCTTACAGAGATGCTTCATGTCTTTGATCATCTTCACTATATTAACTATAAGTCTAATTTTTGGCTAATTTTCTCCTCATGAATGATCTTACTTAGAAGCTTGAAAGAACCTTTGGGTTTCTGAGGTTCTCTCCTTGCATTTCTCTGTAGTTAAACCATGAAAAAGAAACTGGGAATTTTGATACTCCATGTAATAATAAGCCAGAGCTTTTTTTTTTTTTAAAGCAGAGGTTTCTATGTCTAATCTCAAAACTCTATCAGAAAAGCTGTGAATAAAGCTGATATCATTCCAGTGCACTGAGTCACTAGAACAATCCATTGTTAACAAGGAGCCCTGGCAGAGTTGTGTGGCTTTGTGCTAAAGCTGTCAGCCAGGAGATGGGATTTATCTTTGAATCCTGCTGCAGTTTTGTGAAACTAAACGGCTGCTGGTGGCTCCTGCATCTTTTAAATGAGGACAAGACACACTGCGGATGTTAAACCTTCTCCCCCTCTCTGTTGGTTAAGAAATGATATCAAAATACACAATTAGTCTTATTGAGATAACTAGAAATCAGTGCCATCAAACAGATTCTGGTTCTGCAAGGGCAGGGCTTGGCCCTCCACCCCCTCTGCTTTGCATAGATGAGATTTATTTTACCATTGCTGTGGCTTCCAAAAAGCAGAGCTGGAATGTGACAGGATGGAAGTGTTCCCACCAGGGCTGCACACTGAGCTGCCTGGGGCTGTGACAAGGCTGGGCTTTTGTCTCTGTGCCCTCACTCAGATCTGTGGCTTTTGGGCTGCCCTAAGGTCAGTCAGGGCTCCCCCAGGGCTGATTAAAGCCCTGCCCTGGGGGCAGCCTGGGAAGCTTGGGCCTCCTTGGAGCTGAGGAACACTTGGATGTTTTCCTGAGCTCTGAATCACAGCTCCCTGCATCACCCAGTGGTCAGGTTTATCTTCCACGCCTCCACTGCTATTTCCACCACTGTGCTTTTCTTCTTTGCTCTCTGCTGCCTTCCCCAGTGCTTCCTCCCTGCCTTTCAAGCCCAAGAGCTCCCAGAGTCTGGTTGTGCTGCCTTGGTGGCTTCTGTTCTGCACAGGGACACCAACAGACCAAGTCCTCGCAGCAGTTTTCTCCCAAAGCACTCAGTGTGCCTGCTGTTTATGTCAACCAGTGCACAATCAGTTCATTGCACAGATTTGTGCAGACACTGGTAATAAAACAGCAGCTTCCCAAAGCTCTCCTGGCCTGCCAAGCCCTGTCACCTCTGCCTCACACAGTCCTGAACCCAGCTGGAGAGTCCCCCTGGACAGAGCTTGAGGAGGAGGAGAGAAGGAGAGAAATACATCCAGAAATTATAGCTTGATTCTGAATCCATCACTACTCAGGGTGTCCCAGCCCCTGCTGGTTGGTGAAGGCTGGAGGTTTTTTATTCTTCCCTTGCCTTCATATATACATATATATAAAACCACATAAATTTATATTTATGGTTGTTTCTCATTCTTCTTTTTACTCCTGTGCGTGTGAAGTTGCACACAGCCAGCCTGCCAGCCCACAGCCAGCCTACTGCAACAATTTCAGCTGTAGTTTAGTAAGATAGTAAATTGAGAGTAATTTTTAATCTGCCTGGGAGGAGAACAGCTAAATTGGCTCTTTCTCCTGGTGCTTGCAGCATTATTTTTGGCCTTACAGGGTGTAAATGCACCAGACATTGATCCCTCTGAGAGAGGGATCAGCTCTTCCTGGACAGCACTGCAACACTGCATCTATTTATTTATATTTTGCTCTTTTTTTAGTACATTGCCTGAATAATACAGCCAGTGTGGAAAGGGCTTGTAAAATGCTGGAATTTTGCTCTGCCCAGATAAATCTCTTGTGATGAGAGACTCCATGCAGGGGAAACCTCCTGAGTTAGCTTGGAATGAGGGAAGGTTTGGAGACCTCTCTGGGATCCCTGCTGGGTTCCAGCCACGCTGGGGCAGTGAAACTTGGAGAATGCAGCTCGTGCCATCAGCCAGGGCACTTTTCCATTTAATGCAACCACTGAAACTGGAAGTGGGGGCTGTGTGGGACAACGTGCAAGGGGCAGCTGGGACAGGCTGCCTTTGTGGCACATCCCAAAGCCAGCAGGATGAGCTGCAGTGCTCTTGCTTGCTCAGCCTGGAATGGCAGCCTGGCTTCTGTTCTCCTCCCTTCCCAGCAGGAACTGCTTTGGATGTGGGGAGAATAAACCACTGTTGGTGTGGTCATTTCCTTTCTGCTCACAGTTCTTGGATCACTTGGGGGATTAGAGGGAAAAAGCTCAAGTGAGGTGAAACCCCTCAGGTTGATGTGAGATCCTCCATGGTCAGTGCAGGGCTGCAACGCTTCATCCCTCCTCTTGCTCCATCAGCTCCCTGACAGGAGCTTGTAGGGAGGTGGGAGTCAGTCCTGCTCCCAGGTAACAAGGGACAGGCCCAGAGGAAGCAGCCTCAGGTTGTGCCACAGGAGGTTAAAGTTGGATATTAGGAAAGATTTCTTCACAGAAAGATTTGTCAAGCACTGGCACAGGCTGCCCAGGACTGTGGTGGAATCACCATCCCTGGNAAAGTTGGATATTAGGAAAGATTTCTTCACAGAAAGATTTGTCAAGCACTGGCACAGGCTGCCCAGGACTGTGGTGGAATCACCATCCCTGGAAGTGTTCAAAACCCATGGATATGGCACTTGAGGGACATGGTTTAGTGGTGAACATGGTGGTGGTGCTGGGTTGATGGTTGGACTCAGTGATTTGAGAAGGCTTTTCCAACCTTAAGGATTCCATGACTCTTCTCTTGGTCTTGCTGTGTTTATTAAATAATAAAGCTCAGCCATCCCTAGGAATAGGGTGAGCTTTAAGGTCCTTTCCAACCCAAACCATTCTATGAACTTCTGGCTTCATTGATCCAAAAGCAGCTGCTGAGAGCCCTCTCTGGAATTAATTTAAGTGTGTCTGAACTTGGACACCTGGGAAAGGAATAGTGCTGGGACAAGAATCCTGCAAGGTACAAAGCCTGAGAACAGATGAGAACTTGTTAGTGATACAAAAATGTTGCAGGAATTATTTAATATAATAAAGCTATTTCAAAGCAGTTTAAAAAGTATTAAAAGGACTCTCCAGGAGGTTTGCATTACTGCATCAGTGACTGGGAAGTGGGAAATTTGCAGCAGCACAAGGTTTGATTCTGTGAGTGAACTCTGGAGGCAGCTGCATGCAAGTGCTTTCTGGAGCTCCTCAGACTTGAGAAACACTTGTGAACTTCCAGTTTGGATGAAAGTGCATTAGCTCACATTGTCAGATGAAGCTTTTGCTGCTCTGAAGGTTCAGCTGGTTGGTCAGAAGGAGGTCCTTGGGAATAACTGTGGGAAGCAGCAGTGAAATCCTCCTTGCTTTTGTGTGAGTGAGGAGCTTTCCAGTGCAGCTCCATCACAGAAGGCCCCGATATGAAAAGGATTTACTTTGTGAATTGTTCTGTCATCACTCAGCAGGATAATTGACTTCTGATTAGGAAGAAAATGTAGCTGAAGGTTGATGTTTGAGGTTCTAAAGTCCTTTTGAAAAGGCAGAGCTCTTCCTCAAACAGCGACAGCTCTCCCGAGAACAGGATGCTGGAGACTCCATTCTATCAGCACTGATGTAACAGCTGTTGCTGTTTAAACAACTTTTTTTTTCTCCCTCCTTCACACTCCTTCCTCCTCCTGTTGCAAATCAAAGGAAGAGTGGGAATCAGTGTTGTTATTTGTTCAGAATTAATAATAAGGTTATTCAGTTTTTCACTGCTGGAGATGTTTTTGTCACGGGTGACTCGGTGACTCTCAGCCCTGCTGCTCTCTGGGTGTTTTTAGCTGGTGGTGCTGATGACTGAAGGATACTTATTTCTTCTGTTCCCAGCTCCCAAGTGACTCAGGACCTAAAAGCAAGCCAAGATTTGTGCCTCCCACAGGCAGCAGAAAGGCTGATGTGGAAGTCGTGGGCATCCTGCTGTGAAGATGATGCTTAAAATGTCAGAAGAGGAATTCTTGGTCCAGAGCAGTGAGCAAGGGGTGCAGCTTTACCTTGCTGGGGAGGCTCCTCTGGGCAGAACAGGTTTCATTTCTGCCTCTGTCAGCAGCCTTCAGCCTGGACCTGCATGAGATAGTGCTGCAGAGAAACCTACCTGGAATTCCAGGATATTCTGAGTTGGAAGGGATCACCAGGAGCATCAAATGCAGCTCCTGGCCCTGCACAGGCACCCCAACAATCCCACCCTGTGTCTCAGAGCTTGGTCCAAACACTCCTGGAGCTCTGGCAGCCTTGGGCCTGCCCTGGGGAAGTGGGACTTTTGAATATTTGTTAGGAATTTATGAAATATCAGGTTCTGGTTTTGCATATCAGCATTTACACTGTTGAAGAGAGAGGGGGAACGCTTTGGAAGTGGGGCTGGATCGGGAATGAGATCAGAGTTGCTGATCTCTGTGCCAGTGAGCAGTGAAAGCATTTTTAGAGAGATTGAAGCTGGGAGGGGATTGCAGTCCTACCCTGAAAGTGCCCCTAAGGAAAGGAGGATGCTCTCCTTCCCTCTTCCCAGCCTGGATTCTCTGCCCCATCCTGCTGAGGCAGCTGCTGCCTTTCCTTGGGGGCACATTTAGAGTCCTTTCCATTGTGTCTGCAGCGCTCCCAGCGGCATCCCAGAGCTGATGCCTTTGAGCAGCCTTGGCCAGCTCTCCAGGGAGCTCATTGCTACTCTTGGATGCTCTTGGCTTCACTGGCCAAGCGTGTCTTTGTTTCCATGTGCTTTCCCCTCTGAGATGGGATCCTAAGAGCGAGGCCAAGCGTCAGGCTGCTGCTGCTTGTGGGGCTGCAGCTGCACAGCTCATCCTTGCAGAGCTTCAGCACCAAAAGGAGGGGAAATTGCCTAAATCTTTGAGCTGAATTGGATGTTTCAGCCTTTCTGGTCAAGGTTGCGTTTTGTTGGTCTCTCTCAGCAAGCTGTGGATTTTGTCAACCTTTCACCTTTAGAGCAAAGCACTTTTTAATAATGAGTTTCTTTTATCAGTGATATAAGCAGGAGATTAGAAGGTGTGTGGGAAAAGAGTGATCTTGCCCTTGCCAGCTCTTGATAGGTATCACTGGTGTCTGCTGGATTTTATTTCTATACAGTTAAAAAAAGCATGAATATTTAAAGAAGTGTTTTACAGCTGCTTTTTTTTTTCAAGCCATGATTACAAAAGGAAAAAAAAATGGAGACAGTAATGGGCTACTTGCTGTTGAACACTGAGCTTTGCTTAATAGCCAAAATGAGGAGTTTTAGATGTCTGCCTTGGGCAGTCTCTCCAGAAACTTCTTAGAATGGAGTGTAGGCTGAATGGGACAGCTTTTAAAAAGTCTGTTGGAAATCCCAAATCAGCAGGGGGCAGATGGAAATATCAACAGGAGAAAACAACCACATCTTCCAGCCAGCCTGAATTTGTTTTCAGAGAGGTTTTCCCTTCTCTGGAGAAGTTGGAAATGCAGAGTGACAGAGAAGTGACTGGTGAAACCCAACACCACTGCTGGGTCTCCTGATGGCTTTTCCTGCCCAAATGAAGGCCCCTGGTTTTTTCTTTGCCTCTGTTCATTTTATTCAGTGTTCCCATTATCCAGTGTGTGTGTGAAAGGCTCCTGGCTGCTGTCTGAGCTGGATAATAAGGGAGTCAGGCAAGAGCAGCCTCATTTACAACATGTGAAGTGATTCTCTTCAGAGCACTAATGAGTGGTGACCCAAGCACAGGTAAATTGTCTGTAGGGTTTTTTTTCCCTCCCTTTCCTCTTAAACCTGTGATCATTTCCCTCCCCAGGCAACCTGTCTTTCCCCACCATTAGTGTTGTCTCAGGTTTTGTCTGCATTCCAAAGCTGAACCACTTTAGCCACAATTGATGTGTTCTCCTGTAGGGTGGAGAGCACGACGCTGCTATAAAAGCATTTCTAATAGCATGGCTCATTCTTGTGTTGGAGAGGAATAATGGACGTGGGCTACAGCTTTAGAGTTAGAAAGCTCTCTAAATTTAGAGTGTGGCTGTGCATTGTAGCTGAACTGATCTCATGTCAAGCTGGTGCTGCAAAAGCTTTCCAGGTTTTGCTCCCAGCACTGTGCTCCCACTGATCTTTTTGCTCTGATACAGATCCAATTCCTTCCCTCTCAGTCCAGCCTCCTTCCAGCTCCTTTTTTCAGCTCACTGTGGATCCACACTTGGAAGCTGGGCACATCTCTCTTTGCAGGAGCAGCAGGCCATTAGATCAGAGTAACAGAGCAAAACCACATCCTCAATGAAGCCTCTGGTGCCAGGAGTGTGTCCCTGCTTGAAAGGGATTTGCAGCCCTTCTGCTCTCCCTGTTGGCAAGTGGTGTGGGGGGCAAAAAGCAGGGTTTTCCTACTGCTTGCTTCTCCTGAGTAAAGTTATTCCTCCTGGAAACAGCTGCCCCAAAAGAATGCAGAGAGTTGTGGGCAGGCCCTGCAGATGGCACATGCTCTGTGATGCTCTGTGTGCTACAGCCAACTTGAAAAATAATTAAAACCTCAATGTTTTGCTTTTTTTTTTACTGAATGTTGTTGGATGCTTAATGGAGCTCGATGGCTGTAAATGCTCCTTCCCTGGGGATATTTCCAGAGTCATTAGAGCCAGTGGAGGATAATCTGGAATAGTCTGCTGTTTGTCTGGAACATTTGCTGGACGTGGGAGCTGCAAAAATGGGCCCTGTCAGGCATCCCTGAGCAGCTGCAGGGTGATAACAGAGGTGAAAGGCCAGCAGAAAATATTAATTACACATGATGCAGGATTCTGTAAATAAGAAATACAGATGATGCCATGGTGGTGAAAAAAAACCCCAACCTTTAATATGTTGATCCCCTAAAGGAAGATTACATAAGGCCAGAAATAAGCAGTGACTGAGAGTTAGAAAGTGGCTTTTAATCAGAGATGTGCAGCTCCCAAACAGCAGTTTGGGGGGGAAAAAAAAAGGGGAATTAGTTCAACAGCTGCTGGGCTCTTTCTGAAACATTTCAGAGGGGCCTTTGCAGCAGGTTGTACTCGATGTAGGAGGTTTTGAGCTTGTTTATACTCCCTGTCAGGATGGCAGCAACGCTTGTTTTGTGTGGTTGGTGTTTGCAGTGTTTGCTCCCCAAGGAAAGGGGAGCACAGGTTGGGGCATTGATCTCCAGAAGGTCATGACAAAAGCTGCAAGGTGCCCTTTCCAAAAGGCCTCACCTGCAAGGGGACATGGGGCAAAAAAATGCTGCTTTTTCTGCTCAGCTGGGGCTTTCTTTTGCAAAACATGCACTTTCAAGGAGGATTTAAATGCAATTAACCAGATGTTAATGTGATAGTGGTTTAAATGCTGCGTTTTTAGGGAGCTGAACGTAACCTTGGGCAAAGTTTCAAACAAACAACCCAAAAAAAAAAAAAAAGCAAAAAGGGAAGTGATAGAGAGCTGGCAGCCATACAACTATGGATTTGTGTGGGAAGGCCAAAAATGTGCTGGGTCTCTTATCAGGAACTGTGGAATAACAAGGCCTGGCCCCTGCCCCTTGCTAGAGACCCCTGCTAGCTCTGCCCCTCTGCAGCCTGGAGTGCTGAGCCTCACACCTCTCCTTGTTCAGAGCAGGGCAGCAGAAATCCAGACCCGGACCAAACTCTGCAAATATTTGTGGGAAAAAGCCCAGAACAAGAGCCAGGAAAGGTCAGTGCAGCTGCCTTGCATTGCAGTGTGTTTTAAACACACAGTTCCCAGCTGGAATTGCCCTAATTCCAAGCTTGTCATCAAGATGAAGTGGACTGCAAATGCATTTCTGTGGGAATTGCTCTGAATGCAGAGCACCTTTAATAATGTCTCAATCCCTACCTCACTGTGTGCAGTTTAATAGAACCAGGAGCCAAGGGCACGGATGGAATTAGGAGCCAAAATGCTTTGGCTTTGTTCACTAAAAACTATTCCTGAGTGAGCACATCGGAGCTGGATGGCAAAGAATCATGGAATCAGAATATCCTGGGTTGGAAAGGACCCACAAGGATCATCCAGCCCAACTCCTGGCCCTGCACAGACACCCCAACAATCCCACCCTGTGCATCCCTGGGACTGTTGTCCAAAGACTCCTGGAGCTCTGGCAGCCTTGGGAATGTGATTTTTCTCTGGGGAAGAACCCCCTGGGGGAAGAATCCTTCCTGATATATCTGGGATATCATGGGAAGAGCA